>CM046458.1:28329715-28799715 GCA_025506515.1 Flaveria trinervia | reverse complement strand
TACGTACGTATATATACGTACGTATATATACGTACGTAGATATACGTACGTATATATACGTACGTAGATATACGTACGTAGATATACGTACGTATATAGATACGTATATATATGTATATATACGTATATATATATGTATATATACGTATATACACGTATATATTATACGTATGTATACGTATATACAGTATATATATACGTATGTATACGTATATACACGTATATATATACGTATGTATATATACACGTATATATATACGTATGTATACATATACATAATATGATACGTATATATGTATATATTAATATATATACATATATACACGTATATATATATATATGTATATATATACGTATGTATATACGTATATACGTATATATATATATGTATATGTATATATACATATACTATATATACATATGTATATATATACGTATATACGTATATACATACGTATATACGATATACATACGTATATAATATACATATATATATATATACGTGTATATATGTATATATATATATACATATATACATATATACGTATATATACTGATATGTATACATACGTATATATATACATGTATATATACATACGTATATATATACGTGTATATACGTATACATACGTATATATATACGTGTATATACGTATACATACGTATATATATACGTGTATATACGTATATATACATATATATATACGTATATACATATATATACGTATCTATATACGTACGTATATCTACGTACGTATATCTACGTACGTATATACGTACGTAGATATACGTACGTAGATATACGTACGTATACGTACGTACGTATACGTACGTACGTATACGTACGTACGTATACGTACGTACGTATACGTACGTACGTATACGTACGTACGTATACGTACGTACGTATACGTACGTACGTATACGTACGTACGTATACGTACGTATATATACGTACGTATATATACGTACGTATATATCTACGTATATATACGTACGTACATATACGTACATACATATACGTACGTACATATACGTACGTATATATACGTACGTACATATACGTACGTAGATACGTACGTACATATACATACGTAGATACGTACGTACATACATACGTACGTACGTACGTACATATACGTACGTACATATACGTACGTACTATACGTACGTACAGGTACGTACGTATATATACGTACGTATACGTACGTATATATAGATACGTATACGTACATATATATAGATACGTATACGTACGTATATATAGATACGTATACGTACGTATCTATATACGTATATATAGATATACGTATATATATGTATATATATACGTATATATATACGTATATATACGTATATATATACGTATATTATACGTATATATATAGCTATATATATATTCGTGTGTGTGTGTGTGTATATATATATATATCTATATGTTTATGTATATATATACGTGTATATTATATATATATACGTATATATATAGCTATATATAAATATATATATATATATATATATATATATTATATATATATATATCTATATATATACGTATATATATATGTAGATATATATATATATACGTATTTATATATACGTATATATATACGTAGATATATACGTATATATACATTACGTACATATATACGTATATACGTATATATATACGTATATATACGTATATATAATATCTATATATATATACCTATATACGTATATATATATACACACATATATATATACGTATATATATACACGTATATATAAATATGTGTATCTATATATCTATATATATATACGTGTATATATATATATATATATATATATATATATATATATATATATATATATACACATACGTATATAGATATATATATATATACATATATATATACACGTATATATAAATATGTGTATATATATATACATATACGTATATATATACATACGTATATATACTTTATATGTGTATATATATATGTAGATATATATATATATATATATTATATATATATATATATATAATCTATATATGTATGTATACGTGTGTATATATATATAATATATGGTTATAATTAATTTTCAAGATTTTCTTTTACAGTTAGTTTCAAGAATCATCTAATACAAAGGTAATCTTATATTATTTTATATTATACATTTCTATATTGTTTCAATTATCCTAACATCTAATTGCTCTCATGACTTTATGTTCTTACGTTTATCCTTTCTTCTACTAAATCTTTTTTAATTTGATTCAATATTATTTCATCATTAACTTTCTAACATTCACTAATCTTATAACAATCACTAGCATTCCTAAATCAGCTAAAAACACACTAACGTAAACAAAGAATCATGTTTGCATATGGACGGCTATGCCCCGCATTCGGTTATTCCACAAGATTATTTCCTAAGTGATGGCTGTGACGAAGTCATGGAATATTTTTATATAACTCAAATGAATTCTAATATATCATATATCAAGATAATAATTTGTTCTAACCCGTTTCATGCTTTAACGATTTTAAAAGTGCACTTAAGTGCCTTACTATAATTTTGGCAGAATATAATCTGACTTCAACCAACTATAACTTGATCATAACAAACTAAAATGAGTAAACTCATACTTCAATATTAAGTTCATTGAATTAACCTTTTAAAAATAGTTATATATCTTCAAACACAATCAGACGACTCAACAATAGCCTTCACAAGATAAGTGCGCATTTCAGCACCTTCCGTCTAGTTCTGAAATTTTGACGTATTTACGGATCTTTTCATAAAAAAGTTCCTGGATGAAAGTGTCTGGGAGACTTTGAACTATTCAAATATAATTTTTTGTAATTTTATGAAACCGATTCCTATTTTAGAAACTTGTTTAAACACGTACCAAACATTATGCCCAGAATCTAAAATTGGTACAATAATCGTTTTTCAATCTACCTTTCGCTTATTGGCATTCCTAAGCATCCTAACTTCTTGTAATGAATTCCGTCCTTAAGTTATTCTTTTTTTATCATTAAGGATATTACCTTTGACTCTTGACATCCAAGCTTTCTTATGTACCCTACAACCATCACTATACTTGCGAGTTTTCCATGTGAGTTCTTCATGCCCCCTTTTTACTTTATTTCACACCTTTTGGGGTGAAACATGTTAACCTTATAAACTTACTCTTGTAAACATCTTGATACGTGTAAATGCACTTGCAATTCATCTTTATTTTTTGTCATGGTTATTGATATTATTGTGAGTGTTATATGAGATACATTATACGTTGACAATCATTAACTATTGCTAGCCTGGCAACGTAATAGATCTATGGGCCTGACAAGCCTATTTGGTGCTAAAGCCAATGTATTGCCGGCTCCTGATGATGTATGACTTGTTCATCATGGGAACCAAGTAACTTAGCCAATTTTTATAAACTTGTAATCTTAATCTTAGTCGAGGTTTGATTGTAGCTATAGTGTTCTATAGACATGCATAATTCATAACCATTGACATGAATTGCTACTTGTAAATCTTTATATATATATGTATGCTTAACCCATGGAAACTCACCAACTTTCAAAGTTGACTTTTTATTTTTAACATGTTTCAGGATTGCTACTTGTGGAACTCTTCTTGGTCATATAGGACTTGGACTTAGTTTAATTAAGCATCTTATGTTGTTGTTTATATCTTTGTTGTATTTTAATGACTTAATTGTCTAGCATTATGCAATGAAAAATTACATTTAATATTATTTCAATTTACTTAATTCCATGAGCTATGAACAATCGTTTCACATTCATCTGCCTCGATGATTCCGTCGTTGGTCGGGGTGTGACAAAATTAGTCTTCATGTCCTGGCTTCAGAAGACTTTGTCTTTGAAGATCTCGGAAAACTTCACTTTTGGCTTCAGAAGATATTGGTCTTGGATTAGGAAGATTTTACACTTATAATATTTCTTACGCTCGTTGTAAAACTTCCGAAGCATTTCTACTTGATACTTTAGTGCATGCATGCAGGAGAGACTTTGGATGTTTTAGATGCATCAGCGTTACATAAAACCTTTCAAACTCCCCCAAGGTTGATGCTACCAAAACATTTGACGACCTTAGATGTTGACAGTCCTCATCATGATGATGACTATACCCTTCTTCATTAGATGGTCAGGATCACTCAGACTTTCGTAGTATCTTCTCATCTTAAAGAGATCATGCAGAGGTAGATTGAATATATCTAGCCATGTGTAGACATCTTCAATACCTTGATCTAGAAATACTGGAAGGTTCTAAATTGGAACCAATAGTTAGATGGGAGTATGACTATAACTCCCATCAACAAACTCTCTTTAGAGGGCCTCAGCAGAGGGTACATGTCATTCAAAGTGACAGACTGGATCTCTTTATACGAATGATTTGTACAAACTTCTTAGCACTACTTCCTGAAAGAACAAAGAAACAGATAGTACCTGCTTTCCTTAGTGTTGAAAGTTTTGAGAAGCTGGAACAAGTGAGGTTTTGGTAGCATCAGCCTAGGGGGAGTTTGTTGGATCTCCTGTATACGAATGATTTTTAGGTTGAGGGATGATTAGTTAAGGAAGTTATGGTGATGAGATAGGTAGTTGGTTTAAGGGTGAAAGGTTCGGAATTGGGCTTAGTTTTGATAGGGAAAGGAAATGGGAAAGGTTTAGGTTGAGGTTGGGGTTGAGTTTGGGTTGTAGGTTGGGGTTGAGGTGTTGGTTTGAAGATCATCCATGTACCCTTCTGTACATCTCTTTCTGCTTTCGCAAGCGAATGTCAACCTTGATGTCACTAACATGTCGCTGGAGTGTATTTTCAGACATAGGTCCCACCTGCCTACCAGAGAAGCCATGAGCCTGAAGATAATCCTTCATCCAGGCTTTCTCACCTATCTTCTTGGTGGCAGTAACTCCAGGTTCTTCTTCCTTTTTCTTCTTCTTCGTCATCTTCTCTCTCGCAGCTTTCTTCCTCTCTTTTTCTAGTTGATCCTGCTCTTTGTTGAAGAGCCATACGATCGTGTCATTATCATGTGGAGATAGTTCTTGAAGAGAGAAACCCCTGGAGGTTAGGAAAGATATCCTTTCCTCCCTGAGCTGCAGATCAGCTTCCCTCTTCTCCCTCTCTCTTTTCTCCTCTAAGGCCAATCTTGTTGCTTCCTCTTATTGTTCAATCTGCAGCATGATTGCCTTTTCTAGCTCTACTAACTCCTCTAGTGGTAGCAGGAGTATATCTTCACTAACAGCTCTGAGCTTGATGAGACTGTCAATGATCTCCACCCTTTTCTTGTTGTTCACTCCCTCATGGTTAGTTGCAGCTGCTTTAGAACTGGCAGCTAGCAACTTCCCAGTTGGGAGTCTACCTTTTCTTCTGAGTTTCTCAACCCTCTTCTCCTCCTAAAGCTCTTTTGTAGTCATCTTCTTCTGCCTTTATCATCTTTGGAGGTGCTAGACTTTGGTGGTTCTTGGATAGAGGGTTTAGGTTAAGACATGGTGGATGGAGATAGTGAAGTTGTCTGAGCTAGGGGTTGGTTTAGAAAGTTCTTACTATTCACCTCAGATGCCAGCTCTAGAATTGCATCTGTGATGATTAGATCCTCGGATAGGAGAACAGGCTTTCTGCAGCTTCCATCTCAACTTTGGAAAATTTAACTTGTTCTTCTGAGGCTTTGACTTCAGCTTCGGAAGTTTGAGGGAATGCACTATCTGTCCCAACTGTTTCATTGCTGGGACATCAGTCCTTATTTCCCCTTCAAAATGAATCTTAGGTTCCATTCAGGCCTTAGATTGACCAACTTCTTCCATAGTGGTAGAAGGTGCACTTAACCTCTGGAGCTCTTTAGCTCCAAAGTATATCATAGCCGCATCAGGGCTAGGCTGATCTAAAGAAGATCTCAATCAGAACTTGTAGAAGATCCTGTTGAGATCTCTGAGCATCTTTGGGTCCATTTGCAGGACAATTTGGGGAGGCTCAGGAAAGACAGTTGTAGTGGGAGCCGAATATCTAGCATATAGGGAAGTTAGAGCTTGGCTCGGTGGTTCCTCTGTTGTTTGTCTCTGAACACTCTCCCCCTTTTTGGTAGCATCATCTTGAGAGCTAGATGAGCTAGAGGAAGAGGTCATTAAGACCTGAGTCAGTACATGCCCAACAGATCTCTCAATCTGTTTCTCAACTAGTTGAGCCTTGAAGTTTCATACTTTCCTCATCTTCTTTTGAAGAATCACGGGGAGATGAGGTAACATACTTGTATATTCATCCTCACCACTAGATGTGGTTTCTTGGCACCCTAGTTTCCCTTGCCTAAGGATGTTTCTTTTAGATTTATCAAAAGGCATGGTTTCTATAGATTTAGTCTCAGAGCCAGTACCACTGGCCTGAGGATCCAATGAGTTTCCTTCAATAGTGGCAGTTGAATCTACATGAGTCCCCTCCACAACTGTGGGACTCACCTCAGTTGGTTTTAACTGATGTGGGCTAGAGATAAGTGGTCCCTCTAGGCTCTGTTGATCCATTAGAGGGTATTGTGAATCAACTTCATTGCCATGAAGAGACGTAATCTCCTCATCAGTTCCGAATAAAATGTCAGTAAAGGATAGGGAAGTGAATCATGTAAAAGGCTTCAGACGAACTAGTTCTTCCGAAGCCAATTAATCTTCAGAAGATGCTGCTATGAACCAGTGGATATAAGTATGGTCTCTGACACAGCGTTGCAGACCTCTGATACTTCATGGTGTTTTCCCAAAAAGACATGTAGTTGACCATACTTTATTCCACTATTCACCTTTATATGTTAGTACAAGTTGCCAACTTTAGTTGGTGACAAAAGGTAAGTTATGGACATGTCATGACTACCATATCTTAGATAAGACATTAGCTAAGATACCTTAAACTATTGCTTTGTAGTATCTGCTTTAGTTAGAGGATTCCAGCTGGTATCAAAGTATATCTGACTATAGATAGTAGTATATATAGTTTCTTATTGTAACTCGTGTAGTATGCTTGTAAGAGTCTTGAAAACTTTGAGTTGAGAAATAATATATACAAGTATCTTGAAAATTATTCTCTTGTGTTTTCTTTGTGTTACTTAGTATATTATAATCAACTCTTAGAAGAAGTTTGCTTCTTGAGTGTTTGTTTGAAATACTTGTGTTGAGTATCAAAACCAATCCTGCAATTAGCATTTGACTTCTTAATGTTCAAATCCACCTTTTTATAAGGTGACTTTGATTGTTGAGGAGTCTTTGATTTCTGTTAAGGTTGTCTTTTCTTTCAAGGTTCACTATCAACTGATGATTTCTCTTGCAATATTGTCACGTTTTGTTTTTGTTTTTATTGTTTCTTTAATCTTGAATCTTTTTTATCTTCACTTGATTGAGATTCTGATTCATCCTTCTCAGGTTGTGTTCTTCTTTGTGCTCTTTGTCTTGTTCTTCTTGTTAAAATAACATGCCTAAGTGGAATCGTTATTTTTGTTACAAATAGCATAATGTTTGTTGAAGTAACAGTCTCAAGTCATGTGATTGTTCATATTGCAGATGGAGCGATAGCTGCTAAAGTAATAGTCTTTAGTGTTGTGATTTTTCATGTCACACCATTTGCAATAATTTTCTTCTAACTCATTATCAGACCCAATCAATTTCTTCTTCTTTTGCTATCTTTGAGTCTTCAATTCCTTCTCGAACTTTGCTGAAGTTGAATCCTTTCCTTTCCTGACATGATGTCAAAAGGTTCATGTATATCAGCTAAAGTTGTTGCTTTAAGATCACACCTTTTTGAGTTTTTTGTTGTTGGTTGTTTCTTTTGCCTTCCGTAGATCATCTACTAATTCAGTAGATTTTTTTTCCACAAATTTGCTACTAAAGATTGTTTCTTCTTCTAGAGAAGTTCTGTTGATACTTGTTTCTTTTCTGTTTCTAAGGAAGATTTGTGTACTTCAGTAGATGTACACTTCTTAATCACTTCAGTTGAAGGATTTTGTTGCTGATGAAGTACTTGAAGACCTATATTTAGCTGAGTTATTATCTTGCAAATAGTCTTCAACATGTTTCTTTTCTTTGGAGGATATGGCAACTTTGTTTGCTCAAGTACTTTGGGAATGATTGTTTCAAATGAAACATTCTTACCAATGTTCAATTGATCCACAGAGTTATCATCATATCATCAGGATCATCCAAGTCCTCACATCCATCAAAGTCAAATTCTGATTCATTTTGTTTGATTTTATCTTGTTCAGAAGACTTAGTTTCACTCACCTCATATTCATTGTTAGTAACTTGTTCAGTACATTTTGTTTCAAACTTGGTGCATGGCACAAAATGATTTGACAAGCTATTTGTCATTGATTCAAGTAAAGTCGTATAGTTATCATTCAGAGGAGGTGCAATAGCATTATATCCCAACTCATACCTATTCTTTGATTCAATATGAGAATTCAATAATTTCTCATATTGCTAAGATGAAAGTTGAAACTTCTGAAGTTTCACTTTAGTTGATGCATGATCAGCCATGGATTTAGTTAAGGAAGTGGTCAGATGCTCAACTTGGTCTTTTAAGCTGTAATTTTTTTAAACAAATTTATCAAAATCTTTTTGTAAATAGTTAATTTTGAATTGATATAATTTATGTTCTCTTACATGAGATTCATTCAAAATCATTATTTATTTTAATTTATTAGCCAGTTGTTGAGCATGAACTCTATATCTTTCAAAATCATGGTTAGCTGTGGTTGTCTATAAGATCTCTGAGACATGGTTATTTGATGAGATTGATGCTTATTAGACTGATGTTGTTGCTGTTGTCTCATGTCAGGATTTGATTGTTGATTAGATTCTCTTAAGAAGTGCCCATAGGGATTGCATTTAAAACATATTACCTTTGACTTATCAACACCAATCTTTGATGTTTTATTTGCTGCAACCAAATATTTGTTTCTTCTCGAGTATTGTTTGGCTCTATAAGCAATCATTGCCATTTACCATTGAAGATCCATCTCCCCTACTACATCTGGATGTAGTTCTTCCAAGTCTTGTTGGTAGATATTTGCAGGTGTTAAGGTGCTTCCCACGTAGGCTTGAAAACTTGAACTAAAAGCTACAAATGCTGCTTTTTGTTCTTCAGAATCCAGAATCACCATGATGGGTTCTGCTTGGTTGTTGTTTGTTGAAGACTTTGTTGCTGATGTAGATGCACCTTTTCTATCATCAGGTCTTCTTTTTTCTTTTCCTGATTTCCTTTGAGAAGATTTCTTTGAAGGCTTTGATGCATAAAAGCTCACTTCTTCTTCATTTTCACTCATAGTACAAGAGTTGTCACTATTATTGTTAGAGATAAAAGCACTTCCAGCACTTTTGATTTCTTTAAAATGATAAGGTATGACATGTGTTCTCACACTCTTGCTTCTTGATTTTTCATCCATTTCAAGAGCTTCAACTTTAGCTACCAATGTATCTAAGCCAGTTGCTTTGAGATCAATGGTGTTCTTTAACATGGACATAGTTTGCTTCCAACTTTCAGGAAAAATATGGAGCATTTTTTTGTTCAATTCCTCATTTGTGTACTTCAACTCCATGATGTTCATCTCGATTACCAATTGCATAAACCTATGAAGTTGTTGAGGAATTTATTCACCCTTAATATGATGAAATGTTTCATATTGTAAGCAAAGTGTGTCTTTCCTAATGCTTCTGATTTTATCACTCCTTTCACAAAGAGTATGAAGTATCTTCCACAAAGAATTTGTTGTTTTATAATTCTCACATTTGATTAGTATTTCTTCATGTAAAGCCACACTGAGCAAACTGTATGCTCTAATATCAACTTTAACATTTTTAACATCATCAGGTGACAGATCTTTTATACTTATGGGTTGATTTTGTCATTATAATCTAGGGTGGGTGGAATATAAAGACCTTCAGTTATTGATACCCATAAGTCAGAGTCAGTGTAGTTCACATGATTCCTGAACTTGATCTTCTAGGACTTAAAGTCCGCTTTTGTTTCCAACTTTGGAGGCTAGTACAATGATCCACCGACAAAGCTACTCATTTTAGTCAAATATTGAAGTTTTAACTAAAACAAAGTTTCTTATGAACAGTTAATGAAAGTCAGCCAATAACACATATCTATGTTTCAATTAATTTGAATATAGAACAATGTTAACCGAGCAATGTAACAATACTCACTAAAAGACAAATCACTGATTTATTGAATTTTAAATCTTCACACCAATTTACTTTTGCTTAAAAACTATAGATCTTAGTCAGAAAACCGGATAGATCTATTCAATAAGACAATTCTAACACCGCTAGATCAATCGATCTAGATCAATGAGCACTTGGCTCTATACCACCTGTGAATTTAAGGATCTTAATCAGGAATTATCAGTGTTAGATTGGTTTCGAGTTAATGATTGCGGAACTACCATTAATCGTTGTTTAATTGATTAATTAATAAATAACAAAACCAGAGAAAAGAAACATAAATGCTCAAGGATATCAACAATATGCAAACAATAATATTTTAAATCAAAGGTAATTCATTAAAACTGATTAATGATTACAAAGAATCAAATAATAATTGCTAACAAAATTCTATGCTATGATTATGTTTATGATTTTTTTTGTGTGTTAATGTGACGGCTGCTAGGGTTTGTGTTGATCGTGAGAAACGATATGATGGTATTTTTGTCGTCGTCGCTTATGTGTATCTTGATGTGAAACCTAGGACTCATATTTATAGACATGTCTGTTTATGTTAAGAAAACAGTGAATCTCTTGGAATCTGTGATTGACTTGTTGACTCGAAAAACTTGTATGATATAAGTACAAGTCTCTGGTTCTTCCGCAACTACTTTGTTCTTCGGCAGCTACTTTGTTCTTCCGCAGCTACTTTGTTCTTCCGAAGGAGTCTTCATTTCAGTTTCTTCATGTGGTGTTTGTTCATTAGTGAATACCCATATTCATCCGTAGAAGATCTTCGGATGACTGTCTTGTAAGAAAGATATCTACGGAAAAACAAAAATGTTCATTCGTAGATGTTTCTTACACTTAGATAATTTCATAAATTGACCAAGTATAATGTTTGTATCTGCACTGATACACATAATCAACGCACATATGGGTTAACCTATATACATAATGCATGCATCAAAATCATGAATTACAAATATTCATTACATGTATTGATTAAAGTTTTAAGCCTATACAAGTTGAGCTAGACCTATTATTCCTAGATCTAACACTATCACATGGCCATAATATGAAGTATTTTGTATTTTGTCTTAAACTATAATTAAATATGAGTTTATTTAACTAGTTATACACGATTTATTGTTTTAGTATCAAAAAGATGAAACTTAAACTATGACAATTTTCTTTCTCTCTAAAAAAATACTTTAATGCATCATAATTTTAGGTAACATTAGTTTTATATAATGTTTTAATGCATCATGATTTTGGGTATTGATTATGATGAAATTTGTGTTGGGTTTGTTGGACCTTAGTCAAACTAGTTTAACCATTTAAACTATCAAAATGCAGCGGAATAAAACCTTAGTATGTTCATTTGTAATCTGAAAATTAAGGTTCATTTCATATCATCAACAAACCCAAGAACATAGGATCATTTATATGTTTTTGAACTAGCTATCAACAAGAAGTAACAACCCAAAAGGAAAACATACATACTACCTTTTGTAAGCTGCTGAAAACGAATTTTGTTGAAGAAAGTGAGGTTCTTGAATGACCAAAACACCAAGGAGAGGTGTCCTCAAGCATCCATACCCACAAGCATCAAGCAAACACCTTGTTGCTAGGATTTGAGCACCAAAATCGGATCAAGAAGGCTGCTGGAGCCTTGTTCCAGCCGTGAACAATCAAGAAGGGTGATGGACCCTTTTCAGCCTTTGAACTCTTTATTCCACGAGAAGAGTTAATGTTCTTGTGACCCTTTTGCAAGATGAGAGAAAGAGAGAGCTGGATGGAGTGTGTGTTTGTTCTAGGAGAGCCAAAAACTCAAGACCACCAAAGGAAAACAAAAAGAGAGAACCCAAAAAGGGGCGGCCGAACCTAATCTCTCCTATTTGTTTTCCCCCCAAAACTCCCTTTTAATCCTTGTTAAAACATTTGATTAATATAGATATATAATTAACCTTTTAATTATATAACATACACATACTTCTATTATTTGATGTTATTTAACTAAATTAAACAACATTACAAATAATATCCATGAACAAAATATCTATGAACAAAATATCCATGAACAAAATATCCATATAAGTTGTTCAATCTCATATGCAACTTATTTAGAAAACCCATTTTCTAAATTTGGTGTATTTATTTAATTGCATGATCATATCATCAATTAAATATTATTTGGTGTTTGCTAAGCTTGTTATTGGATATGGCCCGACTTGCATCATAACGTACTAACCACATCAATGTTCTATGTGTCTTGGGCATAAAGAATCCAATAATTTTTTTATCTAGTTGGCAAAATGTTGTGTATGAATTTGTATTGCTCTTGCTACCATCAATTATTGGCTGCTATATCAAATTGATGTTAAGAACATCATTCTTAATGATGTCTTTAAGGATGATGTATGTATCGAGCAATCACCTGTGTTTATTGTCGAGAAGGAAGCCTCAAAAGTATGCAGATTACTTCGTTAATTGTACAACCTAAAAAGTCTCTCAAAGCATGGTTTGACTAGTTTTCTAGTGTTATTAGAGATTTTGAGATGACTTGTAGTGCATACAATCAGTTTGTATTCTTATTTTACTATCAGGTTGAATGATAATTATAGTTGTTTACATGTATGGCATCGTTATTACAAGTGATGATAATGTTAGGATGACCAGGCTTAAATAATTTCTTTAGTTTCAGTTCCAAATCAACTTCGGTTGACTCTGATACTTCCTTAGCATTGAAGTATCGCTCTGCACAGGAAATACTTCTTTTCCAATGAGAATATGTTCTTTTTATGTGAGTAAGAATTATTAAGCTGTAAGCCTGTTGATAGCCGATAGTGCTATTAATGCACCAAACGTTCAATAAAAAGTGAGTAAACTGTTCAGCAAGAAGTTATTTATATTCGTTCATTTAATAAACAAACGAAAAACAAGAAAATTGTGTACAATAAGTTAAACAAACAACATGAATAGATGTGTTCATTCGTTTATGTTCATGAACATACGATAACTTTTTCATATGTGCTTGTTCATTTAAAAATTCTATGTTTCATATTTTTATTTGACTGATTTAAATAATTAAAAATATAAAACTCTAGTTATACTATATGTCTTCACCGGTATCTCTCATTTGATCATTTTCAATTTCAATTAGTGCTAAAAGGTTGACAAACTTTTTAATTTTTATGTTAATCATATATTATAATTATATCAAATATGTTAAGAGAATTATGTTAAATTGATGTTAGATCTTGGCAAACTTTCATTTGTGTTCGTTTATGTTTCTAAACATTTTTTTTGTTCGTTCATCTTCGTTTGTATTCATTACTATTCGGTAAGTATTCGTGAAGTATGCATGAATAGTTCATTTTTTGATGAAATAACACGAACAAGAAATCTTGTTCAATAACTGTTCGTAAACAGTTGTTGATAAACAAATTAATTTCTTTAATAAGCAAACACGAACAAGAAACCTCTTCAAAAGACAAATAATTTTATATGTAGCAAGTCGTACATGATGAACATATATGCTCCAACTTCCGGAGTATTAGTTAATAGTTTAGGCCCATTTATTTAGTTATGACCCATGGCTCAAATTCTTTTGGGTTCTCCCCTGTATAAACAGTCTCTCTTATTGTAAAACTCACTTTTCAGATATAATATATAGGCTTTAAGATTCAATCACTCGGCTCGGCTTCTGTAGCTGACACTGTGCCGGGTATCTTAGTTCACACCAACTATAGCTTTATGCATTTCTTTTTACAATAAAATGTTTGCAAAACCAATCACAAAGAAATTTGATGTATTGTTTCCAGAACAACTCCTAAAAAGACATGAAATAGCAACTATTTTTAGTCCCTACTAACTTCCTCACAAACTATAAACTGTTGTCCACAACAAGCTGCAAGCTTAAATGGCTGCTCTAATTAACCAATTACCCTTGTATAACAGGCGGCGTTTTCTACATACCTTGCTCATGTTGGGAGAAGGTCACTGCATACGCCGACTAAGTAAATTTTTCCACAACAAAATGCACATGGCATATGTGTAATTTCTGTTGACAGAAAGGCATACTTGTATGTCAGGCTACATGGATAGACAACTTTGGGGGATCTGGGCTGATCAAATTTGCCCACAAATTTGCAAGGGTGACAAAATACTCATCTTCATTCCATATCACCATTTTCATTTCTGCAAATAACAGAAAAGGCAATTACAATTACACAAAAAATAACTAAAATATTAGAATAAGAAAGAAAAAGACATAAGATTATGCTTGTGGATACGCCAGATTGTGTGGATTAGGATGGAGAGGCTGATTGGGGAGCATAGAGGTGAGAAAATGGACAGCCGGGGTAACAAGTCAAAAAGAAATTGAATCAAAACAGGTATTGTTTCCTGATTCCCTCCTGCAGTGGTCTTATGTTCAAACCAAGATTCCACTGATTTCTGCCTTTAATCCCTTGAACGCTAGCTGCCCAGTGCAATCTGCGGTTTACGTGCTCCATCGGTTAGCGAGATATTGGTGAGGCCTTTTAGATTTTCAAGTGAAGGTTTCTCACGGTTATAAAGAAAACGGTATAGCTTTTAAGTTTGGGTCAAAACAGGTTGGGGCAATCCACAATCACAGCCCTGTAAGGTCATTTATTCTATGAAATTAAAGTATGTCCGAACACACCTGGCACCACTCTTGGTGATAAAAGTGAGAGCCTACATTGAGATTCATTTGGAGAAAGAATTTCATCTGCAATTGCGATTATATCAAGGTTTTGAATATGCCTGATGGACTCTAACAAATAATCAGCAGGGATAGAATCCTCGAGTCCTGAAGTTGACCAGAGGGAATGACATTCTTCTAGAAGACCAAAAATTCCCTCTAGATCTGCACCACTTAACAGGATCCAAGGTTTGTAAAATTTAACTGCTGTTTCTAAAATCATAACAGCTCTATAAATCTCTCCAAGGGCAACTATGAACTGTCTACCTGCAGGGGAAATTATAAATTGCACTTGGTGACAAGTAAATTATTGAAAATTTGAAAGCATGGTCAAATTTTTCTAGCAGACCACTTTTCAACTTGAAATAAATATGAATGATGGTCTCTTTGGTTGATATCAAATGACAAAGGATGAATGGACATGATAATTTTATAAGTAATGGAATGGGTCATTGCATTTCATTATTGTTTGGTTGGCATGTAGGAAAGGAATGGGTTGTAATATGATTTTACATTTGTATGTAGACACTATATATTTCTCTAGCTTGTGCATTATATAATAAAATTCTGATACATTTTGTTTACGAAAATAAAATAAATACCAAAAGCTTTCAACATCTATTTTCTAGTTACTTTTGAGAAATAAAAAGTATTGAAGTTTTGACTATTTAAAAAAAGCTGTTACTGAAGATTAACTACATAAATGGTTACATTGTAAATTTCATTTCATTCCTTTATGAAATGGAAACAAACACCTTCTTCCTGAGGAATGTTTGTCTCCACTCGCATTCTCCAATTCCATCATACCAAGCACTGTTTTGTTGGAAAACAAATGAGATAAAGCACACAATAGACTCAATGGTTTTGTGGAAACTCTTCCATGACACTATATTAATAATCAAAAAGGACTGCAAAAAGCATTACCCAAAGACTCCTAGATATACTAAAAACAGAACTTGAGAAACAAGAATACTAACCTAATCAAACACTAACCTAACTTGCCAACTCAACATATAGATAATATCCCAATTTAAACATTAACATAGATTTATGAATAGTAAAATCCTCCAGATTCACGGCTGCCACAAGACTTCCCAGATCTGCCAAATTGGATACATTTCTTGTCTAAAGTAGAGCTACTCATCTTCAACCCCTATTGCTAGGTGTGTTGCTTCCTCCTTGTCCGTCCACTAGGTATACTCGTGTGCATAGCATTTGAACTCGCTCTTGTCTCAATTTCCATGACCCGGACCTCTTTCTTAGCGATAATTATCATTGTTTGAATTGATGTCTATCATAAGTTAGTTGGCAAAGTTCCTAGAATTATGGTTAGAGATAATTGTCTTCATCTCTTTATAAGGATGCATTTTATCAATAAGATGATTGAGAACTTTTATCATAAGCCTCTTTTATGGTATCAGAGCTTCGGTTCTAAATATCCCTTCTATCCCATACCCTTTTCTCTGTTATCTGCCACCATGACAAAAGAAGCCTCGGACCCCTCTCCCAAGCAGTCGACCTCCCTGCATCCTACTTATTCGGTAACAAACATTCAGACGAAGATCCGTGCCTTGGATGGCACTAAGGTCACGTACTCCACCCGGGTGAAACTTTTCCGCCTTCATGTTGTTTCCTATAAGGTATCTAACCACATCGACGGCACCACCGCTCCCGCATCCACAACACCGGAATATGAAGCTTGGAAAGAACTTGATGCTTTGGTACTTCATGATATACAGCACTGTGTCCGACGATCTGCTTATTTGTATCCTTGACACCAACACAACTGCACGAGCTACATGGGGAAAGCTTGAGAAAATCTTTCTCAACAACAAAAAGGCCCAAGCAGCAACCCTTGAGACCAAATTTGGTAACCTAACCCTCACAGCATGTTCCTCTGTCGACGATTACTATCACCGATTGATCGATCTGGCCAATCAACTTGCTGATGTGGATCACCCAGTCTCTGATTCCCGATTGGTTCTCCAACTCGTTCGCGGCCTCCCGAAAGAGTACAACACCACAGCATCATTAATCAACCAGAACGAAGCAAATTGGGACCAAGTAGTCACTATGCTCAACGATGAAGTGCTTCGGATTGAAGCCCGCAAAGGATGACCTCCACTGTCCTCGCTGCCCCGATCGCCTCAGCACAGCCGCCTTCAACAACAATAGTGGCACACGACCCGCCACTTTTGACCCTAAGTCCTACACCTCGTGTGGACGGGGCGAGGTCGCGGTTATGGAAACCGGCAGGGAGGCAGGGGACGCGGCGGTGGTCGGTCTCATTCTAATTAGTGGAACACCCATCCTCTTATCCGCCTTGGGCCTGGTGGAGCCCTCCCCCATGTCCCTACCCCACACAGTCTTCTTGGCGATAACCACCAACACCAGCCGCCCACAACCCCCCAACACTAATGGCCCCTAAATCCACAGCCCAACTCCCAGGCGGCTACAATGCCCCAATCGAGCGCAGAGGTAGAGCATAAAGGGGTCGCTAATGTTGTGGCCGAGGCCAGATTCGTAACTTGTTGCTCGAACTCCATACTCCATTACGACAGGCATCCGTAATTTATTGTGACAATGTTTCAGCCGTTTACTTGTCAAACAATCCGGTCCAACATCAACGAACCAAGCATATTGAGATTGATATACACTTCGTCCGAGACAAGGTTCGGGTGGGCCACATCCGCGTCCTCCACGTCCCGTCTTCGATTTAGTATGCAGATATTTTCACGAAAGGGCTATCCAGACAACTGTTTCAGTCGTTCCGTTCCAGCTTGAGCATTTGTCCTCCGCCCGCTCAAACTGCGGGGGTGTCTTAGCGATAATTATCATTGTTTGAATTGATGCCTATCATAAGTTAGTTAGCGAAGTTCCTAGAATTATGGTTAGAGATAATTGTCTTCATCTCTATATAAGGATGCGTTTTATCAATAAGATGATTGAGAACTTTTATTAAGCCTCTTTTACTCTTCCGTGTCCTCTTTCTCCTCTACAGAACCTTTTCCTCGACCCCTACCTCAAATTTGATTATCATAACCACGTAATTGTCCATATTGCCTGTCCTCACAATCATCATCCTTAGGCTCATTCATACTAGCAATTAAGAGTTAACCTTGACCTTTCGTTTTATTGACTTTTGAGTTGTTATCCGTACGTTGTCAGTCTTCCCCAGCTTCCTCAAAGGACACGTTCTCAATTTCTAAGTATTGCTAGACAGAGGCCTCAACTAATACGTACTTCTTTGAAACCGAGTTGAATAACTTTCTAACAATTACTTTGTCCTCAAGGCTTGAACCAGAACTCTTGAACGTGGATACTATGCCACTTAGCTTACCTGAAAAGTCATTAATTTTCTTACTCTCCTACATCTTTAGCATCTTTAACTCGTTCCTCAAGGTTTGCAATCATGCTTTCTAGATTCAACCGGCTACTAGATGCTGACCTTGGATCGATTCCCACACATCTTTTCCATTCTAGTGTTTTGCAACTTTACTAAACATCTTCAACAAGTTTTAATAAATTAATGCTTTCATTGTATAGTTTTCTCTTCAATTGCTGCTCTCCTTACTGGATCTATTGTATCCCACAGACCACATGTGCTTAGCATCATGATAGATACTTGAACTCGGCTGGTTAGATTACTGAAAATAAAGAACAGATACAACCCAATTCGAGCAGGTTAAGACTCCATTACTAAGGACAATACTGATAATAAACTTGACAGGAGGCAAATCAAAAGAAACAGTCTCTAATACTACAGCTTCGAGCAGTTATACAGTTGCTGCCCACTATATTTTCGATGTGTAACTGACCAGAAGGATCCATCTGTTGCCAACCAGGAGCCCCTATCGGATTACTCATCTGTTCACAGGTCTGCTGTCCTGGGTTGGCTGTGTGGATCTGACCCATTGGCCACTTATCAATATCAATACAACTCGCTCGGAAGCACGACTGGTACTCAAGTCGAAGGGAGGTGATTGTCGTGCCAATCATTGCCACTCCTCCCATATTGGCTCGATGGTGACCTGGTGAAAGGAAGCTAAATTTGGTAAGTCTAGTGACTCCTCTTTTAGCTTGTATTCGACCTCATTAATAGTAAAGATAAGAAACCTTTTACTCCACTTAACCTAAATCATATTAAGTGTGGCCAGACATTGAATATCGATAATCACATCAGCCGTTGACCAAAATCAAATAAAAATGTTGGGTAATTTTAAGCTCTGAGATTTTTAACAAATCTTTGCAAATATGATTACAGCTGATGACATCCTCGTTACCAATGTTCACGCCAAAAGGGCTCACCATTTGTGTCTGGAGATGCACTTTCTTAACAAACAATTCGCTCACAAAATTGTGAGTTGAACCAAAGAAGATCTAACGGTACCATGAAGAATAAGGGTGGATATTTGTGACTTTCCTAGGAGTGCATGATGACTGATTTCAGCCATGTCATCCTGATTAGGCACATTCTCCTCTTTGATTATGATCGTTAGAGTTCATGTTTCAGTAGTCCCATCCAACAGCTGGAAATGACTCGTCTTACAAGGATGTCCATGCCCGTACTTCCCCCCGCGAAGAAAGCATGCACCTTTTATAAACCTGGATTGTTTCTTTGAGTCTAAAATGCGAAGGATGGGGCTGGCAAAGGGATTTTGGTGGCTGTTACAATAGGATTGTTGTCCAGAACCTAAGTAGAACGCTTACCTGATTGTGTTTGACCCGGTTTAATTTTATACTCCATAGCTAGACTCATAGCCTTGTAGACCATTAAGGCTTATGGATGCGAACATCAGACTTTAATTCGCCTTAAGGCTGTTTAAGACCACCCCAAGCCGGCAATGATCTGGCAAATCATACACCCACATGATGTTGGACTTGTACGCCAACGTATACATTATTTTCAATGACATGTGATCCAAAAAGTCACACACCTAGCTAATTATCCATTACAAGTTTAAACTAGGTTTTAACGTGTACCACCTAAATTCTATGTTTGGCAATTATCATTCGGTTATATGATAATGTGTAGATCAGAATATCATTACGATCATATAATTATAAGATTACATAAAATGTAGATGATATGTGATTATAAATTTAATTTACACATATGTAATGCAAGTATTATGGGATTTATATATACCTAGCTTACATCTTCAATGTGTGTCTTTTGGATGCAAGGCTTTTGAATGAAAGACATTCAACACACATATAAGTAAACATGTGTTAGAGAGATGTAACTAGAATAAGGACTTGTAAAAGGTAATTGGTCTTGATATTATAACAATAATAGAATAAAAGGACTAAGCCTACCCATCCTTGTCCCTTGCTTGTTTCGACCAAGATCAAAGAATGGCATGGCCATGCCATTCCTTTTTGACTCCACATCATGCTTTTTTTTTGTTTGTTTAATTATTAGTTGTACTAGCATATCCCCTACAACTTTGTTAATAAAAGGAAGGCTTCATCTTGTTTAATTTAGTAGTTCAAAACCAAGAATAAAAGAAAGGGAAGGAGAGCTCTCAACCAAAAGACAAAGAACACTTCAAACTACCATTTGATATGTAGTTTGATTTGGTCTTTGGCTTATTAGTTTTCATACTTGCATACATATACATCACTACCAATATAAGAGTGTTAGTGAGTGTATATTCATTGGAGGTTGCTAGCACAAGGATAGAGCTTGTTTAGTGTGCATCTTGTTAGTGAAGATCATACAAGTGTTCTTATTTTCTTAAAAGCAATCACTTCTTATAAAAGGTTATTATTTCTGTAAACACTTATGGTTGTTTTTTTTGTTTCATCGTCTACATATGGATCTTGGCAGAATTCGTTTTAACAGGCCCGAAATAACATGTTAAAACAAACTTTCATTGCAAAATGGTTTATAAAACATGTTAAAATCACAACACGCAGATCTTTTAGCAAACTCATAGCGGTACTCTTGAACACTACCCGTATCTTTGATGCTGCAAAGAAACTTATTTGGGTTCTGAAACTCAGCCAGACCAAAATTCTTTCGCAAGGCGTGACAAGGTCCTCCCAATAGGCTATGGATTGATTGGCAGATAGCCACGAGTAGGGATTCAATGCCTCCCCTTCAAGGTTTAAAGAGGCCACATTGACCTTGTCATTCTCTGCAACATCATAGAATCTGGAATACTTTATGACTTTTAAATTCCAGCCTCACGGATCACCATTGCTGAAGGAGGGGAAGATAATCTTGGTAGAGGGACGATGGTAGTGATTGCTTCTCGGGGAAGGCTCTCCATCTTCGTACCAACCAAAGCCTCTAGTAGATTTGCCTCTCCCTATGTCCTTTGACTTGAGGGCAGCCACATCATCCTTGAGGGACTCGAATGACTTGAGACAGGCAGCAATTGCTGGTAATTGGATAACGATTTGATCAGTGTAGACACTATTGCCTTCAACATTGCTCCGAGGACTCTCGAATTCTAGGGAATGGAACCATTGATAGATACTTGTAATCGGTTGGTTAAATTACTGAAAATAAAAAAAACAAGTACAACCCAATTCAAGCAGGGTAAGACTCCATTACAAAGGGCAATACTAATAACAACCATGACAGGAGCCTTTAATACTACTGCACTGTTATGCAACTGCTGCCCACTCAACTACTATTCTCCATGTGCAGCTGACCAGAAGGATCCATCTATTGACCAGGAGCCTGCAGCAGACTACCCATCTATTCATGGGTCTGCTGTCCTGTTGGTTGTGTGGGTCTGACCCGCTAGCCCCTTATCACATCATCTCAACTAGAATTGCCCACAAAGTATACTTTGTTTCAGTCAGCCTTGGGCATTGTGCTGACACGTTGCTTTGCTCACAGACTTGGTTATAAAAAGCGAGCACACTGAGGAGACACGGTCTAAAAACGAGGCGCAATAGCATAGGGCTTTTCGTACGCGAGGCGCAAGGTTTTATATAAGTTCTTTTTATATGTATTATAGGTTTATATATGATTAAATACATAAATTTAGCTATAACTAACAAAATAAAATATATAATAGTATATATTCAAGCTCTACATATGGTTTGATATCTAAATAACTTATATGTACATTTTTTAAAATTTATATGTATAGCAAATAAAATATATAAAAGTATACAATAACTAATATAAATACTATATTATTTTTAAAAGCTCAAAATACAAAGTAGCATAATTATGAGCTATAAAATACAGTGTTGTAGAAACCGCTAGGCGCTAGTTGATAAAAATACAGTTGGATATCGACTAGCGATTAATAAGGATTAATCGGGGTTAATTGGATGGGAATTTCTATATATAATTTTCAGTTTTACACATAAATACACACATTTTTCAATAAGTAATTATATAAAAATGTTCGGTTTTATATATACACATGCACATATTTGGCTGGCATTTTCAAGTTTTTGCCAGAATTTTAAAAGTTGGTTGGATTCTAGCCGGAATCGCCAATTTTTGGCTGATTAGGACCGCCTAGGTCCGATTTTGACTGACATTGACTAGCGATTAATAAGCTGATTAGCTTAATATCATTATGCGAAGGGCCAACTAGCGATTAATAGCCGATTAATTAGCACCTAGGGCTGATTTTACAACACTTGTAAAATGTACAACCATACCCAATAAATGTAGTCATTTTACATGAATTTGCTTTTTGTTGATCAAGTGAAAACTTCCCAGCAATCACTCATCCTCAGATTGCTACCACCCGAGGACACATAACTTTTGTGTTCTCTCATCCACAACCAAAGAACCCAAAACACGTTGGTGATATTAAAGGCAAATCATTACTTATGAAACAACATCTCTTGTTCACGGCCGATAGGATTTACCTAGGGTGTTCCAATCACCACCCCCCCCTTTGGACTCATTGTCCTTAATGAGGTTTGCCCTACCATCCTATTCGTGGACGTGGTATTTGCCTAAGGTGTCCCTCTAAACACCCCAAGGTCTCACCATCCTTAATGAGGTTTGCCCCCACCATCCCAAATGACATAGATGGCTCGGACACCATTTGTAACATCCAGCCCCGCATACTATCAATATTGTCTATTTTGTCCTCGATGAGCTCACGGATTTGCTTTTGGTTGCTAAGGTAGAAACTTCCCAAGGGATCACCCATCCTAAATTTGTTGCCACCTAAGAATGTTTAAGTGTGGAGTTCTCTCATCCATAGCCTAAGCACCCAAAACGTGTACCAGCATCTCTCCTGTCCATGGCCGATGTGGGATATGCCTAGAGTGTTACAATTTCACTACCACTTCTCGATAATTAAAAATTTTAATTATTACCTCACTACACCTAAAGAAAATATTTAACCCTAAAAAGAATCAGCCTTTCATCTCTTCCCTGTTACCAGTCGTCGTCTTTTTCATCTAACCCTAAAACCATAATTGTACCTCTGCAAGAAAACTTTAATCGACTTATGTTCATCTCCATTTCTGAGTAACCTTTCATGGTAAGTTTATTCTCCTCTTCTCATCTTTGATATTGTGACCAGTCTAAAGCGTTAAAGCGAAAAATGCGAGCCGAGGCGCCAAAGCACATGCTTTTTGTACTAGTCTCACCTAATGTAACAAAGCTCAAGGATCTATGCTTGAGGTCGCCTCGCGCCTAGACGCGCTTTTTTAAACCAAGCTCGGGGATTGTTACCACTGCTTTCTTTGCTACCATCCTTTCGTTACTATCTTGTTTGTTATTGTTCTTGTGATTCTTGCTTTTGTTACTTGCTAAGTTATGATTCTTGCAATTGTTACTTGCTAAGTCAAGATTCTTGCTTGCTTCTTCTTTAATACTTACTTCAATATCTAATTTTTTGCTTGATTCGGTTCTTGCTTGGCCATTTGGTTAAAAAGTTCTTGCTTCTATTCTTGCTACCATTCGATTCTTGCTCTATTCTTTCTAGGATTTTGCTCAACTTTCTTGATCATCTGCTTGCTTTAATCGAGCATGCTATTTGCATCACTTATGTTTCCTTGTTGCTTCCACTAAAGAGAAACAAATTATGTTTTTTTGCTGCTGCTGAACTTCGAGTGGGATGAGAAAAGAGGAAAAGTGTTCGATCTAAGCTGTTGCTTATTCTATCGAGATGGGCTGCTTCTTGCTATTGTTCTTTGATAAACCAGACGCTGAGCACATCCTTATCTGCCCCAATCGTAGATTGAGCTATTTCAAGCTTTGATACCAATTACCAGGAAATAACCGATATAGAGCACACAAAACACTCAACGTTTTGTGGGAACTCCACCACATTATATTTATTAATAATCAAAAAGGAGTGCAGAAACATTACTCTAAGACTCGTATTCATACTAAAAGGAACTTGGGAAACATGACACCTAAACCAAATCAAGTACTAACCCAACTTGCCTACTCAAAATATAGATGAGCATCCCAATTCAAACAACTAAACTAAGACTCATAAATATACTAAGAATCCTCCTGATTTGCAGCCGACAGAAGACTTCCCCGATTTAGGATTAAATCCTTCATGTATAAATATTGTATAAAGATTGAACTATAATTACAAGTGCTATCAATGGCAAAATATGAGCATATATAACCATTTGATTTTAGAAGTTAATAGGCATTTGATCATGAAATCAAGCTTATTATCTCAAGTACCATAATCATTATTGCATCGTACCTTGTTTTTCACAGAGTATTTGACTATGAACATTCTTTTCTAAGGATTCCTTCCAAATCCAGGTGCCATGATTCAATTCTTGAGAACACACTGATATCACCTTAAACCACAGGGAGACATAATCAGAAGCTTTGCACTTTGGAGCTAATGTTAGAATCTTTAGTGTTGTTGTAACATGGTTGATGAGATCAATGGTTGCTAGCAAATTTGACTCTGCCTAATCACAATATAGAAGTTAGATTGGGATAATTCTTTGTAAGAAAATGAAATTATAATAACTATATAACATTGCATGACATGAGTTCACTAAGAGTGTAGAGCAAAGGAAAGGACGTACTAATAACAATCTTCTTGTTATGTTGTATTCTAACTCCAGTACTTGATAATCTGACCCTTGGAAAGTTTCAATATACTTCTTAAGAGAAATATCTTTTTCTGAATGATCATCTAAATGTATTTCGAAGGCTATAATATCTTTTTGGTGAAGCTTCTCCAATGCCTCCTGTAATAAGCAAAAGAGATTATTATGGTGGCACGATAGTGCAAAATGCACAAATTTAATGATGTAAAATCTAACTTTAATCAGAAAAGAGCAATCAAAATGAAACGCAAACCTGAATTTCTTTGTCAAGGGCTGCCACTTTCATTTCTTCACCGGCAAGAGTAGCGGTACATTGAGTATTCTAGACAGAAATGCGAATGTCAAAAATTTTATTCAGTATACTCGCAATACTTTAAAATGATAAAACCTGAGTTGAAAATTTTTGAAATAGAGCACCAACCTTGAAACTGTGAAGATGTTGTCTTGCAACAACACATAAGTCATCTTTCAAGTTAGAATATAAATCCATGGAATCGTTCAGTTTCTTTTTAGACGAGTTCTGATTCTCAACTCTTGATTGCGATGAAGCATCCTTAAATTCCCATGAACCATCATCAAAATCATCATCATCATCCACTACATGAGACTCATATTCCTTGCCGGCAGAATGCAGTAAATCTTCCTTTCCATCAGAACTGACTGGCTGTGCTTGACTGTACAAATCTGATAAAATATCATTAATTGATAAATTTGAACTCAGGTTTCGCGTATGCTTCCCATGGGTAGATGATTTAAACAATTCATGGTCAAGATTCATGGAATTATCAGCTTCCGGATCCTCTTCGATGCCAAAAATAGAAAGTGGCACTGGCTCTTTATAATTCTTTGTACTTGCTTCAAATACCTAGAACAATCAAAGAATGATTAAAAACACTAATAATAATAATTAAATTAAATACACATACAGTGGTAGGAAACCATAAAAATGTATATATAGCTTTGATCTACCTGCGGCTTTGATCCAGATTCTTGAAGTGCTGTCTCAAATTTCCCAAAACTTTCATCATCAGCGCTCACATCACGAGGTTGTGAATCTGAATCAACTTTAGTTCCTTTAATCCATTTGATGCAATACCACTTTCAACCACAGGGATTTGACTGAAGTCAAATGCATTCCTCTCCACATGTGATGCACTAGGAACTCCGTTTGAGAATGAAAATAGATCAACTGATATGTGAGATGTGGCATGTGAACCCAAAGGGTCGAACCTTTCCTCTGACAATTCCTGCATGTTTATGTCAATCGCAATTTAGAGTCAGTCAAACTTATATATATATACGTATATATATATACAATATATATATATATACATATATATACATATATATATATATACATATATATAACATATATATATATATACATATATATATATACATATATATACATATATATATACATATATATATATACATATATATATATACATATATATATACATATATATATACGTATATAGGGGAGAGTTATGCTAAAAAGGGTTGGTTGCATAAAAAGCATAGGAAGCATTTCTAGCCATTGGATGTGTTTGATAAATGGATGAGATTTAATGTGTGGCAATTTTGTTAATTGTGTTCTAAGGATTTTAGGTTTCTTTTAATTGGAGGGGCAAATCTGTCATTTTAAAATATATAGAAAGTAATTAACCGTTGCACCAATTAAGGGTTTGATAACTGCAACCCAAGATTACAAGGGATATTAGAAAAGAAATAGGACTATCAACTGTGCGTATTTAGCTGAGAACTATGCGTATTTAGTATTATAACTGTTCGTTTTTTTATGACAACTATGCGTATTTAGTATTATAACTGTGCGTATTAAGTGAATATACTGTGCGTATTTAGTATTATAACTGTGCGTATCAATGAATCCCCTAAAAATCGGCTTATAAATATAACTGAATATAACTTTCTTTTTAAACACAAAGACTAATTACAAATATACCCTTTCATTTAATATATATATAAATCCACTTGTCACTACAACAAGCCTTCCTAGACTTTTTAAGCAAGATTGACTTTTTAGTAGAACCCATACCTACGTATATATACGTATATATATAATACGTATATATATAGATATATATATACGTATATATATCTATACGTATATATATACGTGTATACATATATATACGTGTACATATATATACGTATATATATAGATATATATACATAGATATTTATATATGTATATATATACGTATATATATATATCTATATATATACGTATATATATACATCTATATATATATATACGTATATATATATACGTATAGATATATATATATTGAACGGTCAGTCAAACTTATATATCAAGTCTATAATAGCCAGTCTCACTCTGTTAAAATTTATGCTCTCCTCCGGCTAACTTCATAGGAATAGTAAGCAAGTTAGAATATATTATGTGCTTAAACAACATTTACATGATTTTGTCCTGGTCATCGCTTACTAGGACCACATTTAAATTGCCAAATGTGTTCCTTCATATGAAGCTTTACTTAATATATATAGCTACCCAAATTTGCGCGCAGATTCCTTAGATCCAAATAACAATAAAAAGAGAGAGATTAGCCTCTATTTGCATGCACTTGCCAATCACCTAGAACATCAAAGCACTTTGGAAACTTAATCAAAAAGAAATTTGTCATATTAGGAAGCAAAAGTTAATTTGCATCCTTTGGCAATGAAGTCAAGCATTGCTCCACATAGTTTGAAGTAATAACAAAAAGAGTTTGTGACTATAAAGTTAAAAAAGCCACACTTACCTTCTTCACTGATGGATTTTCCATAAATGCAGTCTCAAATTCCCCAAATGTATCATCGAAATCATCACTTCCACCAAGTGGATTTGAAGTCGCTTCAATTGTAGTAACTTTTGAATCCACTTGGAAGTCTGCAGTCAAACCATTTTGAAAGTTTGTAATCGGCTGTGAGTCAAACCCACCATCTATTACAGTTACATGAGATTCACCAAAAAATCCATTGTTTGGTGCTGCAAATAGATCAACAGGCCCATGTGCACCACCTTGTAGACCCGATGAAGACACCGTCTTCTCAGAAAGTTCCTAAAACAAGGAACCCATTTGAGTAAGCTTATAGAACCTAGACCTAAAGTTCAAAAGTTCTAACCCACACCCTTATAAATACAGACTTTATTCAGATGTCAATTAAAACTTATAACCATTCGACATTAAATCAAGGTTCACTCTTTTCCTAAGACAGAGCATTAGTAAGCAAGAAATGAAAACTAAATTACTACATCAATACTAACTTACATGAATCAGCCATCATTACCTTATGATCCTTATTATTATGAGCTAACTTGGAGTCTGAGAAAGAATCTATGAATTCCCAACCACCTTCATCATCAGATCTTTGATTCCCATCAGCTGCTGTAACTGTATTAAAGCTTAAGGAATTAGATTTTGAAAGTGTGTCCTCGGTACAGTTAGATTCATGGCACTGAAGTCTAATTCATTTCCATTATCAGCCGGCTTGATGATGGTCTGCTGCTGAGTCTGACCATAAAGATTCGAGATCAGGTCATTGATGCCCAGATGCGCATTGCTAGTATTATGAGACTTATTATTATCGGATACAAAACCAGTGCCACCGGAAAAACTCAATGGTTTGACATCATCTCCTAGCACAGGCATAGGCATATCCTCCTCATCTCCAAAGAGAGATAGAGGCAAAGCTCCCCCCTTGATGTTGTCCCACTTAGGCTGCATATGTGCCTGTGACGGTGGTGGCGGAGGTGGAGACTTGAGGTTGTGATCTGTTGGGTTGTTTTGGAAAAGACTGAAATCCCCCCAATCGGTGGTGGGTTGAACCTGAGAGGTGGAATTAAGCGTCGTCTGAACAGGGGCGAATGTGAATTCACCAAAAGAGTCGTCGTCGTCGTCGTTGTCGCCCATTATTGCCCGTTGATTTTCTTCTCCGGCGAGATCTCCGTGATCTGATGCCCACAGGATAATAAAATCGATATGTGATCGCAAATCAAATTGCGGGGCTTCAAAGTTCCAAGTGTAAGGGGGTATACGCGCTGTTTTGTATCAATACATCATCATTATGATGCGGAGTCTTTTGTTCAAAAATCTTTTTATTCTCGTGATGATGATAGAGATTTTAGATGAACTAGTTTTTTACCCGCCGCAAAATGCGATTTGCGGCGGGTAACATACGTATTGCGATAAAATATAAAATACAATTGACCTGACTCGTTTGAATTAAATTTACGTCAAAAAATAAAGTAACTCGAATTTATGCGCCGAAGAAAAACATATTATATTGATCAAATTCTTTTTTAAACAAATTGTGTCAAAGCGGGAACAACTTAAAAAGTACATAAAAAAACATGTGCAACGGCGTCGTATGCGACGTGATTATATATAGATTACAATCGCCCAACTGATTTCAAAACCAAATTTACGTTAAACATAAAGTAACTTGAATTTATACCCTCAAATGAAAAAGTACTACGTTGGGCCTGACGTGTTTCAAAACAAAACTTAAGTTAAAACATAGATTAACTCAAAGCGTATATAAAATAAACACGAAAATATTTTATATTTGCCCGACTATTTTCTAAACGAAATTTACGTCAAAACGTAGACGAAAGTTGAAAAGTAAACCATCTGTCTTATAACCCGCGCATTGCGGCACATTAAACTATGAAATTAGTTAACGTCTTCTTAACATTATAAAAGAACTAAAACCTTTACGTAAGTTCACATGTTACAGCGAGAGCATTGGTAATATTTAAGATTTCATATACAAAAATAAAATCATGAAATATATTACGTTCAAATGTTAATAAACTCTTGCTCACCTGGAAAGTCCTTTTTCATTAAATTTTTTTTTCATTTTGCCCAGGAAAGAAACAGAAGTTAGAAAATCATGAAATAATTAACGTTGGTGATGGATTGTGTGTGCTCTATACAACACGTCTAAGTCGTCCAACGGTAAGTTGGGGCTTTATCAACCCAATAACTTCCTGGCCATGGGAAAAACATAACCATAGATTTCGTAGGGTGATTGACCTATTTCTTAAATCCAAGGGGAATCACTACGTTTTTGTCATAGTCGACATTTCAGATGCAATAAGATAACCCTTTTGTACCAGGTCGACACGATAAAAAATTGTAATGGTTGGAGTATCATGACATTTGAAACTTAAAAAAAACTAAAAAAAAAAGAATGAAAGAACTATAAAGTACAATGAAAACCAATAGTAATTAACAACAAATACATAAAGTATATTGAAAGAATTAAAATTAAAACAAAAACATGAAAAATGTAACTGACTGGGTAAGTAAGATTGAGATTCTTACTGAGAATCGAATATGGTAATCAAGTCAATGATTGAATGGCGGAAACAAACAATCAAAGAACATTCAATGCAAGAATTATACTCATAAATGCTTTTGTATTGTATATATGAAAGTTGATTGATTACAAAAAATAATGACAACAAAAATTCTTTATGTCTATCAGTCGTCGCCTCATGTACGAGGTTATCTATTCTATTTATAGGCAAACAAGATGCCTTTTACAAAATGACTAAACTACCCCTGACCTATTACATTAGAACTAGTCTAAGTCTTGATCCGCCATCTTTGCTTGTTCATCTGCATTGTCAAATGCGGATGAGTTGACTTGATCAACATTTCTTCACTTGATCATCTGCATTAGTATGTGGTCATCCGCATTGGTTAATGCGGATGAACAAATACTTTTGCGCATTTGTTCGGTCATCCGCATTTGTCAAATGTGGATGAGCAAAGTCTTGTCCGCATTAATACTTGGTCTTCCACATTTGTCAATGCGGAAGAACAAATATTTGTCCGTATTTGTTTTATGTCTTCCGCATTGACAAATGCGAAAGACAATACTTGGTTTTTCTTAAGCAGGATCTTCATCCGCATTTCTTCTTGGACTTGTGGATTCCAGCTAAGCAATCATCAAATCACCCATTGAATTGGCATGTATGATCCTTTCAAGGTGCAACAATACTCCCCCTAAGGATTATACAACCTATTTTCTTTAATGTTTGGGAGGTGATTGATGTTCTGAGGATTCTGCTGGGTCTTGTGGAGATAGTAAAAATACAGCTTTAGTTGGATCCAGAATGGCTTTAATCATGTTGACAAAATTTGTTGCTTCTGACATTCTGTCCCTACTTAGCACATGTATCTTCATTTTGCTCATATTTTAGATGGATTCTATTGGTAACTTCTTCAGAGAAATAGGTTTCCAAATAGAAATAGTAGAGAGACCATCTCTGTGAATCAGTAAGCTTCCACCCACATCTACCTCAAGTTTGACAATGTTCCCAAGTTGCAATGGTGTCTTCTTTTTCTTTCTTTTGTCTCTTTTGGTACTGATACGATCATAAGCCAATTTTAACAACTTGATGCACTTTAGGAAGAAGTGCACATCTTGTTCACCCAGTTCATTGTTTATTTCCCTGAATATATATATAGTGAATGTAGGATTCATCAAGCAATCTTACTCTATATCCATTAAATAGTCGTATTTCAACACCCTCCTTTCCTCCTCACTTTCTTTCAATCACCATCTCATAAGTTTTTTCATCATAGTACACATTTGAAATGGGAGTGGAGGAATGAGTACCAGACACTATTTTCTCTTTAAAGATTCTGTTAGTTTCACCTTCAACTCAGGAAACACAGCTTCTTCTGCTTGCATTTTCTTCTTCTTCTCAAGGGGATTAATAAAAGACTTATCTTTTCTCATGCATATTGTCTGTAATAAATTGAAATTATCAGTCCTTCTGAATATTTTGAGTATGTTTTCAAATTCATATCCCCTGAACATAGTTGAGTGATTGATCAATTCCATTTGAGGTAGTTCTTTTAAGTCATGGATCTCTAGGGCATTTACAAGAGCTGAGTACTCTGTAAAGAATTGGACCAGCCTGGAGATCCTTTTCACCATAAACATATTCCACATGCTGTCATACTTCCATGTAATTATTTTTGATCAACTTTGCCTTTGGGAGTAGACACCCCTCTAATTAACTCAACAGTGGTTAATCCTTCTTGTAATTTTAACTGAGAGGGTTCTACAAACCATTCAAGGTATTTATGAACTACAGGAGCCAACAATTCTTGATCTTTCTGGTTTAGAAGCATGTCTTGAGCAGTTATTATAGATCTTGGCTTCTTGTTTAGGATTTCTTCTTCTAAACGCTTGAGCATATCTTTCTTTTCATTAATCATTTGGAGAGTAGCGGCCCTTAATGAGTTTGTTTTCATATTCCCAATCTTTCTTCTTGTGAATCCTTGGCTTGAAAGATAATCCTTCATTTCCTTATCTGACATGCTATAAGGATCAAGAAATAGTGGTTCAGGAGTTGGGGTTGATTTCTTCATGGATGATATTTAGGCAGAGGAACCTTTCTGGAAAATGATCTTTCATACTCAGTTGAGGTTGATTTCTTCATAGCAGACACTTTTGGCACAGGAACCTTTCTAGTGACTGATTTTTCATACTTAGTTTCGAAGTTTGGATCCAGTAGCTTATTCACCTTTTCTTCTTCTTCCTTCATTCCTTCATATGTCATGCCAAAGACTTCATCTGGATCATACCCGTGATTGATCAAAAACATTGCTTTTATCATCAAATCATCAGTTTGAGCCTTTGACACCATTTCTCCACACATCTTTCTTTTGCCACAGGGCTGTCAACATCTTCATGCTCATCAGCATTATATCCTCCCTCAGTCTCTCCTTCTTCTAGATCAATGAATACAGCTGGTTTCTTCAATTGTGCCTCGGCTTTTTCATGTTCTTCTAGGAATTCTACTATTGCAGCAAGACTTCTTGGGTCATCGGGTTTGTCTTTCTTTGCTGGTTCTTCTTCTTTCATGGGTCTTTTTCTTTTAACTTTCTGAGATAAGTATTTTCTCTTTCTGGTATAAGTTTGAAGTGGAGGACCAGAAGAGGATTCAGCTTGTTTCATCTCCTCAGGCAAATTTTCAGCCTCTTTTTGTATGTTTTCTTGATCATCAGCCTCTTTTTCTTCTCTTTCTTTTTCTTTTTCGCAAAACCTTTTAATCATATCTTTTTGTTCTTCTGATAGTGACACAGCAGGTACCATTTCCATGCTTAACTCTTTCTCCAATGGAACTGGAGATTAAGGAATGACTACAATAGGTTCAGAGTTGGTCCTCTGGTCTGTAACAAAATCCCAAAAATCTTCATCTATTGTGAATTTTTCAGAAGTAAAGCTATCAAGAGCACTGATTAGTTCTTCAAATTCTACCTTCTTAGTTTGAGTAGCCTCTGATTGCCCAGAATAAATCACAATTTCTAAACTTAGTTCCTTATTCTTTGTTTGGCTTGCATCTTCTCCTTGTTCATCTGCAGGAATGTTGAAAGGTATAAGTTACAACACAACAACACAAAGAGGAGATAAACTAAACTTAGATCAAATAGTAAACTGGATTAACCAAGTAGTGACACTTAAGAACACAAGTAATATAAGAGACAGAACACAAAGAACACAAGTATTTGGTTTTCAAGAATGCAGTATATTGCCTTCTCTATGTTCTATTACAAGTGTTACAAAAGCATATTCGAAAGATACAAGAACATGAGATACTTATACAACATCTTATAGCTGGCTATACTTTGAAAGCCAGCTAGATACAATTGACTAGACACACACAAAATCAATTGTAGAGTCAAAAGGTAGATTGCCTTTTGACTTGTGAGTATGACATGCCATAGCTCACATCCTTATCTATTACAAAAAGGATAAAGTACATAAAGTAGAAAGTTACAGACTCAAGACCTCAATGTATAGTTACCAAAAGCATGGACCTTTTCACCAAACCATGTTAGTTGGTGACTTGCAGAGTTACAGCGGAAAGGTGTCCAGCTTTATGGAATAGTACAATAGATAAAACATGTTACTAAAAGTCTTCGGAAGAAATCCGTCTTCATGAACTTGAAGCTTCAGAAGACTTTGTCTCTGAGGCTTCGGAAGACTTCATCTTTGGCTTCGGAAGATGTAGGTCTTGGCTTCAGAAGATTTCACACTTAGAATATTTCTGTTGCACATGTGAAACTTCCGAAGCATTCTACTTTAATGCACTTGTGCAGCATGCAGGAAAGACTAAAGATGTTTAGGTGTCATCAGCCTCTTCATTAGACTCTACAAACTCCCCCTAGGCTGATGCTACCAAAACACTTAGAAAACTTCAGATATTAGCAGTCCTCATTAGGATGATCACCATTCCTTTCTTCATAAGATGATCAGGATCCTTCAGGCTATCAAAGTGTTTTCTCATGTCAAAGAGGTCATGCAGAGGCAACTGAAACATATCTTGCAATGTATAATGTCTTCAATGCCTTGATCTCTAATAACATGCCACCTTTCTGGATTTGTGGTGTATGTCCAAGACAAGATGGTCTTCCTGATGCTAGAGGAACTACTGAAGTTGGAGTTGATTGAGCATCCTCTGGTTGCACATCTTTAGGCTGTTCTGATTCACCCTGAGGTTCAGAAGGGGATGCATGCTTCTTCTTCTTCTTCTTATACCTTGGTTAGAAGCCATCCTCTTCTTTCTCTTTCCAAATTTTAACTGAGAAGACTAGCCTGTAGCACAGATTGATCTTCACTGTCTTTCTCAGTTGGGACTTCCTCTCTCTCAGGTTCAGATGGAGAGGGAGGTTGACCTTACTGTGGATCAGAAGATGAAGCTTGATGAGCATTAGCAGGAGGTCCGGGTTGTGTTGTGTCTGGTTGTTCAACCTTAACCTCCACTTCAGGTGAGGCCTGGCTTGGATTGGAGTGTAAGTCGGTGAGCTCTCCACTCTTAATCTTCTGCTTTATTACCCTAATATGTTCATCCATAGTGGATAGAGACATGGGTCCAAGTCTCCTTCCGGAGAATCCATACAGCTTCAAGAAGCTCATCATCCTCTGCCTATCAGCAGACTTCTTCATGCTCTTTTGGATGATGGCTCTTGATTTTGCAGCTTCTTCCCTCAGCTTCTTCTTTGTTGGTTTTCTTTCCTTGACTAACTCAAACTCAATATAGTCATAAGGTAAGGGAAGGAGTGCATTTGCTTGATAGAGGCCTATGGCACTCAGGTAGTTAATCATCTGGATTTTGTCTTCTTCCTTATCTACCTGAGGTTCTTTTTGAACCATATCCTCTTGTTTAGGACTTTCTTGAACTGGTGAGAGGGTAGGCTTTTGTACAGTCTTTTTCTTCTTCTCTCTTCTTTGACTTGTACTAGGAGTTCTGCATCTTCTGCCTCCTTTTTCTCTCTTGACCTTTTCAGATCAACCAGCTCATTTAATTCATCCAAGGGGAGAGAGATGACACTATCTATGTCATAGTTCCTAGTCTGCAGATAGTTAATCCTGACTACCCTTAACTCATCATTCTGTATCTGGTCTGGGGGTAGCCCTGATTGTAGACTCCATGAGTCTTGGACACTCAGTAGAGGAACTTTCTCCCCTTAGCCTCCTTTCCCTCTCTCTCTCCTCCTCCTCAATCTCCTTAGATGTCATCTTTCTTTTCTCTTTGTCACTCACAGACCTTTGTGACTCGGGGTGGAGAGAGCTTTGGCCTTCATTGCTCATTGCAGCATCTGAGCTCAGGCCAGAGAGAGGTTGAGAAGCACCTTCACCAGCAGGTGTCTCAGAAGGAATATGGATCTCTGCAGCAGTTAGAGATGATGAGACAAGACTCTCAGGTTTTGTCACTGGGCCTTCAATCAAGGTTTCCCCTATGAAGCTAATCTTAGGGTCTGCCTCAACATCCAGTTGACCGATGACATTGCCTGATTGCCTTAGTCTCCTTCTTAGGCTGAACTCTGCAATGATCCTGTCTTGGATTCTTTTAGCCTCTGTCAGCTTGTCTTGATTGGCTTGGGTTGACAAGTGGCATGTTGACTAGATCCAACCTTCATAGTAGTCCAAGTTCTGAAAATAAAGACTTCTTGCTGTCCTTGAACTCTTATGATGATGAGGGCCTTCCTGTTGTTGTCATACCTCCACCCATGATGTGATTGAAGGATGGTGAAGGTGACATAGCCCTTGGTATCCCATCCTCAAACAGACTCTGTATAAGGGAGTCTGTGTAGTCCACATCAATGTGAACTAGAGGAGGTTGCTGAGAATGCACCAGTTGCAAGTGAGGATGGTGAGTCCTCAATGTCCATTCTCTTAGAGGAACTCCCTGGTTCTATGGTTGTAATGACTTTCTTCCCTTTTTGGTAGCATCACCCACTTGCATAGGTGAGCTGGAGATAGGTCAATCACATCCACAGGTTCTTGTGTTCCTGGTTGAGCTCTCCTTAAGGGTCTCCCAGCTAGTTTTTCCTTAAGATATGAAATCTCAAGTTGCTGATTATTGATCGTGTTTTGTAAGGTAGTCACCTGAGATTCAAGGTGACTGACCTTTGAGACTAGGTAAGTGCATGTTTTAGACAGTTTTTGCACTTTTAGTCTCAGATCCCCCTCATCTTCATCAGATCAGAAGATCACTGGGGGTGGAGAAGATGGACAAGAGTCCTTTCTCTCTGACCAGTTCTAAGTTCTTGGCTACTGGATTTCCTCTGCTCACTGGCAGTCTCAGTTGAGATGTTAGTGGGCTGAGTTGCTATGGTTGAGGTCTTAATGATGTAATCACTTTCAAAGTGAGAGCCTCTTCCATATGGACATCCTGAACAGGTTCAGGATTGTCCACCTCAATTGTAGGTGACTCATATGGATAGATGTAGGAGACTCAGAAGTACTCATCTCTCTTTGAGTAGAGGGAAAGAAAGAGATTCATTATACTCACTGAAACCTATATCTTCATCAGTATAGAACTCAAGGTTGGAATGGTTTGGTTTAGATCTATAGGCTAGGGATGGTAACTGTCCCTTGAAGGTTGATCACTTGAGTGTTGAGACTCAGAGTGATGGCTTAAGGCAGTAGGCTAATGAGCTTATCAGGCTGAGCATGAGGAACCTCAGCACTGATTCTTGAAGAGATGGGAGTGCTTTTCTCCTCAGGAGAAGTGAGAGCTCCAGTGTCCACTTCTTCCTGTATGGGTGAGTATATGGGGGCCTCCACAGACTAAATAGTCTGAGCAGGGTTCGTTTGGATTTTCTTTGGTAGGTGATGGAGATTTGAGGCTGTGTGGTGGGGAAGTAGCAGGTGTGGGTTCAACACTAGCTTGTGCTGCTAGGGTGTCACCTTGAGCAATGAGCTCTAACATTTTTGGGACTAGGGCTATTTCTACCCCAGAGAATCCAACAGTGGACTTTCTCAGTATTTTAAAGATGTCGGGCTTCATTTGTCCCAATTTAAGAATGTTACCTGTTTGCCTTAACTGTGAGCCCAGTTCACAGTTAAGAATGTACTAGACATATCTAGGAAACATGTAATATTCTAAGGAGTCTAAATTTGCAAGTAAATTTGTATAAATAAACTGAGAGTACCTGAATTTGACCCCTTGATCCATTCCATGGACTATGAAGGAGAGATCTTCAGGAATCTGGTCCCATCCACCATGCTTGTTTGATAAGCTGTGGATGACCACATGGTGTAGGAATCTCCATTGGGATGAGACCTTCCCTGTCCTGAAGGTCTTTACAGAGAAATCTCCCTCATACCCCATCTGCTCAAAGGAATGATTGACAGCTTCCTTTGGAAAAAACACCTCGCCTTCTTTATCATCCAGCTGAAGATGTCGGTTGATGATGGACGGAGTGATGAAGATTGTTCTCCCTTGCATTGTTGCAGACAGTGCCTTCTCCCCATCCATAATGACCTCTTGGCAGGTCTTCCAGAATTCAAGCAACTGATCCTCGTAGAGTGGAGGATCAATGCTTAGGGAGGTGAAGTAGTTGGACAGAGATAAGAAACGACAAACCTCTGAGAAATAAGGATCTTTCTTAGAGCGTAACAGAGCAACTTGATTGTGTTGTCTGTGTAGCTGCATGGTAAAGTTGGGATCATTTCTGTGAGCAAGGTTGGCCATTTTGAAGTAGCTTAGGGATGAAGAAAGAAGAAAGAAAGAAATTTCAGAGAGAAATTTGGGGTTTTAGGTTTGGAGGAAGAACAGATGATAGAAAGAGGGGGAAACCGTTGAGTTTATATGTGAAAGGATTTCAAATAAAGTTTAATGAAAGAGGATAAACTTTGAAATCACGATGTCAGTCAAACCTCTGAAAAAGTAGTTTTCTTGGAAAAAAAAAGCTTCCGAAGGTTAATTATCTTCGGAAGTTTTAATTAAAAAGCTTCCAAAGCTAAGATGACTTCGGAAGAATTTCCTGAGAGGTTTGAAAATTTTGCTTCGGAAGAAAAATTAAAACTTGAGTGCTTTGTGTATAAACTAACAAAGCTTCCGAGAGTTAATTTTGCTTCGGAAGTAAATGGTCCTTGAAAATGATTAAGTGTCTGAGACAAGTATTTTAGCTTCGGAAGATAAAATTGAAAACTCTTCCGAAGGTAAATTTCTTAGACAGTTATTTATTTTGAAGGCATGATTTACTTCCGAAGTTAAAAACATAACTTCCAAAGTATCAGAAATTTTCAAAAAAATCTAAGGAAAATCTTCAAAAAAGAAATTTCCATCCAAAGAAAACATGAGCTTATGAAAGTGATGAACTAGACAACTTAGGACACACATATTTTAAGAAATAATAAGAATTATTTTTAACAAAGATCTACTCAAGGTTGATCATCCTAATAGCTGATATAAGATATTTAAATCTCTGTTCATCAAAAGCCTTTGTAAACAGATCAGCATATTATTCATATGTGTGAACCTTGATTAGTTTAATTAATCCATTTTTATAGTTATCTCTTATTAAATGATATTGATATTGATGTGCTTTGTCCTTGAGTGTTGCACAGGGTTTTCTATGATTGAGATAGCACTGTTGTTGTCTATGTGAATGGGAGTCTCCTTGAAGTTTAACCCATAGTCCAGCATTTGATTTTGAATCCAAAGTACTTGAGCACAGCAGCTTGCAGCAGCAATGTATTTAGATTCAGCAGTTGATGCAGAGACACAGGATTGTTTCTTGCATTACCATGAGACAACCCTTCCACCAAGAAATTGACATCCCCCAGATGTAGACTTTGCAGTCATGTTGCAACCACCATAATCACTATCTGTATAGGCATACAGATTGAAGTCAGAATTCTTGGGATACCATATTCCAAGTGTTGATGCACCTTTAGGTATCTTAGAATCCTCTTAACAGTGATAAGGTGAGACATCTTAGGGTTGGCATGATATCTTGCACAATACATGTAGCAAACATGATATCAGGCCTGCTAGCAGTAAGATACATAAGAGACCTAATCATAGCCCTATATAAATGCTTATCTACACACTCCCCTTCAATATCAGGACCAGAGAGTGGTTTCTGGCTATGGGGTCTTAGCAATCTTACAGTCAGTCATATTAACCTCTTGAGTATGTCCTTAACATACTTTGACTGACTTATGAAGATTGTCTCTTCAACTTGCTTCACTTGAATTCCCAAAAAGAAATTGAGTTCCCCCATGGCAATCATTTCAAATCTTGTCTTTCATCAGCTTCTCAAAGTCTTTGCAGAGCTTTGGATTAGTTGAACCAAAGATGATGTCATCCACATATACTTGAACTAGCAATATGTCTTTTCCTTGTCCTTTGATGAAGAGAGTTCCATCTATAGTACCCCTCCTGTATCCATGTTTACAGAGATACTCAGACAGTGTCTCATACCACTTCCTGGGTGCCTGGTGTAGCCCATAAAGAGCTTTGTCAAACTTTTAGACATAATCAGAATGATCAGGATCTACAAAACCAGGTGGCTGTTTGACATAAACCTCTTCATCTATCACTCCATACAAAAAGGCACACTTCACATCAAGTTGAAAGACCTTGAAGTTCTTGGATGCAACAAATGCTAGGAATATCCTAACGGCTTCTAATCTTGCCACTGGAGCAAAGACATCAGTGTAGTCAATCCCTTCTTCTTGTGTGTATCCTTGAACACTAGTCTAGCTTTGTTCTTGATGATGATACCTCTATCATCTTTCTTGTTCCTAAACACCCATTTGGTTCCAATGGTAGTCTTCCCAGAAGGAAGAGGACAAATGTTCCAAACTTTCTGCCTTTTGAATTAAATCAACGCTTGTTGCATAGCTTCAACCCAACTTCCATCCTTTAGAGCTTCATCAACTTTCTTTGTCTCTATCTGGGATAGAAAACAAGAGTGAAAACAAACATTTGCTTCATGGGTTTGTCCCTCTGTCTTTACCCCTGAGACACATCTCCAATGATGTTTGTGGTAGGGTGAGACTTGTGGATCCTAAGCTGAGGGATCACAGCAAGTTTTTGAGAAAGATCTAATTTGAAAAATTTAGATCTGGCATAGATGTTTCTCCCACCACATCAGCACACTTTTCAAGTGAAACTTGATCCAAGCAGTGTGTGACATCATTGATGTTCTCATCTATGGTGTGGTTAGTGGCATCAAGAATTCTTGGTCACTGTCACCATCACCGTTGTTGTCTTCCACAGTTGAGGTATTCTTATCTGGTTGTAGAGCCTCTGAGCTGGAATTTGAAGGCATACCAGATGTATCAGCTGAATTTGTCATTGTTGGGCTGACAAAACCTCATTTGTAGAAGTGGTTCCAACTGGAGCTGAAGATATATGTCTTGAAGATCTTCCTACTCAAATCTTGGATCAGGATCTTCTATATTTAATTTTTCTGCAGATCCTGAATCATTCTCACAAAATTTGTTAAAATAGTTGGTAACCAAATCAAGATCAAACAACCAATCCGGACCAGAACCAGCAACATAAGGTGTGCGTTCATTGAAAGTCACATTGGCTGACTCCTCATCAATTCTAGTTCTGAAATTGTACACTCTATAAGCCTTAGCTTGGGAAGACTATCTAATAAAGTGTCCATCATCTAATTTCTCAGCAAACTTGGCAATTTGATCTTTGGTATTCAAGATGGTGCAAGGACATCCAAATGACCTGAGAAAACTAGTGAAAGGTCTCCTCTTGTGCCAAAGTTCATAAGGAGTTTTGCCATGAGTCTTAACTACTAAAACTCTATTCTGCACATAGCAGGCAGTGTTGACTACCTCTGCCCAGAAGGTGATGGGCAGTTTAGAGTCAGACAACATGGTTCTTGCAGCTTCAATCAGTGTCCTGTTTCTCCTCTCAGCAACACCATTTTGCTAAGGAGTCCTGGGAGCACTAAATTGTCTTGTAATACCCTTTTCATCACAGAATGTATCAAGGATATGGTTCTTAAATTCGGTTCCTTGATCACATATTATGATTTTGACCTTGTGATCAGATTGATTTTCAATTTTTAAAATGAAATTCTTCAGAATCTCAGGAGTCTCATCCTTAGTCCTAAGGAAGAAAACCCAAATGAATCTTGTAAAGTCATCTGTGATCACTAGACAGTATAAGGTCCTTCCTAAACTCATTACACTGGTGGGGCCAAAGAGATCCATATGTAACAAGTGTAGGGGTGTAGTGATGGAGTTTTTTTCCTTAGGCTTGTGAGATACCTTATGTTGCTTCCCTTTCAGGCATGCAACATAGTGGTCATCACTTGTAAACTCTTTCTTTGGCATTCCAGTTACCAAATCATGCTTAATCATTTATTCATGTTCTTAAAGTTTACATAGCATATTCTTTTATGCCATAGGAAAGACTCATCACTGTTGGCTTTAGACAGAAAGCATGAACTTCTCCAGAGGGAGAGGTTTCTTGCAAATCCATCTTGTACATGTTTCCTTTTCTAGGGGCTCTAAGCAGGATATGCTCATGTGGAATGACCACACCAGGCTTAAGAACAATGCACTCATGCTCAGTAAAGAGCATGTTATGACTCTGATCACAAAATTGAGATACACTTAGAAGATTGTATCCAAGCTCCTTTACAAAGTTTACCTTTTCTATGCTAAGCTTACCATTTGTGACCTTGCCCCTTCCAGAAATGTAACCGCCTTCATCTCCTCCAAAAGTAACTGGTCCTCCATTAATCCATTCAAAGTTCTAGAGTAGTGACCTATTGCCTGTCATGTGCCTGGAGCAACCACTGTTTATGATCCAGACATTTCTGTCTGTCTTCAGCTGTCCCTGCACAAAGAGAATGATTAGTTACATCTGGAAACCCAAGCCTTGCTTGTCTTGGGCTTATTTGCAGAAGGTAATTCAACAGTAATAGATCCTATGGTTGTACTAAGAGGATCTTGAGCTGTTGTTGATGGAGAAATTTCAGTCACTTGGTCTTTCTTAGACGTCGACACCACCTTTGGAGTCTTGGACTTGACCTTCAAAACTTTATAAGCTTTTGGAACTTTAGAAGTTTTGATGACTGAACCTTCAGAAGATTCTACAGACACTGCAGCAGACTTCAGTGCTTCAAAAGAACTCCTTTCTTCCGAGACCAAATATTCTTCTAAAGAGAATTTTCCACTCCCCTTCTTGTTAGATTTGGAACTTCCGAAGGAAACTGGTTTTCCTTCCGAAGCTTGAATCTTCTTAGAACTCTTTGAAGCCTTTGTTTTGGCCATATGGACAGTACCTTTAGGATTGAAGGGACAATCCTTGGCAATGTGAGTGGTGCTATCACACATACACAATTCATCTTCTTCTTCACAAGAGCCTTTTCTTGAGAGTAAGACTGTCTTTGGTCACTTCCCTTCTCCACCTTCATCTTTGCAGATGCTGAGCCATTCCTCTTGGGCTGAGGACTGTGCTTGGAGTTTAATGGTCCAGGCTGTGCAGCAGTGGTACACAGCAGATCAGTCTTCTTCTTGCTACTGAGATGAGTTGAACAAGAACCAAAACTCTTAGCAGAAGAGTTTTGGTTGATGCCTTCAGTACCTACCACTTTAAACCCTGCAAAAATAAAAACTTGTTTCTGCTTAGAGTCAAAAGTAGCCTTGATCTCTTGAGCCTTCCTTGCCTTTCTTTTGCTCTTTCTAATCAAGTTCTTTCTCATGGACTTGGTCATCACAGTCTTCACTTTCTCCTCAGAAGGATAGTGGCCCTTCTTGGAATCCTTCTCTCACTCTTTGTATAGGGATTCTTCACTATCTCTTCTTCATCCTCCTCACTCATTGGATCTATGAGAGGAAGCTTATCTTCATAAGTTCCACACCTAGGAGATCTTACTGACAAGATTGTGTGTGGAGGAGCTATCTCATTGGATCCCAGTCCCTGTTTTTTTTGATAGCACACTTTGTTGTGCAGGGATGAGGCTATCATGTTCTTGAAGGTCTACTCTTCAAGAACACTCTTTTCTGCCCTGGCTTTGCTGATCACAAGCTTAGCCTGGCACTCAGTTAACTTGGTTATGAGATCTTTAATTTGAGTCCTAAAATCTATGTGTTCATGTTTTAGAACTGAAATGGTTTTCTCTAAGTCCTTTATTTTCAGCTTATAATTATTTTCAGACTTTCTAAAATCATATTTTAAAATGTTTAAGGACTCAACATCAGATCTCAGTTCCAAGTTATAGGACCTGTACCTGTTAACTTTAGCAATGCATTCAGGAGTACAGAGATGTTCAAATACCTTGGCTTCATCATGATCTGCCATCAGTGCTTGGTTTGGAGAAGCGTCTTCCACCTGAAAGCTCCAGTCAAAGCCTCCTTCTTCAGCAGCAACAACAACTTGCTGTTTTGACTTCTCATTATGGAGAGCTTTGTTAGTGTAGTTTGGTCTGGATTGTGTTTGGCCACCATTTGTTCTAGATGCCTTACACTCTCTGGCAAAGTGGCCCATTAAGTTACAGTTGTAACACTTGACTTTGCCTTTGTCCAGTCCAAACTTTCCACTGGTTGCATTGCTTGGAAACTTCCTTCCAATCCTCTTGTAGAACTTCTTGGCTCTGTGAGTGAGAAGAGCCATCTGCTGGACTATTTCCATATATTCCAGATCATCTGGATGGATACAATCCAGGTCTTCAAGAGTGAAAAGAGAGTTGTCACAGCTTTCATCTGAAGACACAAAAGCTTGAGAAGAGCTTGTCTCTTGGAAAGGGCTTCCTTGAGTGTAGTTCTCCTTTGGTGTCTCTGGGAAGGTGATGAAAGGACCCTTGGGTGAGTTGTCAAGGTAGCATAAGAGATGATTTTTGGGTTCTATGCTATCCCTTTCAACCACATGTAGGGCTGAACCCATTTGATTGTTGGAGTTGCCAGATGAACCTTGAATGTTCATCTCCATCTGGTAGCCACTGAGAATCCCATATAACTCTGTCAGAGTAAGAGTTTTGAGATTTTCAGTTCTCTTGATCACCACATAGTAGTGTGTCCATTGCCTAGGAAGTGAGGACATGAACTTCCTTACAATGTCTCTGTTTTCAAGAGAAACTCCTCCATCCACAAGGGTATCCACAATCTCAACATACCTGAAGTACTGTTGAGTCATGGTCTCACCTGTTTTGAATGTGAAGTTTTCAAACTGTTGCTTCAGGAGATCCTTCTTGTTCTCCTTGGCTTCAGAAGAACCCTCATACATTAGTTTCAGTGCATCCCACAACTGCTTGGCTGTTTTGCACTTCTTGAAACCTCTATACACAGAGTTTGGAAGGGCAGTTTGAAGAGTTGTCATGGCTTTTCTGTCTATCTCCACTCTCTTCCTATCTTCATTAGAGTAGTTAGCCACATCTTTGGGAATCATACTAGCACCAGTAGCAGATGGTGTGCTGGGTATGAAAGGTCCATTCTCAATAGACTCCCATATTCTAGAATCAAGAGACTTGATGAAACCTTCCATTCTTAAACACCAGGTGTCAAACTCATCAAGATGATTAGTAGGGACTTGTTCATGGTTCCAGTTTCCATATTAGTTTCGGAAATGGCTGCCATTTGAAAAGTTTAGTATTTGTGTGTGTGAGGGATCTTAAGATGGTGAGATCTTATATCAAGAGCCTGGAATGCTCTGATACCAAATGCAGGAACGTTGAAGGGTATAAGTTACAACACAACAACACAAAGAGGAGATAAACTAAACGTAGATCAAACAGTAAACTGGATTAACCAAGTAGTGACACTTAAGAACACAAGTAATATAAGAGACAAAACACAAAGAACACAAGTATTTGGTTTTCAAGAATGCAGTATATTGCCTTCTCTATGTTCTATTACAAGTGTTACAAAAGCATATTCGAAAGATACAAGAACATGAGATACTTATACAACATCCTACAGCCGGCTATAGTTTGAAAGCCAGCTGGATACAATTGACTAGACACACACAAAATCAATTGTAGAGTCAAAAGGCAGGTTGCCTTTTGAGTTGTAACTATGACATGCCATAGCTCACATCCTTATCTAGTACAAAAATGATAAAGTACATAATAGAAAGTTACAGACTCAAGACCTCAATGTATAGTTACCAAAAGCATAGACCTTTTCACCAAACCATGTTAGTTGGTGACTTGCAGAGTTGCAGCGGAAAGGTGTCTAGCTTTATGGAAGAGTACATGAGATAAAGCATGTTACTAAAAGTCTTCGGAAGAAATCTGTCTTCATGAAATTGAAGCTTCGGAAGACTTTGTCTCTGAGGCTTCGGAAGACTTCATCTTTGGCTTTGGAAGATGTTGGTCTTGGCTTCGAAAGATTTCACACTTAGAGTATTTTTGTTGCACATGTGAAACTTTGGAAGCATCCTTCTTCAATGCACTTGTGCAGCATGCAGGAAAGACTAAAGATGTTTAGGTTGCATCAGCCTCTTTATTAGACTCTACATCATCATTCTCAGAGGAAGATTGTTTCTCATCATCAATAACTTTTTCTTCATCATTTGTGTTTTCTCCAGTCACAGCACTTTTTTGAATTTCAATTAACATTTCAAGTTCAGAGATCCTTTTAGTTTGAGTTTCAACTTGACTTTGAAGATAGGAGATGATTTCAGCTTGTTCTTCAATAATGTTCTCTTGCTCTTCCATAGCTATAGTTTGAATGGCAAGAGTGTCAACATGGCCACTCACTTCTTCTCGAGAATGGTTCAGAGCAACTTTCAAGTAGTCAATCTCTTTCTCTTTCTCTTATTTTTCAGCTTCATATTTTCCTTTTAGTTCTTTTAATTCATGCTCCATTTCATCAAGCTCTAGAATCCTGTCATCAATGATTCCTCTCCTATTTAGTATTCTTTCCATCCTTTCCACCTTTTGTAGGAGCTTAGATATCAACTCATCCTTTTCATCAGGCCTGTTTATATTAGATTTAGCAAAGCTCTCTAAGGGAGCAGTCTCAGAAGTTGCTCTCTTTACAGGCATTTGAGCATATTGATCCTCCTCATCTGAAGATGATTTGGATGCTTTAGAATTGCTAGTTGAGTCTCCAAATTCAGTTGGGTTATCATGGGTGGGCAATGGTTGGTGTGGTGATGTTGTTGAGTGATGAGGTGGTGATATTGGTGATTGATGAGGTGGTGATATTGGTGATTGATGAGGTGGTGATATTGTTGATTGATGAGGTGGTGATATTGGTGATGGTTGCGGGGTTGTTTTTGGTGTTGGTTGTGGTGTTGGTAGTGGTGTTGGTTGTGGTGTTGGTTGTGGTGTTGGTTGTGGTGTTAGTTGTGGTGTTGGTTGTGGTGTTGGTTGTTGTGTTGGTTGTGGTGTTGGTTGTGGTGATGGTGGTGGTGATGGTTGTGTAGCTTGCTCATCAGCAACCTATTCTTGTCCTTGATCTTCTTGATTTATCTGTTGAATCATCCAAGGAAGAAGAGGTGAGTGAGCTCCACTGTAAAAGTTTCTGGGATCCCTCTTCTTAATGTACTTGTATGATCTTGCATCATAATGAGGAATATCAAGCACTGGTCCCTCAGTAGCAATATCTGGAAATGCTTCATTTATCAGGCACTGAATGAATCTTGGATACATCAAGAATTTGTATCTTTTCCCCTCTTGTATGTTTGAAGTCATGCCATTAAAAACATAGGTAGGCATATTGAATGGCCTGTTTGTGTAGAGAGCACAGATTGCTGAGGAAGTGGTGATTGGAATATCATTCCATCCTGTTTTTCTCTTGGATAAGCAGTGCTGAAACATGTGGATTAGAAATCTCCAAGGCAGATCAACCAATCCTTTAACAATTTGTTTAGCTTCAAATCCTCCTTCATAACCAATCTCAGCAAAGAATGTGGTTATTTCATCATCATCCAGCTCTAGAGGTGCATTAGCATCATCACCAAAATGCAAGCATCTTCTAACAGAATCTTAAGAGATGCACAGAGTGTGATCATTGTCAATTCTTCCAACTAGAGTTCTAACACCATCTGCTTCAATTACCTCAACTGAATTCCAGAAAGACCTAATGAGGTTCTCATAGATGGTGGGTCTAACAGTGATAGCATAAGCTACCCTTGTTGTTGAGATGAATCTGATAATATCTCTGAGTCCCTCAGCTTCTGGCACATCAGGGTTTAAATAACCGCTGACATTGTGGAGCTTGCTCCATGAAAGATTTGCCATATAATCTGCATAAAAGACATGTGTGTCAGTTTTAATGAGAACTCATGTGTATCATTTATTAGTTTGACATTAAATGGTCAAAGATGAACTTTTGACATTACTGTATCATTGTTGTCACATCAAATGGTGAATTTGTTGTTCAACAATCATAGTTTCTATATTTGAACCATTTATTAGATGTTATTTCATTGATTTGTTACACATTTTCATTTTTCATCATGCTCTTTTCTTGCACCAAACATGACTATAAAGGTTTTCATGATGAGTAAAATTTTTATTAGTTTGCATGTTCATTGAAGTCAAAAAGGTGTATTATATTACATCAATAAATCGAATTTTTATGTCCTTCATTATCATTTAATTCTTTGTTTGATTTAGGTTTAACAGTCCAAAAGTTGGGTCTTGATGAATTTTTTGGAAATTTCACCTTGTTTTCGATGCAACTGTAGTTTCAGAATCGATAACAAGAACAGGTTGAGTAGAATCACACAAAAATCTTTGATTGTTTATGATGAAGATGATCGAAGTGGGTGTACTGTGTATTTGCGCTCGTCTCACTATGAAGTCTCTCAAATTTGAAAAGTATTAAATGACCCGTTTAAATTCCTTTAAATAGTCAAATAATGACTTTTACAAGATTTTACAAGTTTAAGAGCAAATGCGGTCACCACTGTAGCCAATGCGGAAGTTTAAATTTTGAAGACTTTTGGTCATCCACATTTGTTAACTGTAGCAAATGTGGAAACCAAAAATTTGGACTTTGACTACCCGCATTTGTTCACTGTTGTGAATGCGGAAATGGTGAACTTGTGATTTTATGACATCCGCATTTACACATTGTAGCAAATGCGAAAGTTTTGTTACTTATGTTTTCTTCTATCCACATTTGTGCACTAGTGAAAATACGGAAGAACTAAGTTCATCAGCATTTGTTCACTATAAGAAATGCGGTTGACAAAAGTTATTCAGCATTGCTCACTGTAGTAAATGCGGTTGAATAGAATTTGTCAGCATTTGCTCACTGTAGCAAATGCAGAAGATCTGACTGTTAGCATTTGCTCACTGTAGCAAATGCGGAAAATCTGACTTTGTCAGCATTTGCTCACTGTAGCAAATGCAATAGAATAAAATCCACATTTACTTGATCATCATTCATTGACAAGAGATTAATCACAATTGTTTCTGCTTGAACATACATGAGCATTGTAGATGTGTATCCACAAATGCGGATGAGTAAAACAAATGCGGAAGTGTAAATTTCATCCGTATTTGACAAATGCGGTTGAACACTTAAAATTTTATCCGCATTGACTAATGCAGTTGAACACTTGAAAATTATTTTATGCGCATTGACAAATGCGGTAGAACAATTTTTGTTCCGCATAGGTTTTAACACTTCAAAATTTCATGTATACTTGTAACACACTAATGCGGTAGAGTACAATCATTGTTCGCATTAGTTTCACTTGAAAATAAAAAGCTACCCGCATTAGTTATAAGCATGGGTTACCTTCACCCGCATTAACCAATGCACTTACCTGCATTAACTTTTGAACTTAATCATAAGTTAATGTGACTGTTGATTTGCTTTTTCATGTTATGAAGTACTGTCCTTGATTGATTTTTCTTATGAAGCTGACTGTTAAAATTGTCAATTCTTGCTTGGATTGACTTGTATGTCACAAGTGATACAAGTTTCCTAATTTTGACTGATCTTGGACTTTTCATGCTTCCAAGAATCTGCATAAACTGAGATACAATGGTATAACTTTTTGCAACAATACCAAAAATTTTTTGTTTTGTTTTGAAAGTAAGTTAAGCTAGTAAAAAAAATATGGACTTACTCAAAAATTTTAAATTGCTCCCCTAAAGTTTATATCCACATTTGGATAGAAACTCTAAAGATTTAAAAAAATTTTGAATTTTATTATGATTATTAATAATGAAGAGAATTATATCTTTTGTTGGGATCATATCAGTCTTACATTACACATGTGCATCCTTTATGATTAAATGGACACATTTATGAACTTGATGATTGAAGGTATGCTTGTCCTCTTAAACTCATACCAAGTTGATATTTTGATGCAAATGATTTTTATCATGTTTTTGGTTGATTTAATTATTCAATGTGTACCTCACACACACAAGCATGGAATGATCAATCATCCTTATACAATGCATGGTAGAACTTTTTTCACAACTTTTCTTACCAGACTACTTAAGTTATGAGAACTCATTTCACTGATCTCCATTGGGATTCTTTTACTTTGATCCTTTTCATGATGATCCTCATTGGGATTCTTTTCACTTCACTTTGGAAGGTGATCCATGATAGGATTCTTTTGTTCATTCACTTGGAATGTATTGCTTTTGTAGATTCATCCAATTTGGATGTGTTCCTTATTGGAAATCTTTTGGATCAGGACATCTGCACTATGTGCATGTTTCATCAGGTCTTTGCTCAGCAAAACAAAGATGAAATTGATGTAGGTGAAAGAGATTCATAAAGTATCATTACCTGGTGTGTTTAGGTTACTACACACACATACACTCACATAAGCCAATACACACCTGTACTCTGTGATGAGTGTTTCACTATTAAATAAGATTTAATTCATCACTACATGTATCTTCTTTTCCAAATTGAGCCTACCAACATATCTGGTAAGTCATGACAGTCTTGCAATTATTTTTTAAAATTAAGCACAGTAAATAATATAATGACTGTAATTATATCATTTCCTAAAGATTCTTTTCTTCATCAAAATTGATTTCTTTTATGGCTTTTCTGATGTTTTTTATGTTTTTTATGTTTTTCATGGTTTTACTCAAGGTTAATCATGCCAATTGACTGAACCAGGAATTCAAACCTACTAGGTTCAAATGCCTTGGTAAATAAATCAGCTAATTGATTTTCAGTTGGTACTTGAATCAATTTAATTAATCCCTTTTCAGCATAATCTCTCAAAAAGTAATATCTAATTTCAATATGTTTTGTTTTTGAGTGCTGAACTGGATTATTAGTTATGAAAACAGCTCTTGTATTGTCAATGTAAATTGGCATGTGCAAGAAGTTAAAACCATAATCAAGCATCTGGTTTTGAATCCAGAGTACTTGAGAGCAACAAGCTGATGCTGCAATATACTCAGCTTCTGATGTGGACACAAATACATTTGTCTGCTTCTTGCATTGCCAAGATACTAGTCTGGGACCAAGAAATTGATAACCGTAAGAGGTGGATTTTCTGTTGAAGTTGCATCCTCCATAATCACTGTCTGTGAAGGCATTGAGATTAAATTCTCCTTCCTTTGGATACCGTAACCCAAGAGCTGGTTTGCCCTTTAGATATCTGAATATCCTCTTCACTGCATTCACATGTGATTCTTTTGGATCCGCTTGATATTTGGCACACACACACAAACACCTAACATATTGTCAGGCCTATTGGCTGTTAGATACATAAGTGAACCGATCATTGATCGATAGTGAGTCTGATCCACTGGTTTGCCTTCAGGATCAGGTCCAATCTTTACTTTAGTATCCATAGGAGTTCTGATAGACTGACAGTCAGCAAAGTGGAATTTCTTCAACATGGTTTCCATATATTTTGATTGATTGATAAAGATTCCATCTGCTGTCTGTTGGACTTGCACCCCTAGAAAGAAGGTAAGTTCCCCTATAGCACTCATTTGAAATTTTGAGTGCATAAACAATAAATTTCATGGATGCAGAATAGGATAGAAAGATTCTGATTACTTCTAGTCTGGCAACAGGTGCAAACACTTCGTCATAGTCAATTCCTTCTTCTTGAGTGTATCCCTGTGCCACTAGTCTTGCTTTGTTTCTGATGACGATCCCTCTATCATCAGTCTTGTTTCTGTACAGTCATCTGGTACCGATAGGGTATTGTCCTTCGGGAAGATCTACCAGTTTCCATACTTCTTGCTTTTTGAATTGGAGCAATTCTTCCTGCATTGCTTCAATCCAGCTATTGTCTTGAAGTGCCTCTTTGATGTTCTTGGGTACTGTTTGACACAGAAAGCATGAGAACAAACAGATGATTATTGTGTATTCTTGTGGTTGGAATGGAGTCACCAGCAATCGTTACATCAAGATTGGAGACATTCAGTTCATTATGGTCAGAGGCACATTCATCTGGTACTGTTGTTGGATTATGAAGATTGTCAGAATCTGTTTTAGTTCCTGCTTCAGCTTCAGCAACACTATGATTGCTTACATCATTTGATGTCCTTTGTGTTTCAACTGGAGGAGTAGCCTGTTTTTAATTTCTGTTCTCATTTGACAGATCATCTGAGTGAGATGGTACCAGGCTTGGACCTCCTTCAGAAGAAACACTAAGGTTTTGTGACAGTTGTCTGATGGGATCAGCTTGAAGAGGAACATCTTCATTCATGCATTCATCAAATGTAGGAGGAATCAATGGAATATCATCTCTTCTTTTTACAGCTGACGAAGTATCACTTGAATATAGATTTCCTGCATCAGACAAGTGAAATTGATCAAATGATTTTGTAAACATGTCAATATTAAACAACCAGTCGGGACCGTTTGTAGATTTGGGAAACGAATGTTCCTTGAATTGAACATTTGTTGATTCATCAATAATGGTTAATCTAGGATTAAACACTCTGTAAGCCTTTGAAACAGAAGAATAACCTACAAAGAATCCTTCATCAGACTTGGATGAAAACTTTCCCAGATAGTCTCGGGTGTTTAATATTGAGACAAGACTACCAAATGGTATAAGGAATCCAATGAATGGTTTTCTATGAAAGAGCAGTTCATAAGGAGTCATTTTGTTTTCTTTGACAAGTAGAGTTCGATTCTGTACAAAACATGATGTATTAACCGCCTCTGCCCAGAGGTGATTGGTAGTTTAGCATCAGCTAGCATCGTTCTTGCTGCTTCAATCAGTGTTCTATTTCTCCTTTTAGCTACCCCATTTTGTTGAGGAGTTCTAGCAACACTGAATTGATGAGCAATGCCTTTGGTTGCATAAAAAGAACTCATACTTCATTTTTGAATTCAGTACCATTATCACTTCTTATTATTTTGACCTTAAGATCGAGTTGAATTTCAATTTTAGTGATAAATTCTTGTATGATTTGGGATGCCTCATTTTTATGAAGTAAGAAGAAAACCCATGTGAATCGTGAAAAGTCATTAATGATCACTAAACAATACTATTTCTTTACAATACTCATTACATGAGTTGGTCCAAACAAACCCATGTGAAGTAACTTCAATGGAGTATTGTTAGTGTTCACCAGCTTGGTTTTGTGTGACGATTTGGGTTGTTTTCCTTTGAGGCACGCTGAACAGTGATCAATAAAATGAAATTCTTTTTGAGGAAGACCAATGACATGGTTTCCTTTGACTAACTTGTTCATGTTTTTAAAGTTTGTGTGCCCCAAACGTCTATGCCAAAGCTGTGACTCATCAAATGATGCTTTTGAAAAGAGACATGTTTCTTCTTTAGGTGATGCAGGACATAGGTTTAAGACATATGTATTGTTCTACCTTGGGGTCTTTAAGACAACCCATTCCTTAGAGATCTAAAATCCAGGTTTCAGAATGTAACAATGAGTGTTTGTAAAGTGAGTGGAATATTTCTTGTTGCAGATATGAGACACGCTTAGCGGATTGAAATTCAGCTGTTCACAGTAGTTCACTCTATCAAAGCTCAGCATCCCGTTTCTCACAGATCCTTCACTTGTAATTCTACCACCCTGTGAATCTCCACCAAATGCCACAGTAGTTCCTTGTACATGCTTGAAGTCATGAAGGAGGGAACGATCTCCAGTCATGTGTCGGGAGCATCCACTGTCCACGTACCATAAGCTATTGGACCTATGTGGATGAACCTGCAAGCAAAAAGAACTAATTAGAATAAGGAACCCAAGCCATGATGGTCTTAGGTTTCTCATTCCTATTCATGATGATGGCTTCTTGGTATTTCCCTCTAAATTGTGGTTTAGATGGAGGTGTCCTGGGAGATTTTTGGTAATGACTGGGTTGAGTCATCTCATCAACATCTACTGAAGACTCAAATGAGTAATGAAATCGTTGGTCTCTGTTTCTTTGTAGAAATTTAGCCCATTTTTCATTATCAAAAGTATGTTTTTGTTTTGTAAGGTCAATTTTGTGTTTCATTGTGAGATGTTTTCTTTGACCCTTCCATAATTCCTTCAAATTATTCCTATCATTTGTTGATCTAGATGTCCTAGATTGAGTATTGTGAAAATGAGGTCTGATAAAATCTGTCACAGTGGATGTTTTTGAGATAGGCTTGTGTTGGGGAATTCTCAAACCCATCTGATTAAAGTAACAATCAGATGTATTGTGATTGTTCATGTCATAGATTGAACAATACTTGTTGAAATAACAGATTCTGATGGAGTGATTGTTCATATCACAGATAGAGCAATATTGATTAAAAAAGCATTCATCTGTCTTGTGATTGAACATCTCACAAATGTCACAATACATTTGTTTGTTTCTTGAATCAGATTTTGCCTTGTGTGACTCAGTTGATATTTTCTTTTGCTGAGTCACTTTCTTTTCTTTAGGGGATGAATCAGAATCAGCCTTTTTGTAGTTTGCTTCACAACATTACCTTTGTTTGTGTTTCTGGGTTGTTTCTGTTTCTTCAACCCATTTCTCACCTCTTTCTCAAACTGGTCAACATGTTCCTTGTTGCAGATATCAAACCCAAGTCCCTGCCTTAATCTTGAAGACTGAGGGTCTGATAGTGTTTTATGTGATGAACTCAGTGATCCTGTTTGTTTCTTTTGTAGTGAAACCTTTTCTGATTTGCTTGAATTTTTTGGAAATATGATCTCATTATCAAAACTACTCTCAGCAGAGGGTTTCACTGACTTCACATATTTCTTTTTACCTTGTAAAACAGAGGGTATGAATTTTATAAAAGGGATAATTTCTTTTACAGGGCTTGAGGGTTTCATGACACTCATTGTCTTGTCTAAACACTCTTGATTTTGATTGGGTGACCTATCTTGATTTTATTCTCATTGGTTTCAATATAAATATCAGGTTTGTTTTGAGGATTGATCACTTGTTTTACTATAGATTTAGGTTCCATAGTTTTAGTTTCAATTTCTTCAGTGAGTGAGATAGATTCAGGCATGATAGTGTAGTTGTCATTGTATGGTGGAGGACATGAATTATACCCAATCCCCGACATGTCCTTTGGATCCTTTGAGAATCAAGCATCTCTTGCAGCTTGACTGAAGACATTTGAAACTTTTCAAGTTTCACTTCAGTCAGTGAATGTTCAGCCTTAGATTGAGCTAACTTTTCAATAAGGAGCTCATTCTCAGCTGCAAGAGTGTACTTTTCACCATGCAGATTTTCTATGTCAAAGATAAGAGATTTGATTTTGATTTCAAAGACTTTTATTTCTCTCTTTATCATCTCTGACTTTACCTTTTCTTCCTTAATTTTATCTGCCAGTTTATGGTTATGCTCCCTATAACCTTGCAATTCATTAATACATTTTTCACTACAAAGGTTAGATCTTACCTCAGTAGGCATTGGAGATGGACCATCATTGATGTGAGCAATAAGAGCATGATTTTGAAATTGAGGCTTGACTTCCTCTGCATACACGCTCCAGTCACATACCCGATCTTGCTTTATCATGAGAGCACTGACAGAAGACTGACTGCTTCCGTGAGCTTGATTTGTCAGTTGGGGTGGATTTTGATATGATTGGTGTTGATGAGAATGATGATACTGCTCCTGTTGGTTGTTGGAGTGAAAGCTTGAGTTAGGCTGTGAGGATGACTGGCCTTGAGAGTTCCTTTGATAGTTGTTCCTCTTGCGGACATTGCATTCTTTGGAGAAGTGGCCAGCCATGCCACAGTTGAAGCTTTAACCTTTGATTTATCATATCCAAGTTTTGTATTTTCATTTAGGCTTAGCTTTCTACCTTTTCTAAAGAATTTCTTGGCTCTTATGGAAATCATGGCCATTTGCCATTGTAGATCCATTTCTTCCACATTATCAGGATCCATTTCCTCCAGATCTTCTTAAATTAGATTAGCAGAAGTGAGTCTTCCTCCTAAGTATGCTTCAAAGCTTGCAACAAAGGCATTGTAAGTTGCCTTTTGTTCTTTTGATCTTATGTCTTCAGGAGTGGTTTGAGGAGCAGCAGTGACTCTAGATGTTTGAGATGATGTTGATGGATGATTGATTGGTGGAGTTGCAATGAACTTAGTGTTGTTCAGTTGATCTCTTGATGAGATGAAATCATCCTCCTTAGTGATGAAGGAATTTTCCACAGAATGAGATTCTGATGGAAATTTGAAAGCCTCAATCACTCTTGGTCCATTAAGATATCTTCTTCTTTCATCAAGTTCTAATGCTTCTATTTTGGCTATCATGATATCCAAAGTAGTACTCTCAAGATCAAGAGTATTTTTCAGCATTGTTACATTCTGTTTCCAGCTTTCAGGGAGGCTGTGAAGCATTTTCTTCTTTAATTCTTTGATCTTGTAAGTGACTCCCATGATTTCCAAGTCATTTACCAACTGTACAAATCTGTGTAGTTGGTTGGATATGGACTCTCCCTTGGTGTGGTGGAATGTTTCATACTGATTAACAAGCTTATCCTTATTAATTTCTGCTACCTCACTGCTTCCTTCACACATAATTTTCAATGCATCCCACACAGCTTTTGCAGTACCATACTTCTCCAATCTTTTTAGCACATCCATCTTGAGTGCTTGAGTTAGAATGGAGTAAGCTTTGAGGTCAATCTTGATTTTCTTATAGTATTCATCATCAAGAGTTAGATCTTCAATGGGTATTCTTGCAGTTTTGTAAATTGCAGCTTGATCTACAGACATAGTGACAAGGATGTGTGGCCCCTTGCATATTGAGATCCAGAAATCAGGATCTACACCTGTGATGTAATTCCTAAACCTGATTTTCCACTATTTAAACTCAGATTTGTGTTTAAGCATAGGAGGTTTAGGTGTATGACCAAGTTCTGAGTAACTGTTAGAATCCATTTTAACAAAGTGTTTAACTTGTATAAATATAGATTTAGATGATTTTTAAGATTGATTAGTCCAACTTGTCCAAATAGTTCAAACGGATTTCAGAATTAGATTTGTGATTGTAGTGAGTTTCTTGCTGTTCAGAATATGTTGGTGAGAATGTGTTGACATGAGTATTTTTTGCTGTTTACTAAGTAGAGATGATGATATACTCTGCTAGCAACTCGATTATCAGATCAATCGAATTCTATTTAGTTCTTGCGCAGATCTGAAAGAGAACCGAGAGCCAAGGCTCTGATACCAATTGACTTGGTAAGTAAGATTGAGATTCTTACTGAGAATCGAATATGGTAATCAAGTCAATGATTGAATGGCAGAAACAAACAATCAAAGAACATTCAATGCAAGAATTATACTCATAAATGCTTTTGTATTGTATATATGAAAGTTGATTGATTACAGAGAATAAATGACAACAAAAATTCTCTATGTCTATCAGCCGTCGCCTCATGTACGAGGTTATCTATTCTATTTATAGGCAAACAAGATGCCTTTTACAAAATGACTAAACTACCCCTGACCTATTACATTAGAACTAGTCTAATTCTTGATCCGCATCTTTGCTTGTTATCTGCATTGTCAAATGCGGATGAGTTGACTTGATCAACATTTCTTCACTTGATCATCCGCATTAGTATGTTGGTCATCCGCATTGATTAATGCAGATGAACAAATACTTCTGCGTATTTGTTCGGTCATCCGCATTTGTCAAATGCGGATGAGCAAAGTCTTGTTCGCATTAACTTGGTCTTCCGCATTTGTCAATGCGGAAGAACAAATACTTGTCCGTATTTGTTTTATGTCTTCCGCATTGACAAATGCAAAAGATAATACTTGGTTTTTCTTAAGCAGGATCTTCATCCGCATTTCTTCTTGGACTTGTGGGATTCCAGCAAAGCAATAATCAAATCACCCATTGAATTGGTACGTATGATCATTTCAGGATGCAATAGTAACAATCAATTTGGCTTAGGATCGGATAGGGGAAATGCAAAGGGAGACGTTGAGTGGGACAAAAATAACATCTAAAAGGTGACTCAAAGGGGAATCGGGAGTAGAACCCGTAACTAATTACTCAACACAAAAACACCTTAACCACCAAACCAAGTCATGTAAGTGTGTCTTTTTTGTCCACTATCGTATATAACATAAAGCTAACATTGATTAAAAATGTAAAAAAATCCACCGACTTTTATAAATGTGTTATAGTATAATGCTGGTTTTGGAAATAATTGCAACTAAAAAAAATGCTAACTATTTTTTACACATTAATTATAACATTGAGGATTCTTAATACTTGTTACTTATCTCTAAAGAATGATAAAATAACTATGTTTTGAATTTACAGTGGTATCGTTATATGGTTGGTTACAATATTTTTTTAACAATGTGTGTTGTGGTTTGTGAGAAGCTCACGTGAGAGCTGAGTTTGCGACAATTTCATATATGAACACCACATCGAAGTTGCATAAGGCCATGAAGTTTCTTGTGTGAGAAATCTCATACACATAAGAGGGTGATACTAAACAATACAATTTAACTGGTAAATAAATGTAGCCGTTTGTTTAAAAAAAGTAATTTGTTTTTTTATTTTTTAAAACACATACCAATTCACTCACTTTTCTACTAGTACTCAAAAAAATTTAACAAAGTTTTGTGTATGATTCAATCTTTATCATCTTCCCCATCTAGCAAGGTCGATAAATTTTTCCTAGCAACAATCCTACTTATAATCCAACATGTATTATAATAGTAGAAATTTCACAATGAACAAGTTCTTGCTTAACCAATCATGGTGAAGTTAATGAAGAATGTTTGGTAAGTGAATACTTTTCTAATGATCATACTAATAAAATGTTTAGGCATCACTTCTCAAATGAGATCACAATATTTTTATGAATGATTAACGATATCAAAAAAGAGCTTTTATGGTTCCAACAAAAGTTTGATGTTGTTGGATCGGGTTAAATACTTAACAAGACTTTTCTTTTTGATCGGCATATAACAAATGTTAAATCTAAGTCAATTGTCTTAATTTTTAAACATATATATTTTAAGTAAAAATAAGGGCACAAGAAGTTCTTTCAAAGTATACAGTTGGTTAATATTTTCTGAGTACAGATTGTTACAATCAGCAGATAACCAAATAGGTTAACTAGCTGACCTCAAAACTATACAAGTGAGAGTTATTTATATTACAAAAAGTAAACACAAAGAATAAATCACTTTACATATATTCTTGGTTTACAAAAAGGTATGTACAACATAGATAGGAAATCGGCACATTAGAAGTTAACAGGTTCATGACTATGTTGCCTCCAAAAGGCAAAAACAACAGTCGCCAATGTACTACATTATATACAGTCTTGTCTAATATTGAAGTTGATAGTAGATCATCCATTTGAGTGCTAATAAGCAGTCAATCAGCACTTCATCACTAGATCAACAATGGTTCAGCACTAGGCAAAATGCGTAGTTGATAGTTAGTGTTGAATCCTTGTTCAGTAGCTTCATGTTGGATCAGTGTTAGGGATTAACAAGACTTTTCTTTTTAACCAATAGTTACCAAATACGGAATCTAAGTTAACTAGTTACTAATAAATACAGATATTTTGAGTAAAGATAAGTGCAAAATTTTTTTTCAAAGTATTGTAACACCCGGTTATTTTAAAGACATGAAAGAAAGAATAAAAATGAAGCTCATAAGACTTGATACTCTATTCATCCCGGTGCTACGAAGATATACCAAGACATGAAGAAATATTATTGGTGGCCGGGTATGAAACACGATGTGGCGGAGTATGTGAGTAAGTGCCTTACTTGTTTACAAGTAAAGGCCGAGCACCAGAAGCCGTATGGAAAGATCCAACAGTTGGATATATCGGAGTGGAAGTGGGAGCATATTACCATGGACTTTATTACGAAACTACCACATACCGCGCGAGGGTATGATGCTATATGGGTGATAGTTGATCGTCTGACAAAGAGTGCTCACTTCCTACCGATCCGTGAGACATATTCATCCGAGAGGTTAGTGGATCTATTTATTAAAGAAACTGTAACTCCTCATGGTGTGTCAGTGTCTATTGTGTCTGATCAGGACACTCGGTTTACATCTAAATTTTGGAAGAAATTCCATGATGCGATGGGGATGAGGTTACATATTAGCATGACTTATCATCCTCAGATGGATGGTCAGTCGGAGAGGACGATTCAGATGCTAGAAGATATGCTGCGGGCATGCGTCATCGATTTTGGAGGTAGTTAGGATGACCACTTACTGTTAGCTGAGTTCTCATATAACAACAGTTATCATGCTAGCATTGGTATGCCCCCTTATGAGATGTTATACAGTAGGAGATGTAGAACACCCATCTGTTGGGGTCAGAAAGAGTTGGGAAGTATCAAGGTGATCGTGGCTATGACTGAGAAGCTTGAAAATATCAAAGCCTTCATGAAGGCAGCCAAAGATAGGCAGAAGTCGTATGCTGACAAGAGACGGAGACCGATTGAGTTCCAGGTGGGCGATAGAATTATGCTGAAAGTCTCACCTTGGAAAGGTATCATTCGGTTCAGAAAGTGGGGCAAGTTAAGCCCAAGGTACATAAGGCCTTTCAGAATCATTTCTCGAGTAGGGAGGTGGCCTATAGACTGGAGTTACCAGATGAGTTAAGTTGAATACACCCGACATTCCATGTATCTCATCTAAGAAAGTGTTTGGCGAACGAAGATATGGTTGTACCACTGGAAGATATCGAGGTAGATGAACGGTTCAATTATGTGGAGCAACCAGTGGCGATCATTGATCTTAAGGAGAAACGGTTAAGGAATAAAGTGGTTCCTCTTGTGCGTGTACAGTGGAAGCACAGGAAGGGATCTGAGTCTACGTTGACTAAAGAGGAGGTGAGGCAGCATTACCCACAATTGTTTTAGGAATAACATGTTGGATCTTGTATGCCAAGACACATACAAGATTGATGTGGTTAGTATGTTATGATCCAAGTCGGGTCATACCTAATAACAAGCTAAGCAAATACCAATAAATATTTATAACTTGATATGATCAAACACATAAATATTAACACCAATTTAGAAAAAATGGGTTTTCTAAATTATTGCATTTGAAATAGAACAAATTATATGGATAATTTGTTCATGAGAAATTATTTGTATTATTATTTAAGTAAGTTAAATAATAACAAATAATAATGTGTTAATATTATAAAATTAAAAGAGGTTTTAATTTTATAAACTATGGGTTAAAGAGTGTAAGTTTTTTATAAAAATTGAAATGGGGGAACCCATTTCAAACAATTTTTGGCTGCCCCATGGGTTGCTCTCCTTGGAATTACATGTCTTGTTTTAATACAAGACATTAATCTATTCTTGCACTCAACTAAACTCACACTCTCTCTCACACACAATTGCAAGAACACTCTTCCTTCAAGCTGAAATTTTCAGATCTAAGGCAAGAGCTTGCTGAAATTTCGGTTTTTAGGCATAGGAAGAGGGTTTTGGTGTTGCACTCCCTAACAAGTTAGGTGTTTAAGGTTAGTCACTTGGAATCTCAGGTGACTACCTTACAAAATAGGGTCAATGATCAGCAACTTCAGATTTCATATCTGAAGGAAAAACTAGCTGAGAGACCTTTAAGGAGAACTCAACCAGGAACACAAGAACCTGTGGAAGTGATTGACTTATCCTCCAGCTCACCTATGCAAGTGGGTGATGCTACCAAAAAGGGGGAGAAAGTTATTACAACCACAGAACCTGGGAGTTCTTCAAAGAGAATGGACATAGAGGACTCACCATCCTCACTTGCTGTTGTGCATTCTTAGCAACTTCCTCAAGTTCACATTAATGTCGACTCTATAGACTCATCATCAGGAGTCTCTTTGAGGAAGGTATACCAAGGGCTGTCTCATCTCCACCACAAGGAACTGGCAACTACATCATAAGGTGGAGGTATGATGAGGACAGAAGAGCCCTTATACTTCACAGAGTTCAAGGCCAACAAGAAGTTTTTCAGTTCCAAAGCCTGAGCTTCTATGAAAGACTGGATTTAGTCAACATGCCACTTGTCAATCCAAGCAATTCATGACAAGCTGACAGGCTGGCTCAAAGAATCCAAGACAGGATCCTTGCAGAGTTCTCTCTAAGAAGGAGACATAGGCAATCAGGCAATGTCATCGGTCAACTGGATGTTGAGGTGGACCCTAAGATTAGTTTCATAGGGGAAACCTTGACTGAAGGCCCAGTGGCAGAACCTGAGACCCCTGTCTCACCATTAACAACTGCTGCAGAGGTCCAAACTCCATCTGAGACACCTGCTGGTGAAGGTGTTTCTCAGCCTCTCTCCGGCCAGAGCATGGAAGCTACACCAAGCAATGAAGGCCAAGCCTCAATCCACCCTGAGTCACAAAGGTCTGTTGGTGACAAAGGGAAAAGGAAAATGACTCCTGAGGAAATTGAGGAGGAAGAGAGAGAGAGAGGAAAAGGAGGCTAAGGGGAGAAAGTTCTTCTGGGTCATCTAGCTTCATACAAGCTGCAATCAGGGCTGCCCCAAACCAAATACTCAAGATGATGAGTTAAGGGCAGTCAGGATTACCTATGACCAGGAACTATGATATTGATGAAATCATCTCCCTCCCCTTAGAAGAGTTAAATGAACTGGCTGACATGGAAGTGTCAAGAGAGATGAAGGAGAAAGAGGATGCAAGGTTACTTCTCTAATTCAAAGAGGAGAAGAGACAGAAAAGACTTTACAAGCATGCTCCCACTCTCTCTCCAATGCAAGAAAGTCCTGCATAGGAAGATGTGGCTCCACAAGAACCTCAGGTAGATAAAGAAGAAGATAGGATCAAGATGATCAACTACCTGAGTGCCACAGGCTTCTATCAGGCAAATGCACTTCTTCTCCTGTCCTATGACTTCATTGAGTTCGAATACCTAAAGCAACTTGAGCTTGAGCTAGTCAAAGAAAGAAAAACAAACAAAAGGAAGCTAAGGGAAGAAGCTGCAAAGTCAAGAGCCATCATTCAAAAGAATGCAAAGAAGTCTGCTGACAGACAAAGAATGATGAGCTTCTTGAAGCTATATGGATTCTCCGGAAGGAGACTTGGCCCCATGTCTCTATCTATAATGGATGAGCATATAAGGGTGATCAAGCAAAAGATTAAAAGTGGAGAACTGATTGACTTGCACTCTCTTCCAAGTCAAGTCCCACCTGAAGTGGAGGTCAAGTTTGAACAACCTGAGACACCTCAACCAGAACCTCCAGCTGAGCCTTAGCAAACTTCATCTTCTGATCCAAGACAGGGTCAAACTCCCTCTCCTTCTGAACCTGTGAGGGAGGAACACCCAACTGAGAAAGACACTGATGATCAACATGGTGCTGCAGACTAGTCTTCTCAGTTAAAGACATCTAAGAGGAAGAAGAGAATGGCTTCTAAACCAAAGACTAAGAAGAAGAAGCCAAAGTCATCTACCTCTACACCTCAGACTGAATCAGATCAACCTGAGGAAGTGCATGATGAGGCAGCCCAATCAACTCCTATGCAAGTGGCTCCTCTAACAACTGAGACACCCATCTTGTCCTGGACTTATTCTACCAATCCAGAAAGATGGCATGTTATCAGAGATCAAGGTGTTGAGAATGTCTACTCCTGGCAAGACATAATCAACTTACCTCTGCATGATCTCTTTGAGATGAGAAGATACTATGAGAGTCTTGATGATCCTGACCATCTAATGAAGAAAGGAATGGTCTTGATTGTACTGAAGACTACCAACATCTGAAGATCTTCTAAGTGTTTTGGTAGCATCAGCCTAGGGGGAGTTTGTAAGGATTCTTTAAGTCTGATGCAACCCAAAACATCCAAAGTGTCTCAGCAACATGCACTAAGTACTGAAGTGAAGAATGCTTTGGAAGTTTTACACAATGCATTAGAAAATACTCTAAGTGTAAAATCTTCCAAAGCCAAGACCAATATCTTCCGAAGCCAAACATGAAGTCTTCCGAAGCTTCAGAGACAAAGTCTTCCGAAGCTTCATCCTATGAAGACAGATTTCTTCTGAAGACTTTTAGTACACATGCTTTATCTGATGTACTGTTCCATAAAGCACCTTTTCCGCTGCATCTCTGTAAAGTCACCAACTTACATGAGTTGGTGAAAAGGTCCATGCTTTTGGTAACTGTACATTGAGGTCTTGAGTCTGAAACTTTCCACTTTATGTACTTTATCCTTTTTGTAATGTATAAGGATGTGAGCTATGGCATGTCATAGTCACAAGGTCAAAAGGTAGATATGCCTTTTGATCCTACAATTGATTTTGTTAGTGTCTAGTCAATTGTATCCAGCTGGCTTTCAAAGTATAGCCGGCTGTAAGTTGTAGTATAAGTATTTCAAGTTCTTGTATCTTTCTAAATACTTTGTAACACTTGTAAAAGAACTTGAGAAAGCAATATACTGCCTCCTTGAAACCCATACTCTCTTGTTCTGTCTCTTACTTTACTTGTGTTCTTTGTATCACTTTGGTTAACCCAGTTCACTGTTGATTAAAGTTTAGTTAATCTCCTCTTTGTGTCGTTATGTTGTAATTGTGTTAAAGCCCTTAAACGGTCCTGCAAAATTCCTTGATGCGATGGGGACGAGGTTACATATTAGCATGACTTATCATCCTCAGATGGATGGTCAGTCGGAGAGGATGATTCAGATGCTAGAAGATATGCTGCGGGCATGCGTCATCGATTTTGGAGGTAGTTAGGATGACCACTTACTGTTAGCTGAGTTCTCATATAACAACAGTTATCATGCTAGCATTGGTATGCCCCTTATGAGATGTTATACAGTAGGAGATGTAGAACACCCATCTGTTGGGATTAGAAAGAGTTGGGAAGTATCAAGGTGATCGAGGCTATGACTGAGAAGCTTGAAAATATCAAAGCCTTCATGAAGGCAGCCAAAGATAGGCAGAAGTCGTATGCTGACAAGAGACGGAGACCGATTGAGTTCCAGGTGGGCGATAGAATTATGCTGAAAGTCTCACCTTGGAAAGGTATCATTCGGTTCAGAAAGTGGGGCAAGTTAAGCCCAAGGTACATAGGGACTTTCAGAATCATTTCTCGAGTAGGGAGGTGGCCTATAGACTGGAGTTACCAGATGAGTTAAGTTGAATACACCCGACATTCCATGTATCTCATCTAAGAAAGTGTTTGGCGAACGAAGATATGGTTATACCACTGGAAGATATCGAGGTAGATGAACGGTTCAATTATGTGGAGCAACCAGTGGCGATCATTGACCGTAAGGAGAAACGGTTAAGGAATAAAGTGGTTCCTCTTGTGCGTGTACAGTGGAAGCACAGGAGGGATCCGAGTCTACGTTGACTAAAGAGGAGGTGAGGAAGCATTACCCACAATTGTTTTAGGAATAACATGTTGGATCTTGTATGCCCAAGACACATACAAGATTGATGTGGTTAGTATGTTATGATCCAAGTCGGGTCATACCTAATAACAAGCTAAGCAAATACCAATAAATATTTATAACTTGATATGATCAAACACATAAATATTAACACCAATTTAGAAAAAAATGGGTTTTCTAAATTATTGCATTTGAAATAGAACAAATTATATGGATAATTTGTTCATGAGAAATTATTTGTATTATTATTTAAGTAAGTTAAATAATAACAAATAATAATGTGTTAATATTATAAAATTAAAAGAGGTTTTAATTTTATAAACTACGGGTTAAAGAGTGTAAGTTTTTTATAAAAATTGAAATGGGGGGAACCCATTTCAAACAATTTTTGGCTGCCCCATGGGTTGCTCTCCTTGGAATTACATGTCTTGTTTTAATACAAGACATTAATCTATTCTTGCACTCAACTAAACTCACACTCTCTCTCACACACAATTGCAAGAACACTCTTCCTTCAAGCTGAAATTTTTGGATCTAAGGCAGGAGCTTGCTGAAATTTCGTTTTTTAGGCATAGGAAGAGGGTTTTGGTGTTGCACTCCCTAACAGTTAGGTGTTTGCAAGAGCCTATGGGTATACAAGCCCGAGGACTTCTCTTTTGTTGGCTAGGCATTCAAGAAGCATCATCACCTTCTTCTCATCCATACAACATCCTCTTGTTCTTGAAAGGTAGTTACAAGAACACCCTTTGGTTGTTCTTTTTGTTTTGATAGCATTTCATTTCACATACATATGATCCTTGTTTATGGGTTTTGTTTTGGGCTAAAAATGGTTCATATTTTCAGATTGTTAAACCCACTTTTAACACCTTATATCCGCTGTGTTTTGTAGTTTAAATGGTTAAACTAGCTTTCATTATCTTGTAATAAAACCCAACAATGACATCTAGAGCCGGTTATGTGGAATATTTGCTTCAAAAGTCCTTGAAAAGTTAGTTTTCATGGACTTTTTCAACCCATTAGGGGTTTTTTTTGTCATGAATGAATGAATCCCTTATGTTTCAAGGTTTTATCTTACATGCTTTAGTATAAACCTTAAAAGATCAACATCAAATGATTGATTATTGTGTTTGGACAAAACCCTAAAGTTGTGGTTCATGTTGGCCGAAACTTTAAGGTTAAGAAAGGAGTTCATGGTTGTTCTTTAATATTGTATATGATACATATTTTGGTGCATAACATAGCCTTGACCTTATGTGTTTTGGTTGGTTGTGATTTTGTCATGTTGGTTTTGTTCTTGAAAGGGTTGTAATTTTTGTGTTTGTATTTTGGGTTGTAATTTATTTATTATGTAATAAATAGATTAGGTGCATTTCTTTTAATAGAAAAATTGTATTAGGATATGATTTTGTAAAAGAAGATGCACAAGATGAAGACCCAATGGACACAAAAGACATGGACACTTGAAGCATTTGGTTGTGGATTCAAGTGGGAGTTCATGGACACATTTTTGATGTGTCATTGTTAACCCTTAGGAAAGACCTATTGACAACACTTGTGATGGAAAACAAGTGTAGTCAACTTAGTGGCTTTGGTTATGCACTTGTGATTATATGATTATGCTTGTTTGGTTGTTTGTTTTATGGTTGTTGTTTGATATTTGGATATGCATAACAAACTTATTAACAAACATAACAAGCTGAAAATTAATGGTTCTTTATCATTAAGTGATTAATAAGAGGTTATTAAAAGGATTAATGATTTTAATAAAAGGGGTTTTATTAAAAAATGAACCATAGGGTACCACGTATTTGAAAGCATGCAAATATAAAGTACATAGTGTTTTCTAAACTAGTTTTTTGAAAACTTAAAATTTCTTTTGAAAACAAGTTTAACACCATCCTTTTGCACAACACTTGAGTCACTTGGAAACTCTTAATGGGATAAAGGTCACCTAACCATTTTGAGGGAACTTGTGATTTAAGGTCGGAATACAATATTTGTGGGATAAAGGCCACCTAACCACTTGTGTTGGTAAATCCACATGTGTGTGTAAGTAGGGTGACTTGATTTGCAAACCATGTTAAATGGATCACCTACAATGTGGTTTACAAAGGTGTTGATGGGATAAACGTGCTGACCATACATATGATGTTTAAGTCGATCCCATACCCCTAGAAGTTGCAAAGGGTTGTAATTGTCAAAATGTTGACTACCTTGTTAATTTAAATAATGGGATAAAGGTCACCTAACCACTATTTAGATGGAACGTTGGATTCTAGAATTTTAAAATTGTGTAAGACACATAAAAGGGCTTTAATAATTAAAATATGAATAATATCGAAAATACTAAAATTAAACTTTGTTAAATTTTGTAGATGGCCACCAAAAACAATGAAAATAATGATATCCCGTCCCCTCACTCACTATCATTAAGGACTATTCTCCAAAATGAGCGTCTAAACCATAACAACTTTATAGATTGGTTTTGAAACTTTAGAATTGTTCTCAAGCAAGAGAAACGTTCGTATATTTTAGACGATCCGATTCCCGATCAACCTGATGAGGATGATGAGGAGGCCTATAATAATTGGATGAAATACACTGAGGACTCAGTCCAAGTGTCTTGCCTCATATTGGCAAGTATGACTCCAGATCTCCAAAAGGAGTATGAACATCATGGAGCGTACGACATAATTACCCAGTTGAAGGAAATGTTCTAACAACAAGCAAGGGTAGAGCGCTTCGAAATGGTTCGAGCACTCCATGCATGTCGTATGGATGACACCCAATCAGTTTCATCTTATGTACTTAAGATGAAAAGCCATATTGACCGCCTCGAAAGGCTGAATTGTCTCGTCTCGAAAAAGTTGGCTACGGACTTGATCCTCAACTCTTTGTCAAAAAGGTTTGACAACTTTGTTATGAATTATAACATGAACGGGTGGGGCAAGAACATAAGTGAGCTTCACTCTATGCTTAAAACTGCTGAGGCGGCCATGGGTAAAAAGGTTTTTCCCGTTCTCACCATCAATGAAGGTGGGAACAAGAAGAGGCCTGACCCCGCACCTAAGGCAAGTGTTGCCAAGGGTAAATGGTACGTTAAGGGAAATGGAAAGAGAGTGGTAAGAGTGCCACCACCAAAACCAACGGAGAAGAATCAATAGGTTGATTCGAATGACCCATGTTTTAAGTGTGGGGAGATAGGACATTGGGCAAGAAATTTTCTTGTCCATCTCAAAGAGTTGCAAGCTAAGAGGGATATTGGGCAAACCTCAGGTACAATTTTCATGATTCATATTGATCTAAATTTAATATCCTCTAACACATGGGTATTGGATACCGGATGTGGAACTCATATTTGCAATTAGTTGCAGGGGTTCAAAAGAAGTAAGGACTTCAAGAAAGGGGATGTAAGCCTCTACATGGGGAATAGGGCAAAAGTTCAAGTTAAAGACTGTGGGGACTACATCTTGAAGCTTCCAAATGGTTTGGAAGCAATTTTGAAGAACATTTTGTATGCTCTTAGTTTGACTAGGAACATTATTTCTGTTGCCCAATTAAAACAATATGGTTATGTTTTAACATTTATTGAAAATAAAATTCATGTTTCTTTAAATGACATATTTTATTTTAAAGCTATTCCTATTAATGGTATTTATGAATTGATTCGTGAACACACATTATATGATAGCTCATTGTACCAAACCACCATCAAGAAGCTCAAACTGGATTTGAGTGACACCTATTTTTGGCATTGCCGTCTTGGTCATATAAACAAGAAGCGCATACATACACTTCAGAAGAACGGTCATTTAAAAGCAAGTGAATATGATCCATTTGATGTATGTGAATCTTGTTTACAAGGTAAAATGACTAAGGCACCTTTTAGTGGCAAAACCGAAAAGGCAAAAGATTTATTAGGAATCATACATTCGAATGTATGTGATCCTTTTAAACCAATGACTAGGTACAATGAAAGATACTTCATTACCTTTACCGATGACTATAGTCGATATGGTTCTGTGTACTTGTTAAGACACAAAGATGAAGCTTTTGAAATGTTCAAAACCTTTTAGAATGAAGTAGAAAATCAACTCAACAAGTCAATAAAAATTCTCCGCACTGATAGAGGAGGTGAATATCTAAATGATGCTTTTAGAGATCATCTTAGAAGTTGTGGTATTGTCTCACAACTATCTCCACCTGGAACACCACAACACAATGGTGTGTCCAAGAGGAGAAATCGAACTCTATTGGATATGGTTCGATTTATGATGGCTAGAAGTCATTGCCTCTATCATTTTGGGGTTTCACTTTGCTCTCTGTGGCCCGTATTTTAAATATGGCCCAACCAAGAAAGTGGAAAAGATACTTTTGAAATATGGCATGGAAGGGTTCCATCTCTATCATATCTAAAGGTGTGGGGTTGTGAGGCTTATGTTAAGACTCCCACCTCAAACAAGTTAGAAAGTCGTTCCACTAAGTGTATTTTCATTGGATATCCTAGAGATTCAATGGGATATTATTTCTATGATCTATTGGAACAAAAAGAGTTTGTTGCCAAGAAGGCTGAGTTCTTAGAAGCTAAGTTCTTTATGGAAGGAGCTAGCAGTAGAACTATGGATCTTGAAAAGGATCAAGAACCACAACCTGATACACGTTTGGTTAACACTAGTACTCAACATGAGGATGTTGAGGATGATCAAATGATTGATCAAAACACACAAAATGTTTGTAGATCCGGTAGAACAAGTAATCCACCTGAAATATATGGATTTCTCGTAGATGGATGCTTTATGGTAGATTCCGATGAACCAACCACATACCATGATGCAATGTCCAATTTGGATTGTAACAAATGGCTTGAAGCCAAGAACGTTGAGATGCAATCCATGTATGACAATCAAGTGTGGGACTTGGTTGTACCACCTCTTAATTCCAAGATAGTTGAAAGTAAGTAGGTTTTCAAGAAGAAAACCGACATGCATGGAAACTTGGATACTTACAAAGCTAGACTTGTAGCAAAAGGTTTCACTCAAACTCAAGGGGTTGATTATGATGAGACCTTCTCGCCGGTTGCAATGCTAAAGTTTATTAGGATATTATTTGCCATAGCTGCTCATTATGATTGTGAGATTTGGCAAATGGATGTCAAAACCGCTTTTCTAAATGGATATCTTGAGGAAGATGTCTATATGGTTCAGCTTGAAGGTTTTGTCGATCCAAAACGTCCTAACAAAGTATGTAAGTTAAAGAAATCAATCTATGGATTGAAGCAAGCATCAAGAAGTTGGAATCACTGTTTTGATGAAGAGGTAATCAAATTTGGGTTCATAAAAAACGCTGATGAAGCATGTGTGTATAAGAAAGCTAGTGGGAGCATCATCACTTTCCTAGTATTGTATGTCGATGACATCCTACTATTTGGAAATGACATTCCAACCTTGGAAGGTGTTAAAACCAGGCTTGGAAGCTGTTTTTCCAATTAAAGATCTTGGTGAAGCCGCCTATACTTTGGGAATAAAGATCTATAGGGATAGATGTAAGGCCCCGTTCCCGGGACGCTTACAGCTGGATCCTCATCGCACATAAAACATTTAATTACATTGTATTTCATAAAGTATCGCAGTGGAAACATTTAAAAATGACATTTCATTTCAACATAGTAGCTTTTGCAACATAATACATCGTTAATCAATTACAAAATACATTGTTGCATTACATCACAAAAGCGTTATATAAATGGATGCCATCCCAAAAGAGTTGAGTAGCCACCTCGTGTCATCCTCAGCAATCATTACCTGCCAACTGGAAACACATCAAAGTCAGCGTTGTTGAGTGAGTTCTAGTTTTATAAAATAAAACATACTTTTCTTTCGTTAAAACCATTCTTTTCTTTCATGCGATCATACATCATACGTACACATAGATAATAATTATTATCTTCATCGTTCGTTAACTTCCATTCATTCATTCATCTTACTTCCATTCGTTCGTTCATCATTACATATTTTCCTTTCGTCATCACCATGAACATTACCCTTCATTCTTGTGGTACTGGACCTAAGCCTATAATAGACATTCATCGGTGGTGCTCGGCACCAAATGATCACATCACCTAAGGTAATTCAGGTATACCATTGTCATATGCTATGCCCTTCATTCTCGTGGTTCTGGACCTAAGCCTATAAAAGACCTTCATCGGTGGTGCTCGGCACCAAATGGTCACAGCACCTAAGGCACACAACAATGGTTCATCCATATGGTCAATCACAAAGAAAGACCCCGATGTGCATCCTCCCGGGGTAGCGAACCCGCACACCGTTGGGCTAACACCTTAATGGCGTGTCCCGACATCCAGTGCTTGCAAGAATTTCATTACTTCATCGCTCATTAATGAATGCATTCTTACTTCATGTTCCTCTTTCATTATCTTTCACTTTACATTACATAATACATCATAATAAGGAACATAACATACACAGTCATCATCATCATACATGGCAACATCATACATACATAACATACATAATCATGCAACATCATCATCATGCCCAACATGCTCTCTAAGGCCTCAACCGTCATCTTACATGATTTTACGGTAACCTTTACGTCAAAACTTACATCTGCACTTTCCCCAGAAAGTCAGAAGTCAAACTACACTTTCCTTCGAGTGCAACAGTCCTATTCGGGCGTATGGACACCCTTCAGTCGCATGGCCTCCATGCGACTGAACATCATGCGAGTGAACCAATGCGGATGAACACTCATGCGAATGAACACCCAATCGTGCGAATGAACTAATGCGGATGGGCACTTATGCGACTGGACCCTCAGTCGCATGACCTCCATGCGACTGGCCCCAATCATGCGAATGGACTCTCAATCGCGCGAATGAACCTCAATCGCACCTTATTCGGCCGTAAGTCCTCCATTCAGTCGCCTAGCCCTAGCAGATGCAGAATGTAGTTCATCCCGAATCCAATCTACCATTTTCGACCCCCAAGCTCATCTAAACTCATTCTAAGCCCAAATCGACCATCCTAAACCTTAGGGATGCAAACTACAACACTATTCAAGCATACACAAGCTCACAAACAAGGCTCAAACGCATCATACACACACATACACATACACAAACAGGTCAAACATGCACACACTTAAAAACCCGATTTTCAGATGTTTTCCAGCCCCAAATCATTCAAAAACATTTAAAGGAGGGGTCCTAGAACTCACACAAACGACCACAACAAGGAGAGCTTCGATTTGACTTGCTTCCTAATGATTTTGGTCACTCGAACCAACCTGAACCAACACTTCTTCCTCTTTTTCTCTTCTTTCTCTCTTCTACTTTTTCTTTGGCTGAAAATGTGGGTGTGGGGAGAGGGTAATGGCTGCCCTCTCCCTTTATATACCCCCACTTACCTAACTTTCTCTTGTTGACGAGTTTGGTCCCTCGACTTTGGACTTTATTTCTTTTCTTCCTTCGTCGACTTCAAAATAGATAAATAACCGGGTGTTACAAGTCCACCCCCCTTAAATAGGTTTCGTCCCCGAAACTTGTTATTCCTCGAACAAACATGGGTAATGATGCCTCATTTCTTCTTCAGTCTCCCACGTTGACTCGAATCTCTTCCCATTCTTCAACTGTACGCACACAAGAGGAACCACTTTATTTCTCAATCTCTTTTCCTTTCGATCGATGATTGCCACCGGTTGCTCCACGTAATTGAGCCTTTCTTCTACATCGATATCCTCCAGTGGAACAATCATGTCTTCATCCACCAAGCACTTCCTTAGATGAGATACGTGGAATGTCGGGTGAATTCCACTTAACTCATCTGGTACTCCAGTCTATGGGCCACCTCCCCAACTCGAGCAATGATTCGGAAAGGGCCTATATACCTTGGGCTCAACTTGCCCCGCTTCCGGAATCGGATAATGCCCTTACAAGGTGAGACCTTCAACATGACCCGGTCACCTGGAACTCAATCGATCTGCGTCGTTTATCGGCATACGACTTATGTCTATCTTTGGCTGCCTTCATGAAGGCCTTGATGTTTTCAAGCTTCTCAGTCGTAGCCTCGATCACCTCGACGCTCCCCAACTCCTTCTAACCAATATCACCCCCAACAAACAGGTGTTCTGCATCTCCAACCGTATAGCATCTCATATGGTGGCATACCAATGCTGGTATGAAAGCTGTTGTTGTATGAGAATTCGGCTAACGGTAAGTGCTCATCCCAACTTCCCCCATGTTGGACCAAAAGAACCAATGAGCCGGATCAGAAAAACCTTAAGTCCCACAGACGTCACAACAACTGCTGAAGTCCACAACAGCTGAAGACAAAGTCTGAAGACACAAGTGCTAAAGACAAAGTCTGAAGACACAAGTGCTGAAGACAAAGTCTGAAGACACAAGTGCTGAAGACAAAGTCTGAAGACACAAGTGCTGAAGACAAAGTCTGAAGACACAAGTGCTGAAGACAAAGTCTGAAGACACAAGTGCTGAAGACAAAGTATCAGACGTTGTCACAACAACTGAAGAGGTCTTCTTCAGTAGTTGTGACGGGTTTTCTTTCAGTAGTTTTATGTTTTTCTTTCAGTAGTTTTGTAAAACGACTGAAGAGCTTGTTCTTCAGTCGTTGTAGTTTCAGTAGTTTCGTATCAGTAGTTTTATGTTTTATACTTAGCACTCTGATATGTTCTCAGTAGTTGTGAACATTTCAGTAGTTTGTTAAGTTTTAGTTATTTTTGTACTAAATCTGCCAGATGTCACTATCCCGTGATATCAGCAGTGATTGCACTCTATATAAGGAGTGTCAACCTAATTGTAATCGGTGAATGATTGAGCAGAAACATTTGATATTATTGAAACATTCCTTTTCACAGAAATATATTCTCTCGTTACAACCGTATTTGTTCTTAATGCATACGAATATCAGATTCTTGCTATAATTTGTCTAATTCTTGTTCTTATTCCGTTGCGTTACACTCTAATCCATCAAACTTGAGATCATTGATCCTGTCAAATGGTATCAGAGCTGGTTCATCATTGATCGATCTAATAATTGATCATTGAAACTGCTATCCAAGATCCAAGTTTGATTGAATTAGCATTTTTGCAAGAAACGGTTATAGAGATTGAATTTTCTGTGTTTTTGGTCATTCATCCTGAGATTTATTCTTGGTTTTCATTGAGTCTGTTGTGGTCTGTGTAAAATCTTTTAAAAGCTTGAATTAAATTGTATTTGGACCTAAAATGACTACTCCTTCCAATGATCCTCACAATACTGGTTCCTCAACCATGCCTCCGATGCTGGTTAGGAATGAGTACAACATATGGCAACGGCGAATGCTCCATCACCTGTCTGTTAATAGCTCAGGTTGTTGGACATCAGTGGTACATGGTCCACACAAGCCTATGGTGAATAACCCGGAAACCAATCAAATGGTTTCGAAGAGGAGGGAGCAATACTCAGATGAGGATAAGAAATTGTTTGAGATTGATGCAAAAGCCCATGGAATTCTGGCCATGGCACTGCCCAATGAAATCTATTCTGGGCTAATGCATTATGAAACTGCCCATGACCTCTGGAATGCCTTGAAAGAACAATTTGGAGGAACAGATGAGGTCTTGGCAAATAATAGAGAAATCCTTGCCCAACAATATAAGACATTCTCTCATAGGAAGGGTGAGACACTGACTCAAAAGTTTGAGCGGTTCTCTTGTTTGATCTCTGAATTAAAAATGGTCAAACATTAGTACACAATAGCCAGATGAATAACAGATTTCTCAGATCACTGCCTGAGAGATGGGACACATATACTATTGTCCTACGCTCCAGTGCAAATTTGGACAAACTATCTCTCACCCAACTCCATGGGAAATTGCTCATATTTGAGAGAGAGATAGAACAGAAACGAAAACTGTCATCATCTGGAAAGCTCACTGATGATTTTGTACCAGGAAACACTGCCTTGGTAAGTCATGAGTCAGAGTATGCAGGATCAGAATGCCACTATGATGAGCATGTTGATTTCACCTCAAACAATTCTAATCATGCCTTTGTGAGTGTTGATTGTCATTCTGGTAATAATAGTGACAATCTATGCTTTATCATGGATGATTTGAAGGGCATTACTGATGATGATTTAGAAGAGATGGATATTTTGAGCCAAATGGCCTTGATCAATATCAGATCTCAGAAATTCTACAAGAGAACTGGCAGGAAATTTCCTGGACTCTCTGACAAAACCAAAGTCGGTTTTGACAAGAGCAAGTTGAAGTGTCACAAATGCCACAGGCTTGGACACTTTGCAAGAGAGTGTAGATCAACTGGATCTAACACTTCTGCACCCTTTTTGACTTTTCCAAATAACAATTCACAATCCAAAGGGCAACACTCTGCTGGTTCTAGTCATTCATCACACCCTCAATCTCCTGCATATTTTGTTCCTCAGGGTCAAATGCCATATCCTTATCCCTGCTATTATTTGCCACAGTCAAATCGAGTTCAAGCTCCTATAGTACCACAATCTCATGCACTACCAGAACCTCAACCATCTCCATCTCAATCACAACCTCATCACAGCTTCTTCACACCTGGAGTCGTTGACTGGAGTAGCTTACCTGATAACTTGTCTGGTCACACTGAGCAATACTATGCTGGTGCTAGTCAACATGGTGGTGAAAACCCTTTCAGAAATCTTGCTCTCATGGCCCTGGAGTCTACTGAGGGTTCCTGTTCAAATGCATCATCTTCACAGGTAACTCAGGTATCTTCAGAGGCTAAAGCCAAGTTATGTTCTGAATCATGCATAGCTGCCTTTGTCTCTATTAGAGAGGCAAATGTAGCATTAATAAATCAAAAACTTGAGTTTGAGAAAACCATTTTCAAAAGAAAAGTTGAGTATGAGTCTGCTCTTAACAGTAAAAGTGATGAGATTTATAAGCTTAAATGCCAATTAAATGATGAAAAGGCCAAGCTAGAGGTTATTCTGGAAGACCACAGGAGTCTCAAAGAAAAACTTGCAGTGACCCAAGTTGAGTGTGAACGCTGGGTCTCATCATGCAAGGGATTTGAAATGCTTCTTAGCAAGCAAACTGCTTCAAATGTGAAGTTTGGCATTGGTTACAACCATACTGCTCCACCAATAGATTTTACTCCTAACTCCATAGTTAAGTCTGAAAGTGAAAGCAATCTCCAAACCACATTATCGTGCGAGTCATTCTCCAATGATAATCTAAGATCAGAGAATGAAACCAGTGTTAAGATCTCAACAAATAAATTGATTGATGGTCTAACTACTGAGACTCATATGAAGCTGAGTACTTCAGATGTTGTTCCTCAATGTACCCCAAGTACTGAAAGAGACCCAACATCTGAAAAGCATTTCAAATCAGTTGAAATACAAGGACTAACAACTGCTGAGGAATCCATCAAACAGTCTATTAGGACGGATGGAAAACAGTTGAATTACCAGTCTTCAGCTGTTATAAATCCTTTAGTACCTAGTACTGATAGGAGGAAAGTACTGAAGATCACACCTTCAGTAGTTTCCACTTCAGCAGTAAAGATGTCCAAGATAAAGAATAAACCATGTGAAATTTGTGGTAAATTCAATCATCTATCTGATGAATGTTGGTACAAAAAGGTTTAAAGCTCCAAAGGGATGAGCTCATTAAACTAGAAATAAATAAAATGAAAACTGAGTTTGAGACCAAGTTTGTACCACAATCATCTCAACCTGATAAACCCAAGGCCTTACCCAAATCCACTAAGAAGGATACGGTTTATCAGAAGACAATGATATTGTTCCTCATGATAAACATAAGACTAAGTCTGTGAAATCTAAGAAGGAGGAAATGGTGGTCACAGGAACTCATCAAAAACAAGATCTGGAGTGTCAAATGAACTGAAAGCTCGAGCTTCAAATCAGACACAGCTTGTTATGATGGTTCAGCATCTGTTGGGGAGAGTTAACCAACTTGAAGCCACTGTGACAAAACCACTGGAGAGGAATTCCAGGTCCAAATCTATTTCAGCACCATCTCCATCTTCATCAGCTGTAATCATGAGAAACCAGCTATGGTTAAATCTGTTGATAAAGTCAGTCACCAAAAAGGTTTGGGTCTCCAAAGCTAACTAGTTTCTTATGATTGTGTAGGGTTCTTCAGCATGCCAAAGAAGCATCTGGTATGTGGACAGTGGAGGATCCATGCACATGACTGGGAGCAGCTCTCTTCTTCAGATTACTCTCAGGGAAAGAAGGGATTTGTCTCATTTGGAAATGATGCTAAAGGTTACATCATTGGAAAGGGATTTGTGTCTAATGGAGATATTAGATTTGATGATGTCAACCATGTGGAGAATCTCAAATACAATCTGTTGAGTGTCAGTCAGATGTGTGATAAAGGACATGTTGCTCTTTTCACAAGCCAGAACTGTAGGATTCTGTCTTCCAAGGTTCTGAGCCTGATTGACAAAGTACTAGATGATAATACTCTCCTGAAGGCCAACAGGATAGGAAGAGTATATGCCTTGGATCTGTCAAAGAAAATTGAGTTAAGAGGCCATCCATGCTTGTTCTCCAAGGCCTCTCTCCAAGAATCTAAACTGTGGCATAGAAGGCTGGGTCATGTTAATCTCAAAAACATGAATCAGCTGATCCACAAGAGTTTAGTGAGAGGTCTTCCGATAAAGGAGTTCAATTGTGATGAAATCTGCACTGCATGCTTAAAAGGGAAACAACATAAAGTTTCATTCCCAACCATAGAAGAATCCAAGTCTAATGCCTGCTTACAACTACTGCACATGGATCTTTTTGGTCCTGTGAAGGTAATGAGTATGACAAAGAAGAAATACTGTCTGGTAATTGTAGATGATTACTCTAGATATGTATGGACCTTCTTCTTGCATTCAAAGGATGAGGTGCTCAGTCCATTATGAACTTTGTGTTACACGTTGAGAAGCAGTATTCCCTACCAGTTAAGTGTGTGAGGAGTGACAATGGTACTGAATTCAGAAACCACACTCTTGATGAGTTTTACTTGTCAAAGGGAATTAAGAGGCAGTATAGCATCCCAAGGACTCCAGAGCAAAATGGAGTAGTGGAGAGAAAGAACAGGACCCTCATTGAAGCTGCAAGGTCTATGTTGGCTGATTCTGGTCTGCCACTGACCTTTTGGGTTGAAGCTGTCAATACAGCCTGCTATGTACAGAATAGAGTTCTAGTAAATCAGAGGTTGATGAAGACTCCATATGAAGTTCTTCATCATTTGGCCCCTTTGATTTCATTCTTTAGAGCATTTGGGTGTCCCTGTTACATTCTCAACACAAAGGATCAACTCCAAAAGTTTGATTCTAAGGTGGATGCAGGGTATTTTGTTGGGTATTCATCCACTTGCAAGGCTTATAGAGTATTCAACTGTCGGACAAAGATAGTTGAAGAAACCTTGCATGTGAAGTTCAATGAATCCCCTAAGGATACAATTCCACAAAACCCTGTGGAGTTGTTTTATCTAGACATTCTGCAATATGTTCCTTATCAACCACCTGCTGTTGCAGATCATATGAATCCATCATCTTCTATAGCTAGTCATCCATCTAGTGTTACTGATGATGATGATGATATCAGTAATCACCTTTTCAAGTTTAGTGATCAACTGCCTGATTCAGCTAGACTTGATGTTCCTGTAGCTTCAGTAGCTCAATCCACAACAAATGCTGATGAGATTTCTACAACTTCAACTTCCTTTGAATTACCATCTACTGATTGGATTCAAGGAAATGCTTCACCATCACCATCTGTTGCTACTGAGCCTGCTACAAACACTTGCACAGATCTTATTGTGTACCAAGATCTGAAGAATCACCTTATGTCTCAAATCATTGGTGATATCAATGCTGGCGTTTCAACAAGAAGTCAATTGTCAAATTTCTGCTTCTATGCTCTTTCATTAGTCAGCAAGAGCCAAAGAACTATCACATTGCTTTAAGGGACAATGGATGGGTTGAAGCCATGCAGCTTGAGCTTCTTCAGTTCAAGAAACAGCAAGTGTGGGAACTGGTTCCTCTACCTCCAGGTAAGTGTGCAATAGGCACTAAATGGGTGTTTAGGAACAAAACTGATGAAAATGGGCTTATTGTTAAGAACAAGGCCAGACTGGTTGTACAGGGGTTTTCACAAGAGGAAGGTATTGATTATAATGAAACCTTTGCCCCTGTAGCCAAATTGGAAGCAATTTGATTGTTTTTAGCTTATGCTACTTATCACAACCTTAAAGTTTTTCAAATGGATGTCAAAAGTGCATTTTTGTATGGGAAAATTAAAGAAGAGGTTTATGTATGTCAATCACCAGGTTTTGAGGACAATAAACATCCTAATTGGGTGTATAAGCTTGATAAGGCTCTCTATGGGTTGAAACAAGCTCCTAGAGCCTGGTATGAGACATTATCAAACTTTCTTCTGGAAAATAATTTCACTAGAGGCTCCATAGATAAGACTTTATTCATTAAGAAAGCTGGGCAGCATAATCTACTTGTTCAAATTTATGTATATGATATTATTTTTGCATCCTCTGATCCACAGTTGTGTGATGCCTTTACAAAGTTGATGCAACAGAAGTTTGAAATGAGTGCCATGGGAGAATTACAGTTCTTTCTGGGTTTGCAAATCAAACAAAAGGCTGATGGAATTTTCATTCATCAGTCCAAATACACAAAAGATCTTTTGGAAAAGTTTAATTTACAAAAGTGTAAGCCCTGTTCTACTCCCATGTGAAACACCACACAACTGGATACAGATCGAAAGGTAAAGTGGTTGATGAAACACTTTACAGATGTATGATTGGGTCCTTGATGTACTTAACAACTTCTAGACCAGATATTATGTTTGCTACATGTGTTTGTGCTAGATTTCAGGCTGCATCTAAGGAGTCTCATTTGATTGCAGTCAAGAGGATCTTTAGATATCTGCAAGGCACTCCATCTCTAGGTTTATGGTATTCTACTAGACATTCTGGTAAATTAGTTGCTTTTTCTGATAGTGACTATGCAGGGTGTAAGTTGACAAGAAAGTCCACTTCTGGAGGATGCCAATTCTTAGCAACTGCTTGATTTCTTGGCAGAGTAGAAGCAGACCTCAGTTGCTACATCAACTGCTGAAGCAGAGTACATTGCTGCTGCAAGCTGTACATCTCAGGTACTCTGGCTTCAAAACCAATTATTGGATTATGGCATAACAGAGACTAAGACCCCATTGTTAATGGACAACTCTTTAGCTCTTTGTATTGTCAAGAATCCTGTCCAGCACTCTAGGACTAAACATATTGAAATCAGACACCATTTTATTAGAGATTGCTTTGAAAAAGGTCTGATTGATCCAAAATTTGTTCCTAGTGCTGATGAGCTTGCAGACATTTTCACTAAGCCCTTGGATAGCACAAATTTCCAAAACCTAGTGTTAAGACTTGGTATGCTGCAGCTAGAATAAGTGACAACTACTGGTGATCTCAGCTCATAAGTACTGATGATCATTAGTTTATTATTGTGATATATATAAGTACTGAAGTTATTTTCTCTCCGGAAGTTTTCTTTAAACTACTAGAGCTTAACTTCTCAGTACTCAAGTACTTTATTTGTTAAAACAATTGATGTAGTTACAACAGCTGATGTAGCTACAACTACTGTTGTTAGAAATACAAATACGTACTGATGTCCTATGAAACATCTGAAAACAGATAAAAACGTCTGATGAGTATGTATTGAGGACAGTATGAAACAGCTGAAAAGAAATGAATTGATGACAACTACTGATGAGCCTTTTTCTCTTCAGTAGTTTCCCAACTGCTGTTTCTTTCTAAACAACTGAAGCAAAACCATGTCTTCAGTAGTTTCACAACTACTGATGACTAACATCAAGTCTTTAGTTGTTTACAACAATGATGGTAAAACCAAAGTCTTCAATAGTTTCCCAACTACTGATGACTAATACCAAGTCCTCAGTTGTTTCATCACCTGAAGTCAAAACTGTCTTCAGTAGTTTTATAACTCCTGATGACTAAAGCTTCAGTAGTTTTATAACTATGATGACTAAATCAGAGACTTTAGCTGTTTCAACGTCTGACGGTTAAAACCAAGTCTTCAGTTGTTTTATAACAACTGCTGATCACACCAATACGGTCAGTCATTCCAAACCTCTTAAAGTTAATACCACGTCATCAGTAGTTTCAACAACTGATGACTAACACCAAAACCTTCAGTCGTTTTCTAACCCTACCCTTTAAATACCTTATCCCACCTTCAGAGTTTTTACTTTCTTCTCTTCTCAAACCTAACGTTCAAAAACTCTGTAACCTCTCTTCATCAATGGTGACCATGCAACTAAAACCTCGACACAACTGTGTCGCACATCTCACAAAATCGCCATACTGGACCAAGTTTCACAACGCCATTGATTTAATGGTTCAGTCACCTTACAAAACGGCTTTTCTGTTAAATCCCACCACATATGTCGAATCTCTTAACCAATTCTGGACAAACGTCACTCTTGTCTCTGAGGAGAATGACACAGAGTCTCTTCAATCGTTTTTCCATCGTCAAAAAGTGGTCATTACTCCAGACACTCTTCGCCAAACCCTCAATCTGGATGATGCCACTTTCCCAACTGGTTATCCAAAGGGCACAATAGATCTTTGTTCATGTATTGATACATCTTTGTGGCACCTGTATGAATGGAGTATCGAGTCTTATGAGCTTCATCAAAAATCTTCACCCGTAGATCCCCAAAATGAGAAATCCACGTTCTCCCGAATCGAGTTCTAACACCAAGCATGTTTTTACCCAGTTTTGCGACCAGACCTCTCATCCTCTCAGAGTTAAGATGATTTTCTTTTGGTGCCTCATCTTGAAACTCTTTGACTTGCTTCATCATGTCAGAGGTCATGTTCAACTGATATGCTTTCACCCGAATCGGCTCGGGCCTCTCTTTTCGACTAAGGGCATCAGCCACCACGTTGGCTTTGCCCGGATGGTAATGGATCTCGCAATCATAATCTTTTATGAGCTCCAACCACCTTCTCTACCTCACGTTCAAGTCCTTCTGCTCAAAGAAATACTTCAAGCTTTTGTGGTCAGTGAATATGGTGCGCTTCATCCTGTAGAGATAGTGCCTCCAAATCTTTAGTGCAAAGACCACGACTGCTAGCTCCAAGTCATGAGTAGGATAATTGACTTCATGAACCTTCAACTATCGGGATGCATAGGTTATAACCTTCCCTCTTTGCATTAACACGCATCCCAACCCCGAGTAGGAAGCATCAGAATAAACCACCAGATCTTCGCTTCCATCGGGTAATGACAGAACAGGAGCTTGAGTCAACCTCGCCTTCAATTCCTCGAACGCCTTCTCTTGAGCTTGATCCCATACAAACTTTACATCTTTCCGGGTCAACTTGGTTAGTGAAGAAGCAATCTTGGAAAATTCTTGGATGAATCTTCTGTAGTAGCCCGCCAAACCCAAGAAGTTACGAATCTCGGATGGCGTCTTTGGAGACTTCCATTGCATCACTGCCTCCACCTTTGCCGAGTCCACCATAATCCCGTCAGGATTCACCATAGTAGCCCGCCAACCAGAACACGCACTTGGAGAACTTGGTGTACAGCTTCTCCTTTCTCAACGTCTCCAAGACCTCCCGAATGTGACTGGCATGTTCTATCTCGCTCTTCGAATAAATCAGGATATCATCAATAAACACAATCACTGATTTATCCAACATCGGCCGACACACATGGTTCATCAGATCCATAAAAGCAGCTGGCGCATTAGTCAAACCAAAAGACATGACAAGAAACTCGTGGTGACTGTAGCGCGTGCGAAAAGCTGTTTTAGGAACATCCTGCTCTTTCACCTTCAGCTGATGATAGCCAGATCGAAGTTCGATCCTTGAAAACTAACTAGCGCCTTGAAGCTGATCGAACAAATCATCTATTCTCGGTAAGGGGTATCGGTTCTTCACTGTCAACTTGTTCAACTCGCGGTAGCCAAGGCACATCCTCATACTATCGTCTTTCTTCTTCACAAACAGGACCGGATCACCCCAAGGGGAGATACTTGGCCTAATAAACCCCTTTTCGAGCAACTCATGTAGTTGTTCCATTAACTCCTTCATCTCTGTCGGGGCTAATCGATACGGTGCCTTTGCAACAGGTTGGGCACCCGGTATCAAGTCAATCTAAAACTCGATCTCATGGTCAGGTGGCACTCCTGATAAGTCTTCTGGGAACATGTCTGGAAAGTCACACACAACCGGTACATCGGATAGTTATGGTGCTGGCGTATCCACATCCTTTACGTAGGCAAAATAGGCACTACATCCACGCCTCATACACTTCCCGCCATCGCCATGAGATTACCTTCGGGATCGTAGTAAACCGATCCCCATAAACAGTTACCAAACTCCCGTCAGGCGCTGTCAAATGAATCATCTTCTTGTGACACACAATGTTCGCCTTGGAGTCCATCAACCAATCCATCCCAAGAACCAGATCGAAACCACCTAAGGTCATCACAAACGGTCTAACAGAAAACTTATGACCCTCAAGTTCCACATCACAGTTCTCTATCATCTCAGAAATCCTAGTAGACTTACCTATGGTAGTTTCTACATCGAAGGGCACATCAACACATCTACTACTAATAGGCAGCTTAGCATAGAAAGCAGCAGAAATAAAACTTTTACTGGCACCCGAATCAAATAACACAGAAGCTAAAGTTTGGTTCACCATAAATGTACCGAACATGACATCAGGGTCCATCCTAGCTTCCTCCTGTGTCATAGTGAATGCCCTGGCGCTCACCCTCGGCCCTTCACCTCCCATCTTCTTCGCCCCGGAACTCTCAGCCCTCAGTTTCTTACAATCCCCGCTCATGTGACCCTCTTCACCATAGTTATAGCACCGGACCAGACAACAGTCCTTTCCCATGTGCCTCGCCTTCCCACATTTGAGGCACAAGTTCAACCTAAACCTACATTCCCCACTATGCTCCCTTCCACACTTGCCATACCTTTTCGACCCCGCACTCAATGTGACACCACAGCAGTCATCCACCTGTGCCTTCTTGTTACCCGTCGAGGCGTCACCCCAACCAAACCTCTTCCCATTCCAGTTTCGATCACCTCCACTCTTCCTGCCACCTTCAGTCACCACCACCGTTCTCTCATCATAGAGTCTCCCTGCCAAATCCACCGCCGACCTAAACGTGCTCGGCAAGGCAGCGATCATGTGCCTGCGAATATCCACAGGCAAACCCTGAATATACCTCTTGATCATTCGAGACAGAGGTGTCACCTGATCTGGCACCAGATGTGCCATTTCGTTGAACTTTGTGGTGTACTGCTGGTGTGTCATCGTTCTCGCCTCCAGCTGCAGGAACTCTCTTTCTACCTTATCGATCTCTCTGTGAGGAAAAAACTCCTCAATCACTAACTTCTTCAGTTCAGGCCATCTCATTCTCCCAATGGCCCTGCTACCCTCGACTTGGACAATGTTGTCCCAGCAGCACAAAGCCGAGTCACAAAAGAGTGGTAGCGAACTTCACCTTTTGGTCTTCCCGACACTCGCTTATATCAAGAACAGCCTTCATTTCCCTCACCCACCGGTGAGTAGCAACAGAAATGTCGTTACCATCAAAAGTAGGGGGCTTGCATCTCATAAACGCCCCGTAGTTATAGCCTCGTGCCGCCTCCAGCGCAGGCTCTTCTTCTTCCTCTTCCTTATCATCAGAGGGAACCGTTTCTGGCTCTGGTTGTTCCCGTCCTCCCGAGGACTTGTTTCTCTTTTTTCTTTCCCCTTCTCGTACAGCCTTGATAACTTCAGTCACTACAGATGGTAAGATCGTCAGCATGACTTGATGAACTTCTTCAACAACAGCCTTCTTCACTGAGGCTCTCAAATTGGCGCTCTCGTCGCCACCCTCTAGATGAGGGGTCTCTGGTTCTTCAGGATCCACTTTTTCCATTCTGGGTCTTCCTCTCTTGGGTCGCGGATAAGCACCAAGCCCATCACAACCACCTCCACGAGAGGCTTTCGAAGATCTACCACTGGCCATTCACACGCACACTAAAAGATTCAAACACCAACACGGTCATTCAAGGGAACAACTCAGTTTATGTCAAGTATAATAAGTCCCAAATTACAATGGCCAGTTATGATTAGCCACTTACTTTACTCTTCATACCCCAAGCATTACCTATCCTGACTACGTGAGTATCTAAATCTACCAGCAACACATAAATCACATACACGCACACATAATACCGGTTAACTTTACAAAAATACCTGATGGTACGCAGCTACTCAGATTGGCATCCCTTCCCTTTCGTCCCATTCTCAGTTTAAGTTAAGGTTTATTTTGAAAATTTACCCATTTCACTTAAACTTTGGCTCTGATACCAACTTCTAAGGCCCCGTTCCTGGGACACTTACAGTTGGATCCTCATCGCATATAAAACATATAATTACATTATTTTTCATAAAGTATCATAGCGGAAACATTTAAAAATGACAATTCATTTCAACATAGTAGCTTTTGCAAAATAATACATCGTTAATCAGTTAGAAAATACATTGTTGCATTACATCACAAAAGCGTTATATAAATGGATGCCATCGCAAAAGAGTTGAGTAGTCACCTCTTGCCATCCTCGGCAATCATTACCTGCCAACTGGAAACACATCAAAGTCAACGTTGCTGAGTGAGTTCTAGTTTTATAAAATAAAACATACTTTTCTTTCGTTAAAACCGTTCTTTTCTTTCATGCGATCATACATCATACGTACACATAGATAATAATTATTATCTTCATCGTTCGTTAACTTTCGTTCATTCATTCTTCTTACTTTCATTCGTTCGTTCATCATTACATCTTTTCCTTTCGTCATCACCATGAGTTTTACCCTTCATTCTTGTGGTACTGGACCTAAGCCTATAATATATCTTCATCGGTGGTGCTCGGCACCAAATGGTCACAGCACCTAAGGTAAAGTTCAGGTATACCATTGTCATATGCTATGCCCTCATTCTCATGGTTCTGGACCTAAGCCTATAAAAGACCTTCATCGGTGGTGCTTGGCACCAAATGGTCACAACACCTAAGGCACACAATAATGGTTCCTCTATATGGTCAATCACAAAGAAAGACCCCGATGTGCATCTTCCCGGGGTAGCGAACCCGCACACCGTTGGGCTAACACCTTAATGGCGTGTCCCGACATCCAGTGCTTGTAAGACTTCCATTACTTTATCACTCATTAATGCATGCATTCTTACTTCATTTTCCTCTTTCATTATCTTTCACTTTACGTTACAATTCATTTCATTCATTAACATGACACGTAAAGCCACAGGAAAGATAACCATACATCATAATAAGGAACATAACATACACAGTCATCATCATCATACATGGCAACATCATACATACATAACATGCATAATCATACAACATCATCATCATGCCCAACATGCTCTCTAAGGCCTCAACCGTCATCTTACATGATTTTACGGGAACCTTTACGTCAAAACTTACATCTGCACTTTTCCCCGAAAGTCAAAAGTCAAACTACACTTTCCTTCGGGTGCAATAGCCCTATTCGGGCGTATGGACACCCTTCAGTCGCATGGCCTCCATGCGACTGAACATCATGCGAGTGAACCAATGCGGATGAACACTCATGCTAATGAACACCCAATCGTGCGAATGAACTAATGTGGATGAGCACTTATGTGACTGGACCTTCAGTCACATGGCCTCCATGTGACTAGCCCCATCGTGCGAATGGACTATCAATCGTGCGAATGAACCTAAATCACACTCATTTGGCCGTATGGCCTCCATTCGGTCGCCTAGCCCTAGCAGGTGCAGAATGCAGCTCATCCCGAACCCAATCTACCATTTTCGACCCCCAAGCTCATCTAAACTCATTCTAAGCCCAAATTGACCATCTTAAACATTAGGTATGCATACCATAACACCATTCAAGCACACACAAGCTCACAAACAAGGCTCAAATGCATCATACACACACATACACATACACATACACATGCACACACTCAAAAACCCGATTTTCAGATGTTTTCCAGCCCCAAATCATTCAAAAACGTTTAAAGGAGGGGTCCTAGAACTCACACAAACGACCACAACGAGGAGAGCTTCGATTTGACTCACTTCCCAACGATTTTGGTCACTCAAACCAACCCAAACCAACACTTCTTCCTCTTTATCCCTTCTTTCTCTCTTCTCCTCTTTCTTTGACTGAAAATATGGGTGTGGGGAGAGGGTAATGGCTGCCCTCTCCCTCTATATACCCCCACTTACCCAACTTTCTCTCGTTGGTGAGTTTGGTCCCTCGACTTTGGACTTTATTTCTTTTCTTCCTTCGTCGACTTCAAAATAGATAAATAACCGGGTGTTACAATTGATCAAGGCGGTTGATAGGTTTAAATCAAAGTGCATACATTGATTAGATCTTGAAAAGGTTCAAGATGGAAAAATGTAAGAAAGGTATGGTACCTATCCAAAGAGGAACGATATCAAGTAAGACTCGATGTCCAAGCTCAAAGGATGAGCAAGACAAAATGAAGGGGATCCCGTATGCATCTGCCATAGGATCCATCATGTATGTAATGATAGCACTAGGCCGGACGTGTCATGCGCCTTGAGCATGACAAGCCGATACCAGCAAAATCCTAGAAACAGTCATTGGATGGCTGTTAAGAACATACTTAAGTACTTAAGAAGGACCAAAGATATGTTCCTAATCTATGGATCTGGTGAGGAGGAAGCCGTAGTAGAGGGTTACATGGATGCGAGTTTCCAAACTGATCGGGATGACTCACGATCATAATTGGGGTATATTTTCATCTTGAATGGAGGAGCAGTCTCTTGGAAGAGCTCTAAGAAAGATATGGTGGCATTATCAACTACAGAGTCAGAATACATCGTTGCTTCATTAGCAGCTCAGGAAGCTGCATGGTTAAAGAAGTTCATTGCCGATCTAGGGGTGGTCCCTTCCATTCAGGACCCCCTAGAAATTCTTTGTGATAACGAGGGTGCGATTGCTCAAATCAAGGGACCCCGTGCACATCAAAAGACTAGGCACATTGAATGGAGATTCAACTACATAAGGGATGAAGTAGAAAAAGGAAAGATATGTATTCGCAATGTTCACACGGACCAAAACATTGTGGATCCACTCACGAAGATCCTTGAAAGGGCAAAGCATGAAGGTCATACTTGTGCCATGGGACTTCAGTATTCTAGTGACTGGATTTGATCTTTTGATTTTGTATTTGGATATTGGAACCTTTCATTACTTGAATAAATTATATGGTTATAATGCTTTAACTAATGTTCCTATTTTGCATGTTTAAATCCATGAGTAAATCATTTACTCAAAACATCCATAGTCGTTCATACTTGTGGGAACAAGTATGAAGGTAAGACTATTATAAATTTGGATTGGTAGATATTCATATAGATGAATATAGAACAAAGGGTTGCTGTCAAGGTTCATAGTATTTATGGCATGCAAATATTGGACTGACTCGCATCTAAAATGTTACTACATGGAATCTTTCTGATTGATCATAAGTAATTTTGAGTAAATGTGAATATCATCAAGTATCCTCTGACCTGAGATACGTATTGGGTCTTGATATTCACCGAATGTTATACTTTGACTTAGTTCTTCGCTGTTCTGAAACATGGCAGTGCATAAGGCTAAATTCAAGTATAATACGAGGTGACTGTGAGAGACGTATGTAGTCAAGATGGGATTTGTCCCTCTTATTCGTTGAGAGTAAGATGTCTAAGATCTGATAAAGTTAAATCAATGGAGAATGATCACTCTGTGTCTCTAGGATTTAATAATGACATCTGTGACAAAAGGATAGATGATTGATTCATTAAAAATTAAAGTAAGGTACTTGAAGGGGATGATGTTATTGAATGGCTCTGAGTCATACGTATTAAGGGTGGTAAACCGTTGTTAGGCGGTATTTACTGCTTGCATCAATCTTCTATGAATCTTGTGCAAGTGGGAGATTGTTGGATCTTGTATGCCCAAGACACATACAAGATTGATGTGGTTAGTACGTTATGATCCAAGTCGGGTCATACCTAATAACAAGCTAAGAAAATACCAATAAATATTTATAACTTGATATGATCAAACAAATAAATATTAACACCAATTTAGAAAAAAATAGGTTTTCTAAATTATTGCATTTGAAATAAAACAAATTATATGGATAATTTGTTCATGAGAAATTATTTGTATCATTATTTAAGTAAGTTAAATAATAATAAATAATAGTGTGTTAATGTTATAAAATTAAAAGAGGTTTTAGTTTTATAAACTTATGGGTTAAAGAGTGTAAGTTTTTTATAAAAATTGAAATGGGGGGAACCCATTTCAAACAATTTTTGGCCACCCCATGGGTTGCTCTCCTTGGGATTACATGTCTTGTTTTAATACAAGACATTAATCTGTTCTTTCACTCAACTAAACTCACACTCTCTCTCACACACACAATTGCAAGAACAGTCTTCCTTCAAGCTGAAATTTTCGGATCTAAGGCAAGAGCTTGCTGAAATTTCGTTTTTTTAGGCATAGGAAGAGGGTTTTGGTGTTGCACTCCCTAACAAGTTAGGTGTTTGCAAAAGCTTATGGGTATACAAGCTTGAGGACTTCTCTTTTGGAGGCTAGGCATTCAAGAAGCATCATCACCTTCTTCTCATCCATACAACATCATCTTGTTCTTCAAAGGTAGTTACAAGAACACCCTTTGGTTGTTTTTTTTGTTTTGATAGCATTTCATTTCACATACATATGATCCTTGTTCATGGGTTTTGTTTTGGGCTAAAAATGGTTCATATTTTCAGATTGTTAAAACCACTTTTAACACCTTATATCCTCTGTGTTTTGTAGTTTAAATGGTTAAACTAGCTTTCATTATCTTGTAACAAAACCCAACATAACAGGTTTCGGGGACGAAACCTATATAAGGGGGGTGGACTTGTAACACCGGTTATTTTAAAGACATGAAAGAAAGAATAAAAGTGAAGGAAAGGAAAGAAATGCAATTTAACCCAAGCTAAGGGGTTAAAAGTGTCAAAAGGACAAAAACTTTCAAAGTTGGTGAATTAAGGTGGTATGGCCACCTAAATGGTCACACCATACTTTTCCGTTCGGGTTTGTTGAGAGAGAGAGAAAGAAAAGCAGACACTCTCGGGTTTTGAAGAACAAAAAGAAAGAATCCGAACTCATGGTAAGAATTCATGGTTTTTGAGTGTTCTTACCGGCTTTGCCTCGGTTGTGTACTTATTTGTGCTTTGTGTTTGGGCGTGTGTGTTCTTGGTGGGTTATAGGTGTTGAACTCATAGCAAATGGGTTTTTGAAGGAAGTCATACCCAAAAGGTTGCTAAGGTGAGTTCTAAAACGCCTTTTTTACTTGTTTTAACTAATTTTGAGGCTGGAAATACATGTATGAACATTTTTATAAAAATGGGTTTTTACCCGTGTATATATATGTATGTGTTTGCTGGTGGGGTTTAATTTTGTGTGTTAGTATGTTTAGATTATGTTATGAATGTGTTTTTATGGCTTAGAACATGCTAAATGTTGATTGGCGACCGAATTAAGTTGTTTAAGTGTGAAATAGTGGCCCATGCGCCCAACAAAAATAACTGCCTAAATGTCCCATGCGCCCAAAATACCATGCGCCCAAATAGTATCCATGCGCCTAGAATTAGGTTGAATATGACTAAGTATCCATGCACCCAGAATTCCCATGTGCCCAGGCACTCATGCACCTGCATAGTGCCCATGCGCCTAGAAATGTGCCCAAACGCCTAAGTATTGGTCATGCGCCCCAATAGTGCCCATGCACCTAAAAGTTCCCCATGCGCTTGAAAGGCCATGCGCCTGCATAGTGCCCATGCGCCTAAGACTTAGAATTATTTTTGATTTTGGGGAAAATGTAAAGTGTAGGCTTTGACTTGGGATGGTGTATGGGGTATGTTATGGTATGTATGATGATTGTTATGCCATGTACGATGGTGCCTTGTATGGTGATGTTTTATATGGTTATGTTATGTTCCTTATTATGTATGTTTATTTTCCATGGCTTACGTTGAATGTTTATGAATGAAAAGAAGAAGTATTATATAACGTAAGTGGAAGATAATGAAAGAGGAACATAAGAAAGAATGCAAGCATTAATGAATGAATGAAAGTAAGAAAGTATTGCAAGCACTGAAAGGAGGTTCACACCCAATGAAGGGTGTTAGCTCAATGGTGTGCGGGTTAGCTACCCCGGAAGGATGCACACTGGGGTCTAATCCTTGTGATTGACCATACGTATGGGATCCTTTCCACTTGCCCCAGGTACTGGAGTCAGCTTCGTGCATAATGTTCGAGGTCTTTGATAGACCTCAGGCCCTTTAACTAGCTTCGTCCATAATGTTCGGGGTGTAGCATATGACATTGGTCTAGAAATTGGTCCAGAATGAAAGAGAAAAGATAATGATGATTGTACTTGCCCTAGGTACTGGAGTCAGCTTCGTGCATAATGTTCGAGGTCTTTGATAGACCTTAGGCCCAGTAACCAGCTTCATGCACAATGTTTGGGGTATTGTACATGTCATCGGAAGTAATGAACGTACAAAATATAAGTAAAGATGTTATGAATGAAAGTGGATGATAATGATGTATGATGAAAGCATGAAAGTTAACGAACGAATGATGAAGATAATAAATATATTATCTATGTGTACGTATGATGCTTGATCGCGTAAGAATGTAAAGAATGGTTTTAAATGAAAGTAAAGTATGTTTTAAAACTAGAACTCACTCAACAACGCTGACTTTTATGTGTTTCCAGTTGGTAGGTAGTGGTTGCTGAGGATGGCACGGGGCGGCTACTTGGCTCATTTTGGATTGCATCCATTTTGTATTCGATAATGTTTTTGTGATGTAATGCAACAAGTATTTGGTAATCTGATAACGATGCATTATTTTGCAAAAATAATTATAATGAAATAAGAAGTATTATATAATGTAAAGTGGAAGATAATGAAAGAGGAACATAATGAAAGAATGCATGCATTAATGAATGAATGAAAGTAAGAAAGTATTGCAAGCACTGAAAGGAGGTTCACACCCAATGAAGGGTGTTAGCTCAATGGTGTGCGGGTTAGCTACCCCAGAAGGATTCACACTGGGGTCTAATCCTTGTGATTGACCATATGTATGGGATCCTTTCCGCTTGCCCCAGGTACCGGAGTCAGCTTCGTGCATAATGTTCGAGGTCTTTGATTGACCTCAGGCTCTTTAACCAGCTTCTTGCACAATGTTCGAAAGGGGTGTAGCATATGACATTGGTCCAGAATGAAAGAGAAAAGATAATGATGATTGTACTTGCCCTAGGTACTGGAGTCAGCTTTGTGCATAATGTTCGAGGTCTTTGATAGACCTCAGGCCCAGTAACCAGCTTCATGCACAATGTTTGGGGTATTGTACATGTCATCGGAAGTAATGAACGTACAAAAGATAAGTAAGGATGTTTATGAATGAAAGTAAATGAAAGTGGATGATAATGATGTATGATGAAAGAATGAAAGTTAACGAACGAATGATGAAGATAATAAATATATATCTATGTGTACGTATGATGCTTGATCGCGTAAGAATGTAAAGAACGGTTTTAAATGAAAGTAAAGTATATATTAAAACTAGAACTCACTCAGCAACACTGACTTTTATGTGTTTCCAGTTGGTAGGTAGTGGTTGTTGAGGATGGCACGGGGCGGCTACTTGGCTCATTTCGGATTGCATCCATTTTGTATTCAATAATGTTTTTGTGATGTAATGCAACAAGTATTTTGTAATCTGATAACGATGCATTATTTTGCTAAAGCAATTATAATGAAATAAAATGGTTAATGTGTTATTTAAGTTAATGTAAATATATGTTTTATGTGCGATGATTGACCAGCTGTGAGCGTCCCGGGAACGGGGCCTTACAAGTATTCACCTAATTAATCAAAACTAAGTACAAAAAGTTACAATCAGCAAATACACATGTGGCTTAACAAGTTTACCTCTACTATACAAGTATGAGGGTTTTTACTGTGAAATCTAAACAATAAGAATAAACAATTCTATATTCAGAATGTACAACAAGACAAAAAATCAACACATCATAGTTGGCAGCTTTAATACTACGTTGTCTCCAAAAGGCTAAACACAATGGTCGTTAGTACATACAGTCTTGTCTTGTGTAACAGTTGATCAGTAGCTAATGGAGTTCATGGTCAGTAGCACTTAGCAGAATTCGGCAATTGATAGAAGTGTTGAATTCTTTGGTTTTTGGTAGCTTCATCCTTTTCATGGATCAACAAATTTACCCTAGGATAATGTTACCAAAACTCTTACTTATCTTTTTAAGTATCATCTTCAGCAGTAGTTCATACATGTATCCTCTACTATCTTTTGAGCAGTTTTTAAGAGATAGATTTACCAAAACCTTTATGTTGTTTCTAGAAAGTCTAATCAATTCATATACTTGTACTTTAATCTTTCCAGCCCCAGAATAAGTTAGACAGATGGAATCAATAGAGGAATTGGTACTCCAATGGATGATTAGATCATGAATGCTCAATGGAGTCACATGCAAAATATCTTCTTCTTTTTCTTCACTTTTCTTTGTTTCAACTCTGTTCCTTTGTATCCTCAAAAAAGAAGTAACTGATTTGTACTTATCTAGCATGCCTTTATATTCTTTGATCAAGGTGAACATCTTCTGTACATCTAAATGGTCAAGGTTTAGAACTTTCAACATAGTCAGAAAGAAGGATTTGGACTTGTTCTTTCTTTCAATAAGGAATATCTTATTCTCCAAATCATAGCCCAAGTTGGTGATTGTACTATCATCTCCTAAGTCTTCATCTGAGTTAGAGAATTCTCCATCATCATTTTGCTTAGGCTTGTCCCAATCTCTTCTTATTCTTTCGACAGTTGTAGTGATCACCACTTTATCTTTCGGTTTGTCTAGCCGTTGTTGTATTGGAGATTCAGTTGTTTGAGGATCTTGTTGGACTTGTGGAGAAACATACTCTGTAATTTGATCAGGTTAAGAAGTAGTAGGAGGTGATTGTGGTTGAGTTTAGGGAGAAAATTTGGCAGATGGGGTGACTTTTGTAGCTTCAGACTCTTGAATTTTTCTTCTTTGTTCTGAAGCATACCTTGACTTTTCTAAATGTGATTTTGTAAGGATTACACTTAGAGGCTGATACAACCAAGTGAATTATGCTAAGTATCAAATCTTTTGAAGCCAAAATACCAATTCTTCCAAAGCCAAAGATCAACTCTTCCGAAGCTTTAAAGACAAAGTCTTCTGAAGACAGAGGAACTTCTTAAACATGCTTTTGACAAAAGCTAAAACACCTTTCCACTGCCATCTCTAAAGACTCACCAACTTGCATGACTTGGTGAAAAGTCCATGCTTTTATCAATTGTAGATTAAGGTGTTGAGTCTGTAACTTTCTAACGATGTAATTTTATCCTTTTTGTATTAGATAAGGATATGAGTTATGGCATGTCATAGTCACTATTCAAATGACAATCTACCTTTTAACGCTACATTGATCTTGTTGTCTAGATTAGTGTTTCCAGCTGGCCTTCAAAGTATGGCAGGTTGTGGGATGTAGCATAAACTACCTCAAGTACTTGTACCCTCATGTATGCTTTGTAACACTTTGTAAGAACTTGAGAGCAATATACATCATTTTTATAAACCATATTATCTTGTTCTTGTTTTGTTCATGTTTTGTTCTTTACTTATGTTCTTAGTATCATCATAAGCTGGTTCCCTATTTGATCTGTTAAGTGTTATTAGTCTTTCCACCTTGTGAAACTATTGCTTGGACCTCATGTTCCTAGCAACACTTCAGCTGTTATTAGTATCAAATCAAAGGAAGTGACCAACTATTCAAAGAAATATTTGAAGAAATTAATGTAGATTAGAAGGGAGCTACATTCAAGGAAACCCATTTCAAGAGACAAGCTCATCACAAGACTTTGTGTATTCTGATAAAAGTTATGGAAACTTTCTCTTCACTCTTAAAGATTTGGACTGCATCCATTCAAATGATCTGGGATACATGGAGATAGTTCAACAAATGGATCTACTCACTTATAGAGCCAAGAAGTTCTATAAGAAGACTAGAGAAAGTTTTCCAGTAATGTTTCTAGTGGAAAGTTTGGGTTGGATAAAAGCAAAGTCAAGTGTTATAACGTAACCAAATAGGCCACTTTTCTAGGGATTGTAAGGCACCAAAGACAAATGGTGGCCATACACAACCCAAGCCAAACTACACTGATAGAGCTCCAAAGACCGAGAAGCCTAAACAACAAGTTGTAGTTGTTGTAGAAGAAGGAAGCTTTAGTTGGAGTTTCTAGGTTGAAGATGTCTCTCCAAACCATGCCTTGATGGCTAACCATGATGAAATAAAGGTATTGGAACATCTTTGTACACCTAAATGCATTCGTAAAGTAAATATGTATAGGTCCTATAACTTAGATTTGAGATCTGACCTTGAGTCCTTGAATATTTTAAAAGCTAATTTCAAAAGAGCTGGAAATTAAGCTCAAATAGAAGATTTACATAAAACTATTTCAACTCTTAAGCATGAGCACACAAATTACAAGAATCAAATCAAAGATCTCATTACCAAGTTAACTGAATGCCAGGTTGAGCTTATGATTATCAAAGCTAGGTTAGAAAACTGTGTTCTTGAAGAATAGACCTTCAAGTCATGTTGCTCAAGCCTCCATAGGCTCATCTACATTGATCCACCATGGGATGGAATGGAAAATTAGAAAAGATGCCCAAACCTCTTCTTCACAAACCATAGTTGAACCCTCATGCATATATTTTGGTTCAATCATCTCATTTATATTAGAAGAGCCCAAGATCAACCAGGCTTGGGTTTCCAATAGTAACTAACCATTTCACCTTATCTGCAAGGACATCCACATGAAAAAAATGGAAATATATGGATTGTGGACAGTGGATGCTCCAGGCATATGACCGGGTAAAGGATCTATACAATAATCTAAACATTTTGATGGAGGTCCTGTTCAGTTTGGAGGTGAAGCCAAGGATACATTTCAGGTAGAGGCAATGTATCCAATGGTAAGTTAAAAGTTGACAAAGTAAACATTGTCAAACAGCTTGAACACAATCTTTTATGTGTTTCTCAATTTTATGACCAAAAACACCAAATGCTTTTCACAGAACATGAGTGTATTATCCTCAAACCTGAGATAAAAATTCCTCAGGAATTGGTGCTTCTTAGATCTCTCATGAGAGGTGATATGTACAAGTTGATATGGATAATGCTTTCCCACTGGGTGAAGTATCATGCTTTCTTTCCAAAGCTAATGGTGATGAGTCAACTCTCTGGCATAAAAGAATGTGTCATGTTAATTTTAAAACCATGAATAAATTGGTTAATAATAACTTAGTACATGGTGTACCTAAGAAGGAATTTTCTGCAAGGATAACCGTGTTGCTTGTCTAAAAGGGAAGCAACGCAATGTATCTCATAAATCCAAAGAAGTTAATCTATCACCACCCCATTTCACTTATTGATCACAAGGTAATCATATTGCCTTGTGATTGTTGATGATTTTACAAGATTTATATGGGTATTCTTTTTAAGAACTAAAGATGAAACTACTAAAACTTTAAAATCATTATCCTTAAAATAGAAAATCAAATTGATCACAAGGTAAAAATCATTAGAAGTGTCAAGGGACTGAGTTTAAAAATCAAGTTCTTGACTCATTCTAAAACTCAAAAGGAATTTCGAGTGCAATATAGTGCTCCTAGAACTCCTCAACAAAATGGTGTTGCTGAGAGGCGGAACATGACACTTATTGAGGTTGCAGTACTATGTTAGTTGATTCAAATTTCCTCTAACTTTCTAGGCAGAGGGAGTCAACACTGCATGCTATGTGTAAAATAGAGTTCTCATTGTTAAGCCCCATGGAAAGACTCCTTATGAGCTATGGAACAAGGGGCCACCGTTCATTGGCTTTCTCAGTTCCTTTGGCAGCAGGTGTACCATACTTCACAAAAGACAATTTGGAAAAATTTGATGAAAAGTCAGATGATGTTATCTTTGTTGGATATTCATCAAACTATATTGCTTATAGAGTATATAACATCAAAATTCAATAATATGAGGAATCATCTAATATTGTTGTCAATGAGCACACTCCTTGTGTTAAGGGGAATGGTCTTGACCACATTTTTAACTTAGAATTATTTCCAAGCTATTTTAAACCATTTTGTTAGAATGTTAGCTGGAACAAGAACTCAAAATGACTCATATGATGATCAACTATTTGAGTTACCTAGACCTATTTCAAGTTCTCTAAGAAATCATGAAGATTAAGCTCCTAGTATTGGAATTCCTAAAAGCTTGAACATCTTAGATAACAGTGGAGCTTCAACAAGTTGTCAGCAAACTGAGCCTCAAAACTCATAAGTTGACAACTTCAGTACTCAACACCAAGCTGATGAAAATAGTGATCTTTAGGAACAGACAACTATTGATGCTACTTCACAGCAAAATATCATTGATGATGTCACACATTCACTCAATCGGTCCTCATTGAATGAGTGTGAGACATCAGCTAGAAATGTTGTTCAAAATCCTGAGCAAAACTTTTCCAACTTGGATCTATCTATGCAACTAGATGTGATTACAAGGCGCAAGATAAATAACACTCATATAACTAAGAACATCATTGGGGATGTCTTAGAAGTGTGAGAACAAGAGGTCAGACCTATAATGGGAATGTTTGCTTGTACTCATTCTTTCTCTCTCAAATGGAACCCAAGAAGGTGGAAGAAGCTCTCAAGGACAACAATTGGGTTGAATCAATGCAAGAGGAGTTACTTCAATTCAAGAGACAAAAGGTATGGAACATATGTCCATTACCACCTGGTTAAGTCCCCATTGGCACTAAGTGGGTGTTCAGAAATATAAAGGATGATAAAGGTTTGATCATCAAGAACAAACCAAGACTTGTGGTTCAAGGATACACACATGATAAAGGCATAGATTACACTGATGTCTTTGCACCTATTGCAAGACTTAAGGATATGAGAATCTTCCTTGCTTTTACAACATCCAAGAACTTCACAGTCTATCAACTTGATGTCAAATGTGCATTCCTATATGAGGATATCAATAGAGAAGACTATGTGTGTCAACTACCTATATTTGAAGACCCAAGACACCCCAACTATGTGTGCAAACTGGATAAAGCTCTTTATGGGTTGCACCAAGCACCTTGGTTGTGGTATGAGACACTGTCTCAGTTTCTTTTGAAGCATGGTTGTACAAGAGGCAGCATAGACAAGACATTTTCATAAAGAAGTTTGGGAAGGACATATTGCTTGTACAAGTCTATATTGATGACATTATATTTGGTTCCTCAAATGACCAAATGTGCAAAGACTTTGAAAGCATTATGAAATTGAAGTTTGAGATGAGTTTAATAGGAAAGATGGATTTCTTCCTTTGAATTCAAGTGAAGTAGATGGAAGAAGGGTTCTTCATCAATCAATGTATGTATGTCAAGGATATCTTAGAAAGATTTGAGATAAAAGATTGTAAGCCAGCCAAGACACCTATACTCAAAAATCACAATCTTTGTCCTGATTCTGAGGGGGAGGATACTGATCAACATCAGTAAAGGGAATTATTCGATCTTTTATGTATCTTACTACAAGAAGACCTGATATCATGTTTGCAACTTGCATCTGTGTAAGATATTAGGCTGCTCCTAAGGTGTCTCACCTAATTACTATCAAGAGAATTCTTACATACCTTAAAGGAGCTCCCAGACTGGGTCTTTGGTAACCTAGGAATACGGATTTTAATCTTTATGGTTATATTGTTAGTGATTATGATGGCTACTGAAGTTGAATAGATTGCTGCTGCAAGCTACTATGCTCAGATGCTATGGATTCAAAATCAGATGTTAGACTATGGCTTTAACTTCATGGTGACTCCTATCCACATAGACAAAAAGAGTGCAATTTATATCACAGAAAATCTAGTCAAGCACTCTAAGACAAAGCATATTGACATCATGTACCATTTCATTTGAGATATTTATAAGAAAAACTTGATCAAACTAGTCAAAGTCAAATCAAATGAACAATATGTTGACTTGCTCACCAAAGAATTTGATGAACAAAAAATTAAATATTTAATCACAGCAATAGGGATGATTAACATTGACTAGTCTATCTCTTCTGAAAACCTTTTTAAAATGTGTCTTGTTTATGTTGTCAATATACAATCTAAGCCCTGTTACAAAAGGATTTTTTTTTCAAATTTCTAAATATGAATTCATTCGAAGAGAAATTTATCCTCGGGAGATATCTATGTCTATCTTCCGAAGTCGAAATTCCTCTACACAATCGCCTCGGAAGAAAATTAGATCATAAATCAAATCTAAATCCAAAGCTTCAAACTCTTTCTCTTGGAAGACCACTTTACTCTCAAAAGCAAACTTGTCTTTGAGACATGGATTGCCTTTGGAAGTAACTGTGGCCTTGGAAGACATTACTAAGAAACTTAACCGTTTTCTCACAGAAGTAATTTAACTCTTAGAAGCAAACTTTACTGCAAACAGAAATCTTTGGGCCCCACTCTATATAAGTAAGATTTTGTTGATGATTGTCGAAATATTTTTAAATGATTTATCTTACTTCCCTGTCAAATCGAAACCTAAACTGTCTTTTCACCTCATCGGTTTGATCTTTTACTCCCCCTATTTAAAAGCTTCCGACTCTCTTTCTTTACTTTCTTTACATTCACTAAATCCCCAAAATTTCAACTATCTTCTTCACTCACTCTCAAATTCCTTCAATCAAATAGTTCTTTACCAACAATGGCCTTGAATTTTCAACACCACCAAGTCGCAATCCTTGATTCATCAAAGGATGCCGACTTTGCCCCAATTATCCAATTTTTGAACCAATTTGCATACTTCATCGCCCTCACTATTAATCCTACCATCTACCTAAACCATATGATTGAATTTTGGGCCAACGGTCAAAGCGAGTTGCTTAATAAAGAAAGGATCATCACATCGAGGATCTGCTGTCAAGAAATCATCATCAGTGAAAGATTCATCAGGGAGCACTAGAGCTTCATAATAAAGGCACCCCTATTAAATTCCCCATGTCTGATTTGAAGGACACTTACATTCAAATAGGATATGGTGGCGATGTGAGCAAGTCAACTGTTTGCAAGTACAACTTCTCCTACTACTAGAAGTTCTTGCTGCGCATTGTTTTACATAGTCTCTCCAACATATCAGGGGGTTGGGTTCAAATCCCATATGATTTGGGATGCCTAGTCCATGGTTGGCCAAAGGCCTTGGCTTTAACTACTCATGATTTGTGTTGAACAATCTATGAGGTAATCTCACCAGGGATCCATTCTATATGTATCTCTAGTTTATTCAGCACATAATCAACTATGAGCTTGACCAAGACAAGCTTCAATGTGAAGACATCCTCATGGTCCCTCACATGTGGTCAGGCATTTTCAGATTAATGAAGAAGATGTCCACCAACTTACTAGAAGATTCACTAATCTTCTTCTGGGTATGCTTGAGCGAATGGCTCCTGGGGACATTATTGCAAACCCAGCAGGTGATGAACCCACACCAGCCACCACCACTTCAATGCCAATCACTTCTTCCTAACCAATCAATTTCAAATAATAAAGACACCCCAAACAAAACCTTGTTCAATCTACTCTAATTAAACAAGTCCCTTTTGTTCAAACCAGAAGGGCTAGAGTGGAACTTAGGGTTCCCACTCAGCCAAAGGTCCAACCATCCTCCATAATTAAACTCAATATCAGTGTTGAGTCTCCTCAGTCTTAACTTGATTAGCCCAAATCCCAAAATATAAGCCCTCAGGGTGTCTCAATACTCCCCTGAGCACCCTAAAAAGGATAGACACATCACTGGCTCATTTGCTATTGCAGAGGAGCCATTAGTGTTGATTAAGGTCTCGAGTCGATAGATTTAACCTCTATATCCTTTCTTCACCTACCAACCCAATCTAATAAAGATATCATGTTTCATCAAGGCAGTGATGTTGATCTTTCCCACCACTCTCAAGATCAATTGAGCCTCAAGGTACCTTCGATATCTAGCCCACATCAGCTAGACCATACTAAGGTGAGTCCAACTGGAGTGGAGGGGACTCATGTAGACTCAACTGCCACTACTGAGAGTGTCCCATTGGCCTCTCAGGATAGTGATAACATAAGTGAGACTGAGCCTATGGTAAACTTGCAAATTAATGCCTTTGAAAGAGACTTCAGTACGCAAGGAAAACCATGGTGCAAAGAAACCACATCTGGTGATGATGATGAACATACTAGGTACATTATCTCATCTCCCCATGATTCTTCAAAAGAATATGAGGGTAGGTTACAACTTACCATTAGAGACCTACTTTCTAAGGTCTCAAACGTTCAAACCAAAGGATAAGACTTTAGAAGATAGGTTTGCCACTCAGCAACTTAAGATTGAATACCTCAAGGCACAACTAGCTGAGAACAAATTCAGAAGTCTGTTAGGCATGTACCAATTCAGGTTTCTTTAATTACTTCCTCTAGCTCATCTACTTCTCAAGATGATGCTACCAAAAAAGAGGGGAGAATGTATAGAATCACATACATGAGGAACCCAGTCTGGCCATTATAACCTTCCTCTCTTATTTTCACCACACAACAACACCCTGCAACCATCTTCCCTCAGCAACCACCCATTATAATTCAAGTGGACCCAAGGATGCTTATTCATCTTAACATATTCTTAACCAAATTCCTAATAAGCTTCTCCCTTAAACAACCCTCCCTTGATGTTGCCATTATATACTTTAAAGCTGAAGAGCTTCAAAAGAAGAGTGCGCCACCTACCTCTAAGAAGGTGGTCAACCTACAGTCCATATTGAACCTGAGATTGATTTTGAAGGGGACATAAGGACTGATGGCCCAACAACTAACTTATAAGGGACAGGTGGTGTAGTTCGAATCTCTTTCGAAGCATAAATTAAAGTTGTGGAAGGGATAATTGAAATGACATCCTTGTCCGATAACCTATTTATCAGAGAGGCTATTCTTGATCTAGCCTCTAAGGTAAACAGTGAGGACTTCCTTAAAACCCCTCTATCTCAGACACCATAAGCACCATAAGTTCAACCCCACTCTCCCCAACTTGAATCCTCTAAGCCAGAATCTCAAAGGCCGAATCTTCCTTAGATCCTAAAGGAAAAAGGAAGATAACTGATGAGGAGCTTCTAGAGGAGGAAAGGTTAGAGAGCTAAAGAAGAAAGGAAGACTTGGTACTAGGAAGTTGTTGGCTGCATGCAGCAAAGCAGCAGCAATGTCTCAAGAGAGTATCAATAATATGATGAGAGTGAGGTGATAGACAGGCTCATCAGCCTAAGAGTAGATAATAAAGAAATGCTTCTACTACCACTTAGAGAAGGAAACCTTGCTGCAAAAAAAGAAAGAGTAAACAAAAAGGTTAGCCATAGAGGAGAAAGAAGGAAGATGCTCTGTAAAGGGAGAGGATAGACTTTCTCTGCTCAAAAGGCTATTTTTCAAGAGGAGTTGACTCCTCATGAAAATGATACGATCTTGTTTCTTTTCCACAAAGAACAATATCAAATCAATAAGGTGATGAAGAAGGCTTCCAGGGAGAAGCTAAGAGAAGGGAAGAAGAAAAAAGAGGAGGCCCAACTTGCTGCTGCTAAGAAGATAGGAGATAAGGCTTGAATGATAGCTTATCTTAAAGCCCATAGCTTCACTGGAAGGCAAATGGGTCCCATGTTAGAAAAGACCTTACAACGACATGTCAATGATATCAAGGATGACATTCACTTAGGAAGAAGGCAGGAAGTGACTCAAGGCCAAAGTGTATAGAGGATGTTACCCAAACCAACAACCAAACCACAACCAACAAAACCTGAGCCCAAACCTCTTCCATTTCCCATCAAAATAAAACCAACTACTAAACCTTACACCCCTAATCCTACACCATTAGCCTTACCTACACCCTCACCCATTGTCTCTCAACAACCACCACCACTACCCATCCTAAAACCCAAAACACAACCCCGAACCCAACCATTACCCAAACCATCCTCTAAACCATCTAAGCCCCTATCCTAAAAGGAGTTCAAGGAGATCAAAAGGAAGCTCATCAACTACACAACCTTGAGTGACATCTCTTGTGAGGAAGAGTTCATTAAGTTAAGATACATTGATGGCTCTTCCTATTCCCTCATAAGAGATGCATTCCTTGATTTGCTTAGGGGAACACTAGACCAAGCTATTCAACTTCTAGCAACTAACTTAGATACAATCAAGGAAGAAGAAAAGAAGTTAAGAAGAAGATTGATGACTCAGATACTAGGAATGGGGACAAGCCTCCAACTAAGCCCCTCAACCCTAAAAGAAAAATTATCCAGTGGAGGTTCAATGAACCTTCTCATAGCTTTGTTGTGGAAAAGGAGAACGGTGAAGTCAATAGACTTGATACACCATCTCTGCTACACTCTAGCAGATTTGATATTGCTGAATTAGTAGATAAACTATTCTCCAACCCCTCTAACTCTTAGTTAGCTACTAACATAAGAAATTATCTAAGCATCCTTCATCTTGATGAGCTAATAAAGAAAGCCAAGACTGGAGAGGAGCTGAAGTTGAGAGTAAAGGAAGAAGAAAAGTGTGGAACTACAAAATGAAGGACATTCCTACAAATGGTTGAAGGCCCTACTTCTAATTCCATAATTAGATGGGAGTATGACTCCCATCAACTAACTCTTTTAAGAGGGCCACAATAGAGGGCACATGTCATTCAGAGCAACAAACTAGATCTTCTATCTATGAATGACTTGTAGAAGCTTCTCGGCACCATATCATGAAAGAACAAGGAGACATACAAATACTTGCTTTCCCTAGTGTTGAAAGCTTTAAATAGTAAAAGGGAGTGAAGTTTTGATAGCATCAGCCTAGGGGGAGTTTGTTGGATCATATGAGGCTTGTGCAACTACTCTAGCTCTAGTGGTAACAAACCATGTCGTTGGAAATCTTGTTAGCATAACTATGACAAACTCTTCAGGTGATACATCTAAGGTGTCTTCAAATTCTAGCATTGAGGCACAAAACTCAAATGAAAGGGTTTCTAATGGAGGTGGTGAAAGTGATTAAGATATTAATGTTGATAACCACTTCAAAAAAGAGAACATCAATGATGTCACACACTCATTGGATCAAGTTTCTCTTGATAAGTGCGCTAATGTGGTGAGTGATACTCCATTACCAGATCTGAGTTTCACCAATTTAGATCTGTCTAAACAACTTGCTATGATTCCTCAACTAAGAACCCACAAGTCATATCACACCACAAAAATCATTATAGATGTTGAGATAAAGGGTGAGAACAAGAGGACAACACATGATAAAAATGTTTGTCTTCACTCTTGCTTCTTGTCCTAAATTGATCCTAAGAAGATGGATAAGGCTCTAAAGGATGGAAGTTGTGTTGAAGCAATGAAGAAGGAAATACTTCAATTCATAAGGAAAAAGGTTTGGAACCTATGTCATTTTCCTCAAGGGAAGACCATAATAGGTACCAAATGGGTTCTTAGGAATAAGAAAGGTGGTAGAGGACTTGTCACCAAGAATAAGACAAGACTAGTTATTCAAGGGTACACACAAGAAGAAGGAATTGACTAGACAAATATTTTTGCTCTTGTAAGAAGACTTGAAGTTATTAGGATATTTCTTGCTTTTGCTGCATCCAAGGATTTCAAGGTCTACCAACATGATGTCAAGTGTGGTTTCTTATATTGGGTGATAGATGAGAAAGTGTATGTCAAAAAACCATATGGCTTGCAAATCCTGATCATCTGGATTATATGTGCAAGCTTTATAAAGCTTTTTATGGACTGCACCAAACTCCAAGGAACTGGTATGAGACATTATCATAGTACCTTTGTCAACATGGTTACAAAAGGGGTATTATTAAAGGAACAGGAAATGACTTCATGCTTATTCAAGTTTATGTAAATGATATCATTTTTGGGTCAACTAATCCAAAGTTCTACAAAAACTTTGAGAAGCTGACGAAGAATAGATTTGAAAAACATGCCATGGGGAAACTCAATTTCTTTCTAGGAATTTAAGTAAAGCAGGTTGACAATGTGATGTTCATAAACCAGCCAAAGTATATGCAAGACATACTTAGTAGATCTAATCTGACTGAGTCCAAGGTTATTGAGACACCTATAGCTAGAAACCACTCCCTATGACCTGACCTTGAAGGGGAGTTTATTGATGAACATCTCTATAGGGCTATGATTGGCTCTCTTATGTACCTTATAGCCAGCAAGCCTGATATCATGTTTGTTATATGCATTTGTGCAATATATCAAGCCAACCCCAAGATGTCACACTTAGTGGTTGTCAAAAGAATTCTTATATATCTTAAAGGTGCTCCCAACCTTGGCATTTGGTATCCAATGAATTCTAACTTCAATATGTATGCTTATATAGATGGTGACTATGGTGGCTGCAACATGACTTCAAAATCTATATCAGGGGGTTGTAAATTATTGGTGGAATGATAGTCTCATGGCACAATCTTGTGTGTCTCCATCAATTGCAGAAGCTGAATACATGGCTACTACAAGTTGTTGTGTTCAAGTACTTTGGATTCAGAATCAGATGCTAGACTATGGATTCAACTTCAAAGAGACTCCCATCCACATAGACTATAATGCTATCTCTATTATAGAGAATCATATGCATTACTTAAAGACAAAACACATCAACATCAAGTATCATTTGATTAGAGACAATTTTGAAAATGGAAAGATAAAACTAGTCAAAATTAACACAAATGAACAACACACTCATCTGTTCATAAGGCTTTTGATAAACAGTGATTTAAATAACTTGTATATGCTATTGAGATGATTAACTTTGAGTAGATTTTTCTTACACTAAACTCAAGATTACTTTTTCAAATATGTGTATTAAGTTGTTTATATTATCACCTATATATGCCCACTTTACTTTGGAAGATTTTTTATATTACTTAGAATTTTTGAAGATGTAAGATAGATTTTCTTTGGGAATACATTGAATTGATTTTGGAAGAAAGTTATGTTTTTAAAACTAACAACTACTTACAAAGAAATTTATCTTCAGAAGAAATTCTTATGTATCTTCTGAAGCTTAAATATTCTTGTAAGTACTTATATGTGTTGAAGGACTATTTTTTTCAAAAGCAATCAAGTCTCAAAAGCTTTATTCATTCTTGGCATAAATCTTCTGAAGTTTAATATCTTTCGAAACCAAGTATATCTCAGAAGAAAAAAATACTTTAAGTATTTTTCTTAAGAAGCAAATTTTCTATCAAACTAAGGAATATCTTCCAAAGTCAAATTACCTTTGGATAATTTTAAACTTCTAAGAAAACTACCTTTATGGGTATTTTTTTAGAAATGGGATCGACATGCGGATTTCAAAGTTTATCCGTTTGCATTAACTTTGTCTTAGATCCAACCATATAAATATACCCATAATGGTTACCCTTCTTTCACCTTCTCCTTCATTTGCAAAGGGTTCATAACCTAAATTCAACCACAAACCACATTTGTTCTTAGCTTTCTTCACTTTTAAGTTACTCAGAATGGCCAACCCTGATCCGCGAAACCAATTAGATTTTTCCATGCATATACACAGGCAACACAACCAAGTTGCTCTGTTATCATCTAAGAAAGATTTAGGTTTCTAATACGTTTTCTGCTTCTTGTCTCATAACAACTACCTCACTGCAATTACCATAGACCCTCCTTTGTATGAATATCAACTACTAGAGTTCTGAAGGACTTTCCAAGAGATCAACTTTGACGGTGAGAAGGCACTGGCTATCATAGTGCAGGGGAAGACAATTTTTTATCATTCCAGCCACCATAAACTCTTATTTGAGGCTGGATGATGAAGAAAGAGAGTTGTATTCCCCAAGTCTACTGTAAACAACTCATTCCTGTATATGGGCTATGAAAGGACAACTCGGTAAGAACCTTTAAAAAGGGTAAGGTTTCCTTATAATGGAAGTACCTCCTCTATGTGATCATCCATTCTCTATCCAACAAACATGGAGTTTGGGACCAAATTCCTGAGCACCTATCCTACATAGTCAATAGGATGGTTCAAGGGGTCAAGTTTGGGACTCCTTAGAATATTATATGTTCTCTAGATATGTTTGACATATTCTTTATTATGAACTGGGCTCACAGTTAAGGGGAATATGTAATATTCTTAAATTGGGACAGATGAGGCCCGACATCTTTAAAACTGATAAGAACTCGCTGATTTGAACTTTTAAGTATAAGAACAAGATCAAATGAATCTCCCCAAAGACCTTTTGAATATTTCATTCAATACTCAATGAACATGGTGCACAAACCCATGATCAAAGATATGAATATCCGTGTGTGTGTATGATTATGTGTTTGAATGCCTTGATGATGATAAATGCTTGACTGTATTGATTGTTCAGAAGCTTATAAAGGATTAGGGTATACTGCTATTTATAACCTATACAAAAAGCTATGTATAGTTATAAAAATACCCTTATGTAAAACAAAATTACATAAATAATCCTATGTCTATAAGTTGTTTATTATGAATGTTGATTGTTCATTGTGGATGACATGTTATCCACTATGGATGGTAAATGAGCAATCCTTTGTGCCTTAGATGTTGTCCGCTATAAACACTTATTTGAATGTTTGTCTTGTTAGTTGTCTGTTGTTGAGTGTTCATCTGTTGTGGATGTTGTAGACTGCTCATCAGCTGTGGGCATTGGTCATCCGCTGGGTATGCTTGTTCATCCACTTTCTACACTTAAGACTTCATTCCACATACGCTGCTCACAGATAGTCATCCATTTTAGACTTTCTTCATCCACTATGGACACTTAGCAAAAGCCCTTATATAGACAAACCTAAAAAAGAAATTCAAACTAATTAGTATATGTTAAGAATGTTAATGATACTAATGTGTTAGTTAATGATTGTTTGGATGTTAAAGCATACTATGTTTGATTAGGGAAAGCATTATTCTTTTAATGCACTTGTTGAGTCTAACAAAGACAATAAGAAAGTCCAATTTTGGCTTCTTAAGGGTAGAAACAACCCTGGTTCTAAAAATGTTAGAGCTCATTGCTCAAGGTGATAACTTGGCATCACAAGCTAATGTTGAACCCACATCTTCTATATTTGTAAACCTACACAACCACAAATCACCCTCACCTACTCAAGAACATCCAACTAAACCCCTACACAAACTACTCATGATGTGGGGCCCTATACACTCACCATATAGGAGGAAGTGAAACGAGGAGTTTCTACTTCTCTTGAGGAGCAGACCACTCCCGTTAATTCTTTGATCAGTGCTAAGGTTACTCATGCTCAACCTGATGAGCTCATTACCAAAACTTTAAGCCATTACTCTGAGTCTTGAAACTTGTTGGAGATGTACAAGATAATCTATATTATCAACATAGTCAAAGTCAACAAATATCAACATCACGGTCAAAGTCAACACAAAAGTCAAACACGACACGTTCGAGACAAAGAACCAAGACGAGGCGTTGAAGATTTAGATGACTAGGAATTTTATTGTAATAAATATATTTTGTGCGAACAAAATATATTTTACTTTGTTTGAGTCATGTTTTAGTCTTGTTATATAGTCTAGGGGGTTATGTGTAAAGAGGAAAACTTAGACTAGACTAAAAAGAACCTAATTGTAATTAGAATTAGGTTAATGGTTGTATGACCAATAGAGTGGTGGATTATTTGTAAACACATTATTTGCAATCTAATTAAGGATCAAAGGGATTTTGATTGTGATTATCATATTAGGATCTAATTCTTCATGATTTGATTCAAGTGTGTTCCGCCTGGGCTAATAATTTGGTATCAGAGCCATTTTAGATCAAATACATTAAAGATTTGAAGATTTTTAGAGAGAGAAATTGAGGTTTTTGGTTGTTTTTGTTCAATATCAATATTTCATCAATTTCGGATCAAATTTGAGTGTTATTGATATGGAAATTGAGTGAAGTTTGCTTGTTATTGGTTGGAAAAGCTCTGTTAATCATTAGGTCTCAAATCAATTGAGATTTGGGCGATTTTAGATTGATTTCGTGTTAAAAAAGCTTTTCAGCTTCGTCCAGCGAAATTACCAATTCATCTAGCAAAACTACCAATTCATCCAGTGAAACTGCTTGTTCTTTCAGTGAAACTACAAGTGTTTTACACTTTGTAGTTAATTTCAGCATCTCAGTGAAAGTAGTGATCTTGAACGAAAGTTCAACAGTGCTTGTGTGCATATTACAAGAGAAATTGATGTCGAAAGTATCTTTGAATGAAAGTTCAAGCTTGTTTTGTGCGAAACTATCAGCGAAACTAAGCAGTCTAAAGCATTTGGCTAGCGAAACTGCTGCCGAAATTTCCAGCAAAACTACTGTCGGCTCAGCAAAACTAGATTTCACTGCGAAACTAGCTCTGCGAAACTACAATTTCGGTGAAATTGTCATTTTTTAGCGAAACTAGAATGTCAAAGATGACTTTTTCTCCTTAGTTGGGGTTAATTGACCCCGGTTGCTAAGATTGCATAGCGTGACATTTAAAAAAATTATTTTTCCCGGGGGAGAATTATTGTACAATTTTTGGGATAAATACTTTTGGGGGTGTTAATTGCAATAAACAAAATTAAAAAAATGGCTTTTGCAAAACTGTTTAAATCATTTGAATCTGATAATCTCACAATTGCACAATGTCAGTTTGATAATTTTGTAGCTTTAAAGAATGAAAAGATATATTTTTTGTTGATCATTTTCTGTTGGTGTCAAGCAATTTGAAGAAGTTTGATGCCCAATTGGGAAATCATGAACAAATTCTGAGATTGCTTGATTCCCTCCCATTAGAATGGAGCTCACACGGTAAGTCGATTAAACGAGATAAAGGCTTTCGGGATTACAAACTAATGGAGGTGATCAACAAACTGAAAGAAATTGAGTTGGATATCCAACATCATGAGTACTATGAAGCGACATATCTAACTCCAAAGATTACTTCAAACTCCAAAGAGAAACAAGAAGAGAGACCAGATTCTACCACCAATTCCAATGTTTTACCAAAACCAGGACTTGAAAAGGTACACAAGGAGCTTAAGCAGACATTAATAGGTAAAGGTGGAGCTGAGTTGAATGATGAAGTTTGTGATGCTGAGAAGAAAGAGGAATGGAAGTGAAATACCAGAGTTGCAACTGCGAGAAGGCTCTTACTGCTGAAAGAGTTATCCTGGATCATCCATATAAGACAGTTCAGTACATGTGTCCTTCTACTTGCAAAACTAGGATATTTGGTGTGTATAAAGCTAATAGGTTACTTTTGGATAACCAAAAGGAATTAACCACCATAAACGTAGAACTTAAAAAGAATGAAGCCAAGTATTTCATAAAATTAAGTGAAGCTTTAAAAGAAAATGATCATTTAAAACGAATTCTTCTTGAACGAAATGCTAAAATTAATCTTTTAAATGAAAGAGTCGTCTTGGCTGAATTTGAGACAAGCAAGCTTAAAACAAAGCTTGATAGATGGACCATATCCGGAATGAAACTGGAAGAGCTGTTATGTAAACAAAGGGGGCTAGGATTAAAACGGGAGTGGGTTGTGGTGAAAATCCATACATCTATCCTTGTCCTAGCACTCATTGTTACTATCCTATGCCTCAACCTCATCCGTCTAATGATTTGATTGAAGCTACTGAAACTAATAGTTTAAATGCAGGTTTAAGCAAAGTTAATCTTAAAGAGGTTAGAGATGTGCAGGATTCTCCTGTAGGTTTGGGATTCCTCATGTAGGAGTCTGATAAGAAGATTAATGATGATTCCACCTCTGATGCTCCAAAACCAATATCATTTGCTTCTCCAACCCTCTTCAACAAATTCAAACAGGTAATATATCTTCGTTTGTTCCTGTCAAGTTTGTTAAAGAAGGAACAGTTGTCGAATCATCAAGCAATCAGAATCCTATAATCGAAGTCGACACAATAGGAGATGTCAATCAAGATCCGTTGGAGAAAGATCTGTGTATACGAGATTGGATAAGCTCAGATGATGAATTTCAATCACGGAGGAGCGTGTTGGTTCCTCACATATCAAGATATCTCCTGACATTGTTAAGTTTCAAAAGCTTCCAAAAACTGAATCAAGACCAATACGAATCTCTTCTCCAATTGCAAAACAACCCAGTCAATCAGTGAAGATCTCATTCCCTGTTCAGCACAGGAAACTTCAGCACAAGCAAGAATCTGCTACAAGCTCAAAGCAATCATCATCCCCACCTACATCACACCGGTCAATCAAGCATCAAAAGCCCTTCAAGGCTTGTTTTGAGTGTGGAAAAGAATGTCATGTGGTAAAGAATTACCCTCAAAGACTTGCTTCGAATGGTAAAGGCAAAACGAATTGCTTCTCCGAATGTAAGTCTACAAAGAATGTTCCAGATAGTAAAGGCAACACGGGTTGTTTCTCTGAATCAAAAGGTAAAAAGCACACATCTTTGAATGGTTGGATGAAAAACCCTCCATCCAAAACTTTTTATGTGAAGCCGGTTTCATATGATTCAAAGATGAAAATGACCAAAGGTTCAAAACCAAATTATTTTCCTTCCGTCTTAAACAGAAAATGATTTCCATATTTTATTCGTTCAAATCCAAATTAATTAAACCGACCAAATTTGGAAAATTAAACAAAAGGATACATATATCCCCGATTGTTTAAATGGTTGTGTGTAGAAGAAGGTTTCTTATATTGATGAAAAAGGAACTTCCAGGACTACGATGGTCTGGGTTCCCCTTTCAAACTAATTTATTTATGAGTGGAGGAACAATTTTGGAGGACTGTTAGTTATCCAGTTTACTAACAGAGATTGTTCCTAATTCAAAATTGAGGCGGAACAAACAGGTTAAGGTCATGGTATTTTATCCATAATCTGGATTTTTATCTGCACAATCATATTTCTCACTTCACAATCATTGCATATTTCTTGATAATTCATTTCTTATTTTCATATCAGTGTAGTTTGGAAGACCTTTTTTGATAAATTTCTATTTTTGTATAGTTTTTTAATACATATATATATATATAAATAAAATATAAATATATATAATATATATATAAAATAAAATTTATAAAAAAACCAAAACAAAAATAGGTTTGCAAAAATAAAAATTTAGGGGGAGAGTATATCAAAATTGAATAAGAATATGAAAAGAAAACTGGGAACTTGATTCGAGATGATGGAGACATGATTGTATGTCTTCTTGAAATGCTTGTTTTTGCATGACTTGAGTTTATAAAATAAGAAATGATAGTAACTGATGTTGTTATCTGATTCACATCTTATTTTTAATTACAAGTGAAAGAAAATCAAACAGATTCTTTAATGATATGCTTGGTAGACTCAGTTTGAAGAATAAAGTAGACAGCAGCATAATGATTTAAATTAAAATATATGCTTAAGGATGTCTGGATTTACGCAATCATTTTGGCCTGTACGAAAAATGAGTCCTGACAAAAATTGGATTGATCTTTCTCCCACCATGATACAAATCATATAAGTCATATCTTTGAGCCATGTTTGGTGTATATATGTGTTTTGTGTTTGTGCTAATCTCCTATGTTGTATGGAAGTACTGACCTGGAGTGATGATCTCCTTTGTTGTACGATAGTACTGACCTGGAGCACTCATCAGCACATGATTAAATGGTCATCTCCTTTGTTATACGTGAGTATAGACCTGGAGCTCTCACCATTTTGGACTAAATTGTGTCAAATCATCTAACGATGAATTCATCACAGAATGCAATATTTTGTTGATAATCACTTGCACACTAATGCACAAGCCTTGCTCTATAAAGATCATAACAAAAATTCAAGAAATCCTGAGGTTGGGTGAGGGTTTTTGCCAAATGATTGTGGGGTCCTAGCATTCTAAAGTATTTAATCGAACCTTAACGAATCATCTGCTACTTGTTGAAAGAGATAGGGCATGGATTTAAGTGGATAAACATATCAGCAATCATTATTGATCTGTTTGAGAATTTCAAAATCATTCAAAAACTGTGATTAGATTTAGTTATCAGTAGATATTATTGTTTGTCAATGATTAATTTCATTTTTGTGCTAAAGTATATCTTGAGGATGTGATTCATTATCGATTCAGTTCTCGGTTGTAAAAATAAATAAATAAATAATAATATAATAGATACAAAAAAAATAAAAAATGATATAATAAATGTATATAACAAAAATAAAAATTATAATAAATTTTCATTTCAAAATTTCTTTTAGGTCTTCCATATTATGCTATTACAATTTCATTATTTTTCATGCATTTAACAAAAATTGCGTACAACCGAACACGGGTTCGCTTGTTTTCAAACACAAATAAACACGGGTTTATTTTGTTAAAATGAAATGATCTAATTAGAAATGTTTAGATTGTTTTTGTGAATATGTTTTAGATATTTGCTGTAACCGATGGCAGATCATCAATTGAGTGGTGTATTTGATCAGAGAACCTGTTTCTTAAGTTTGTAGAAGATACGAAGCTAGGAATCCTCTTCCTACATCTTCTGAAGCACTCGAGATTAGAGATTTGGGAAAACTGTTCCAACATCCTCTCAAAGGAGGCACTCGAAAACGGGGAACATATAAATAGGGAGAGCTTATGAAATGAATAATCTTTCTAATCATATTTAGAAAGATTCAAATTGAATATCTTTCTACTGTTGACTTCTCGGTGTTGAATTCGTATGAAGACGTTGATAATGATAGAATAAGGGGGAGTATTGTTGGAGCTATACAAGATAGTCTATATTATCAACATAGTCAAAGTCAACAAATGTCAATGTCACGGTCAAAGTCAACGCAAAAGTCAAACACGACACGTTCGCGATGAAGAACCGAGACGAGGCGTTGAAGATTTAGATGACTAGGAGTTTTATTGTAATAAATATATTTTATGTGAACAAAATATATTTTACTTTGTTGAGTCATGTTTTAGTCTTGCTATATAGTCTAGGGGGTTATGTGTAAATAGGAAAACTTAGTCTAGACTATAAATAACCTAATTGTAATTAGAATTAGGTTAATGGTTGTATGATCAATAGATTGGGGGATTATTTGTAAACACATCATTTGTAATCTAATTGAAGACAAAAGGGGTTTTGATTGTGATTATCATATTTTGATCTAATTCTTCATGATTTGATTCTAGTGATCAACCTTTAGGGGAAACTACCATCTCTACCCTTTAGATCTCAATCAACCAATCCCAACCTAGAATTCTATGATGATGAAGATATGGGCTTCAGTGAGTACCATGATTCTCTCTTATCCACCCCTACCGAAGGAGAGATGAGTGCTCCTGAATCGCCTATACCTAGCCCACATCATCCAACACCAACTAAGGTGGGCTCTCCTAAACATGTTTAGGAAGTCCATATGAAAAAGGCAATCACTTTTGTAAGTGTTTACATCATTAAGACCTCAACCATGGAAACCTAGCTCATTGACACTTCTACTGAAGCTGTCATGGTGCAAGGGAAATCTAGCAACCAAGAATCCTAAGTTAGTGATAAGGAAGTATACTTTTGTCCTATTCTCTCATCCTCCCATGATTCTTCTGATGAAGATGAAGGGAGTATGCAACTAAAGACGCAAAAACTGTCTAAAACATGCACCTATTTAGTTTCAAAGGTCAATCACCTAGAATTTCAGGTGGATACGTTACAAAGATAGGTTAGTGACCAACAACTTGAGATCACCGATCTTAAGGGCAAGTTGGCTGAGAGACTTGTCAAGAGAATTCAACCAGTACCACAAGAACTTGTGGATGTGGTGGACCTAACCCTTAGCTCCCCTGTACAAGAGGGTGATGTTACCAAAAAAGAGAAAAAGTCCTACCTGCAATCATAGAACCATGGAGTTCCTCCTAGAGTATGGACATAGAGGCCTCAACATCCACACTTGCAGTTGTCCATACTCAACAACCTCCTAAGGTCCATTTTGATATGGAAACCTTGATTCAAAGCCTATTTAAGAAGGGCATACTAAGGGCTATGTCATCCTATTATGTTGAAAATGAAATTATAGGAAGGAGGTGTGATGCTGAAGAAGAGCCTTAGTACTCTCTAGATTTCAGGGGCAGTAAGAAGCCTTTAACTTTCAGACCTTGAAGTACTATGATAGCCTTCCTTTAGTTCATATGTCACTTGCCAACCCAAGTCAAACTAGGCAAGCTGACAGATTAGCCATGAGGATTCAACAAAGGGTGGTTAAAGAGTTCAGACTGAGAATTTATCTATATAGACAAAGGCTAGCAACTAATACTATTGGTCAATTGGATACTGAGGTGAATCCTAATATTAGCTTTGAGGTGGAAACCCAATAGTTGAACATGTGAGACATAAACTACTTTAACACCTACTATCCTTAGTGAGACACCATCTAGTGAAGGTGTCTCACAACCTCTCTCTGGCTAGAGATCAAGTGCTACAACAAGCAATGAAGGCCGAAACTCTCTCCACCCTAAGTCACACAGGCCTATGAATGACAAAAGGAAGAGGAAGAGGACCTCTAAGGAGATTGAGGAGGAGAAAAGACAGAGGAAGAGGAAGGCAAGGGGAGAGAGTTCAAGTAGGACCCCTCGCATTATGGAAGCTGCAATCAGGGCTTCCCCAAGGCGAAGCACTCAAAAAAAGAGTTGAAGGCAGTCGGATTTAACTTTTTTCGGTCTAGGAACTATAATATTGATGAACTCATCTCTCGTCCCTTGTAAGAACTAAATAAACTAGCTGACAAAGAGTTGTTAAAGGAGATGACGGAAGCTAAGGATGCAGGACTGCTCCTCAAAATCCAAGAAGAAGAAAGATATTATACAAAGCTCTTACCCTCTCCCTATTTCAGGAAAGCCTGAGACAGAGGTTGTGACTAAGCAACAAACTCAGGTAGGTAGGGAACAATATGGACAAAATATGTTAACCTACTTGAGTGCCACAAGCCTCTATTAGGTAGTAGCCCTTCTTCCTTTATCCTATGAATACATTGAGTTTGAATACGCCAAACATCTTGAGTAATAAGTATTGAAAGAACAAAAAGCTGCTAAGAGTTAGATGAGAGAAGAAGCTACAAAGTCAAGAGCCACCATTAGAGCAAATCGGAAGAAGTCTCCTAACATATAGAAGATGTCTAGAAGAAGACTTGGTCTAATGTCTCTATACTATGGAGGATCAAATTAGGGTGATCAAGTAGAAGATCAAAAGGGGTGAGCTGGTTGACTTGCATTCTCCATCAAGTCAGTCTGCACCTCAAGCTAAGGTCAAGGTTAAACCATAAAAGATAACTCAACCAGGACCTAGTTTTGCATCATGACCAATTTCATCTTTTGACCCAAGCAGGGTCCTGATCCTTCTCCTTCTTGTCACATCATGTATTTTTGGGTTAACTAAAAGTTAGTTTCGTTAAATTCTTGTTAGGACCATTGTTGCCAATTATGAGACTTATGGGTTATTATGTTTATTTCTTAGTTTGTTTTTATTCTTTAATTTGAAAGTTAATAATTAAGTTATTAAATTGAACATAATAATAATAATAATAATAATAATATTACCAGTAATAATAATAAATAATAATAATAATAATAATAAATATAATAATAATAGTAATAATATAATAATAATAATAATAAATTATGATAATTATAATAATAATAACACTAATAATAATAATAATAAAATAGAAACAATACTAATATTAATTTATAAAATTATTAAACTTAAAAGTGTTTAGAAAACATAAAGTAATTAAGTTTGAGGGGTTAAGTTGCCAATTTTAAAACTTTAAAAGAAAGCATTTAGTCGTAAAATGTTTTCACGTGTGTAGGATCGGTATTTGTCACTTAAACACGGAGTTTTCACTCAAACTCACCTACAAAGCACTCGGATATATGAAGAATCAATAAGAATTGATCACAATATAGAAAGTAACTAAGAACACAAAAAGATAATTTCCAAGATACTTTTATATATTGATCCTCAACTCAAAATACAAGACTCTTACAAGCAGATGATCTGTGTGTTTTAATGAGTTACAAGGAGAACTTATATATAATACTATCTACAGTCGGATATACTTTGATACCAGCTGGGATCCTATAGCTAAAGTCTATACTACAAGACTAAATATTAAGGTATCTCGGATGAAGTCATATCTGAGATTTGGTAGTCAGGACATGTTCCTGACTTACCTTTTGTCACCAACTAAAGTTGGTAACATGTACTATCATGAAAAGGTGAACAGTGGAATAAAGTATGGTCAACAACATGGTTCTTTAGGAAGAAGCCATGTTGTATCAGAAGTCTGCAGCGGAGTGTCAGAGACCATACTTGTGTCCACTGGTTCATAGCAGTGTCTTCCGAAGGTTAAATGGCTTCGGAAGAGTTAGTACTTCCGAAGCCACTTATACTTCAGAAGAGGCTGCTTCTCCCAAGGCTTGGAGACTTCTTCTTTTCATCATACTTTGGAAGTAGTCTTTACTTTATTCTTCTATGCCTTGAACTTCGGAAGTATGCACTTATCTTCAGAAGTAGAGTTCTGTCTTCGGAAGTTGATCTTTCATTTTGTCTTCGGAAGAACTCTACAACCTTCAGAAGTTCCATGCTAAGCTTCGGAAGCCTTTTGCATGCAGCACCAAAATAACTTTAAGTGACAAAGTTTTGGTTGCATTAGCCTTCTTCTTGATCCAACAAACTCCCCCTAGGCTAATGCTACCAAAACTTCACTTGTCTTGACTTCTCAAAACTTTCAGCACCAAGGAGAGTAAATATTTGTCTGTCTCCTTGTTCTTCCCTAATGTGGTGCTGAGAAGTTTGTACAGATCCTTGGTAGACAGGAAATCTAGTCTGTCATCTTGGATAACATGTACCCTTTGTTGTTGCCCTCTGAAAAGAGTTAGTTGATGGGAACTATAGTCATATTCCCATCAAACTATAGGTTCCAATTCAGGACCTTCCACCATCTGTAGAAAGACAATACCTTTGGTGGGAGATCTTTCCTTGTCTTCCTTTCTTCTCAACTTCAACTCTTCTTCAATCTTTGCCTTTGCAGTTAACTCAACTAGATGAAGACTACTGAGATGATTTCTGATGAGTGCAGTCGTTTCAGAGTTGGAGGGGTTGGAGAATGGCTTCTCTGCTAGCTCAGCAATGTCAAACCTGCTGGAGTGTAGCAGAGAGGTTACATTGAGTCTATTGACTTCACCATTCTCTCTTTCCATAACAAAGTTGTGAGAAGGTTCATCAAACCTCCATTGGATTATCTTCCTTCTAGGCACAAGAGACTGACTAGGAATCTTGTCCTCTTTCTTTGTATCCAGCAGAGTCACCAGTTTCCTTCTGAGCTTCTTCTCTTCATCATTCAAAGAGTCTGAGTTGAGTCTCAGAAGTCTCGCAGCCTGGTCCAAAGTTCCTCTAGGCAAATCAAGGAATTTATCTCTTGTGAGGGAACTTGAAGAACCATCAACATAGGTGATGTTGACAGAGTCCTCTACACAAGAGACCTTGCTCAGAGTAGTGCAGTTCACGAGCTTCGTCTTCATTGCCTTAAACTCCTTAAGGGAGAGATGTTGAGAAGGCTGAAGGGATGGTCTGGATGGTAATTGGGCAGTTTTAGGTTCAGAGGTTCTGGCTAGTGTTTTAGGTTGGATGATAGGAGTTTGGGTGGTTGAGGTGAGGGAGTAGGTGAGGGTAGTGATATGGGTTCAGGGGTGAAAGGTTCGGGTATAATGGTGAATGGTAAGGGTGAAGGTTCAGATTGTGGTTGGTGGTAGCAGTGAAGGTCATCCCTTTTATCCTTCTATACATCTCTTTCCTTTTCCCCATCCGAATGTCAGCCTTAATTTCACTGACAATCCGTTGGAGTGTCCTTTCAGACATGGGACCCACCTGCCTCCCAGAGAATCCATAAGCCCAAAGATAGTCCTTCATCCAGGCTTTCTCAGTGAGCTTCTTAGAGGCAGTGACTCTGGCTTCTTCTTCCTTCTTCTTCTTCTCTCTGGCATTTTCTTTTGCAGCCTTTTTCCTTTCTTTCTCCATTTGATCCCGCTCTTTGTTGTAGAGCCAGAGGATCGTATCATCGTTGTGTGGAGAAAGTTCTTGAAGCACAAAGCCTCTGGAAAGTAGGAAGTTCACCCTGTCTCTCCTTAGCTGCAATTCAGCCTCCTTCTGTTTCTTTTCCTCTTCTTTCTCCAGGGCCAACCTGGCTTCTTCCTCAATTTTAGCCTGGTTGCCTTCTCCAGATCCACCAACTCCTCTAATGGTAGCAGAGTGTTTCTTCATTGGCAGCTCCCATTTCAATAAGCTGGTCAATTATCTGTTCTCTTCTTTTATTGATGACAACCTCCTGATTGGAAGCAGCTGCTTTTGTATTGGCAGCTAGCAACTTCTCAGACTGAAGTCTTCCTTTCTTCTTGAGTTTCTCAATCTTCTCATCTTCCTGAAGCTCTTCCGCAGTCATCTTCCTTTTTCCTTTGTCTTTTGAAGATCCTGACTGTGGTGGTTCTTGGAGAGAGGTTTCTGATTGTGAGAGAGGCAGAGATGGTATCTGGGATGGAGGTAGAATTAGAAAGTCCTCACTGCTCACCTCAGATGCCATTTCCAAGATTGCATCTGTGATGATTAGTTCCTCGGACATTTTGAACAGTCCTTCCGCAGCTTCCATTTCAGCTTCAGAAGATTCAGCTTGTTCTTCCGAGGCTTTAACTTTAGCTTCGGAAGTTGGAGGTGATGCAGATTTTGTCCCAACTATTTTAGTTGCTGGGCCATTAGTCTCCATTTCCCCATAGAATTGAATCTTGGGTTCCATGTGGACCTTAGGTTGACCAACTTCTTCCACAGTGGTAGAAGGTGCAGTCAGCCTCTGAAGCTCTTCAACTCCAAAGTAGATCATTGCAGCATCATGGCTTGGCTGCTCCAAGGAGGATCTCAACAGAAACTTGGTGAAGAGTCTGTAGAGATCACTAAGCATCCTTGGGTCAATCTGAAGAATGACTTGAGGTGGCTCAGCTTCTGAGATGATGGAGAAGAGGATGTTGAAGTTGAAGGTCGGCTCTGTGGTTCCTCATGTATTTGTCTTTGAACATTCTCCCCTTTTTAGTAGCATCATCTTGAGAGCTAGATGAGCTAGAGGAAGAAGTCAGTGAGACCTGAATATGTACATGCCTAACAGACCTCTATGTCTGTTTCTCAGCTAGTTGAGCCTTGAGATTGTCAATCTCAAGTTGTTGAGTGGCAGACCTTGCTTCTAAAGTCCTAACCAAGGATTCTAGGTTTGAGACTTTAGATAGAAGGTCTTTAACAAGGAGTTGCATGCTTCCCTCATCTTCTTTTGAAGAATCATGAGGAGATGTGACAGGATCAGTGATCACAAGTTTGATGTATCAGAATCTAAAGCAGCGGAATACACACACGAATTAGACAAATTGTAGCAAGCAAACAATATATGTAAGCGTTAAGATCGCATACGGTTATAGGGAGAGAATATGATTTCTGATTTCTAGGAATGTTTATAGATGTAGAATATTTCTAATCAAATCAATCAATCATTCCATTCAATTGCTCATATCGCTCAATGATTACAATAGGTTGTCACTCCTTATATAGAGTGCAACAGTCACTGCTGTTATCACGGAAAGTGACAACTGGCAGATCCAATACAGAAATAACTAAATCTTAACAAACTACTGAAATGTTCACAACTACTGAGAACATATCAGCAGGTTAAGTACAAAATATAAAACTACTGAAACTACAACGACTGAAGAACAAGCTCTTCAGTCGTTTTACAAAACTACTGAAACATAAAACATAAAACTACTGATATCACAACTACTGAAGAAGTACTCTTCAGCAGTTGTGACAAACTACTGAGGCTTCAGTACTTGATCTTCAGACTTTGACCTTCAGGCGTTTCATCAGCTGATGACTTCAGTAGATATCATCAGCTGATGTCTTCAGTCTTTGTCTTCAGACTTTGTACATCAGTTGTTGATCTTCAGCACTTGTGAACTCTTCAGCTGTTGTTCTTCAGTACTTTGGTCTTTCAGCTTCAGCACTTGTGTTCTTCAGCTGTTGTACTTCAGCACTTTGGTTCTTCAGCTGTTAAGGTCTTCAGCACTTGATCTTCAGCTGTTGAAGTCTTCAGCACTTGTCAAACTACTGATGAGGCTTTCAGCAGTTGTTGTGATACCGTGTGGGACTTAGAGATTTTCTGATCTTGGCTCATTGGTTCTTTTGGTCCAACAAACTCCCCCTGAACCAATGCAGCCAAAACCTCTAACTTATTTAAACTCCCACTTATTGATGGCAAAAATATTGGTCTTTTTTCCTTCTTGATCAGTAGAGAAGATGACCCATGTACGCTCCGGCCTGGGAAGAACCTCAAATATTTGTTTGGCAGAGTATGAATGGGAACTCTGTTTTGGGGAACTGGACACAGAGTTGTTATCCCATTCATGAGATTCACTTCCCCATAATGAGTCTGTATGACTCACGGACATAGGCCTCAAGGAGAACAATTTGTTCCTCTTGAGAGAGTTCTTCAGCTCCTCCTTCGAAGAAGAACTCTGGACCATAGTACTCTAATAAGTACTTCATGGTCCTGCCATTTTTCAGCTCCACCGTAGTTACCTCCCTGTATACAAATTCATCCGGATGGTTGCCTTCAAGGAGTAACTGGAGCTCATTCTTTTGGATGTCTTCAAGCTTTTTGTATAACAACCCCTTCTTAATCATCTTGTTTTCTAGTAAGGCTTGAGGTGTCTTCTTTGCTTGGTGAGCTTTCTTGAATTCATCAATGATTTCCCAAGGTGAGACTACAACGGCCAACATGATGGTAGATTCTATTGTTTTTCGTACTTGGCCGTTGTATCTGTGTGGGATAGTTCTTTTATGGATTCTAGAACTCACCCTGGGGTCTGGCCATACTCTCACTCTCTCCCTCTGATACTGAAAGGTGTGTCTGAGAGTGTACAGCCTTTGAGCATGCCCTTTCATGGCTTGAATAGATGATGACTGAGGAAATTCCTTGTCAACCATCTTCAACAGTTGCTCATCGTGCTGTTTCTGCTGTTCTTCTTCTTCTATCTTGACTCTGACCATTTCCCTTTGAGAGTCAGGTGTGATCATGGATTGACTCTGGGGCTTTGGTAGCTTCAGAACAGCAGAGAGTGGCAGACTATCATCTTCATCCTCTTCTTCTGCTTCTTCTTCCATCCTCAGCACCCTTCTCCTTCTACGGGGTACATCACTGGATGATGGTTGGGTTGGTGAAGGATTGGTTTTGAAGAGAGAGGATGTTTGGATTTTGGCTTAGAGGTTGGTTGGGAGATTTGAGGGATAGGATCTGTTTGAGTGGGTGGAAGGGAAGGTTGATCTAGCATCCTTGTAGTTAATTTTGCTTTTGTAAGTTTAGCCATTTCTAACCTTTTGCCAGCCCCAGCCTCATCAAGGGCTTCCACAATGATCCCTTTGTTGAATTGCTCAGACAGACAGATTCTGGTGGCTATAGCCAGAATGCTGTCCCTGGACCACGCGCGGATCTCCATTAATGATCTTCCCAAGTATTTTGCAATAAATCGGATCATTATTTCCAACCTCTCTTTCTCAAGAGCATCGTACCCTGCCCATCGGGTTTGTATCTCTTGTACCTCTAACCTTCTGATCTCACTGTCCAGTGTGGCTGTGTCAAACCCCTGCCTGAATAGTTGGTCAATTATTTTATCCATGGAGCGGCTGTGTGTGGTGTCAGCTTCTTTGACCAGCTCCTCCAAGGATTTTTCTTCAGCAGTATGATCATCAGCACTTCTCTTTCGCTTGTACGTGAGCAGAGGTTGCTTTTCTTGTTTCTCCTCTTCCTCAGATCTCTTCCTCTTTCTATCTTTCACTGCAGTACTCTCCCCTTTTTGGTTGCATTGGAGGAAGGGGTTGGTACCGCAGAAGAGTCTTGTGGACAGCAGCATCTACCAGGGGCTGTAATGTTGAGGAAAGCCTCTCATCAAGGGCTTTGATCACTATATCAGTGATTATGGGGGTGATGAGAGGGAGGGAGTTTCGGAGGATAGCACCTATTTGCTCAGGAGGGTTCTGTTCCTGAGAAGTAGGGCCTGAAGCAGAGGCGGGTGGTTGATTTTGGGGTGGCTCTGTGTTTGGGAAACCTTCAAGGGAAGGTGCCATCTGTGGGTGTATGATGGTGGCAGATGGACTTGCATCCTGAGACATCTTGGCCAGCAGCTCTTTGAGTCTGCTAACCTCATCCTCTAGAATGGTGTTTTGAGCAACTACATCGAAGAAGAAGCTCAGGTCATCATCAGTTGATACTGAATCACCTGACCTCCTGCTTAGAGCAGGATTTACATGCGCTGGGTGTAGACCAGTTGGTGCATGTGCCCCTTGTGCTTGGTACTGGGGACTTCCAGCCTCAGGACAATGTCCATCATCAGCTGTTGCCTCTAGGGAGGTCTTAGCAATGTTACCAGCCTCACTCTGGTCATGTGCTGAGTCAGAGGAGGTGGCAGCCTCACTAGACATTCTAAGCTCCTTCTCTACACCAGGAGATAGAATTGGAAAACCCCTGTGCTGTGGGTTCTCAAGTGCACTGTGTTCCTCCCCCTCAATTGTAGAGGTATACCCAGTTGGAAGTGGTTTCTGGGGAGGGGGTGAGGAGTGCAATTGAGTCAGCACTTGAGCAACTATTAAAGTTGGGCTGTGAGGGGCGGTTGTTTGGGGTACAGGGGTAGAAGCAGTGTGCACCTGGGGTGGATGGTGCTCTTCAATGGCAATCTCCTCAAGTGAGGAAGATCCCAGATAAGTAGGTGCCCCTTGGGTTGCTGCAGGCTCCTGTTGAGAGGAAGTCTGAGCGGCTGTGGCTGGAGGAGTCATGGTATCCACTAGGGGGTTTGGACTAGTGGATATATCCTGCGTTTGTTGTGCAGGAGCATCCTCAGGGGACTCAATTCCCTGAGTAGCCATTTTGGGTTTCTTTTTGGTGGGTTTGGTGGGGACATTGGATTTGGAGGTGGTGGCTGTGGGTTCCAGCTGCGTGGGTTTTCGCAGCTTGGCAGCCAGTTTGAGTGTCCGGTCAGAGTTGTGCCGGGAGTATACTTCTGGCAAAACAGCCGTAGCAGGGACTCCCAAGCCAACAAGTCCCTCAGCATTAAGCTGGTCTATTATAATGGCCATTATGAACCGTGGATAAAGTATCCAACGGTTGGCAGTTAGTTTTTGAGCCATATCTTTGAGCTCTGAAAATATTAATTCTGAAAAATTCAGTGGTTGTTGCTCAAGGATAGAATACAATACCTGCTGCCATTTGGTGGACATTTGATCCCAAGACGATGTCTTAGGGGCCAAGCATACATTGACCATGTGAAAGATCAGGCGCTCAGCGTCATTAAAGTTTTTCTTCATGATGGTGGCGGCACTGAGATCACCTTGATATCCATGCTGAGCAAATGATAGATCTATGGTGCCCTTCGGATATCCAGCAGGAGAGGTAGCATCACTCAGTTGAAGAATGTTACGGATTGTTGCAGGAGTAATCACTACTTCTTTGTTGTTGACGACTGACCGGAGGGATTGTGTGTGGCTCTCCTCAGTTGTAACAGTAATGTTCATCCAAAATTGGTTCAAGGATTCGGCATGTAAAACGGGGTTCAGAAGGAATGCCTTGTTGTATTGGGACTGAACCATAAGATCGATAGCAGTATCGAACTTAGTCCAGATCGGCGATTTTGTGAGGTAGGCAACACAGTTGTGTCGCGGTTTAATTTGCATAGACGCCATGGAAGTGTTTTGGAGAGGAACGTTAGGTTTGAAGAAGATGATGCATGGAGAGCTCAGGTTAAGGGTATTTATAGGGTACGGGTGAGGAAACGACTGAAGGATGTGGTGTTAGTCATCAGTAGTTTTAAACGACCGTTGACATGGTATTATCCTTTCAGATGTTGAAACAGCTGAAGTCGCGGTGTTAGGCATCAGTAGTTTAGAAAACTACTGAAGACCGTGGTTTTGACTTCAGGTGATTGAAACAACTGAGGACATGGTGTTTGTCATCAGTAGTTATGAAACTACTGAAGACAGTGGTTTTGTCATCAGCTGTTGTAAACAACTGAAGACTTGGTATTGGTCATCAGTAGTTATAAAACTGCTGAAGACGTGGTTTTGCTTCAGTTGTTTAAAATGAAACAGCAGTGGTACAAACGACTGAGGAGAAAGTTCTCTTCAGCTGTTTTCGTCAATTCTTAGCTTTTCAGCTGTTTCAAACTGTCCTCAACACATTCATCAGTCTTTATGGCTGATTTCAGTTGTTTCATAGGACATCAGTACTTATCTGTTTTTACTGATTTCAGTAGTTATGACTGCATCAGTAGTTGTAACTACTTCAGTAGTTTAGAACAGATGAAGTACTTCAGTACTTGTGAGAACTTTTAGCCTTCAGTAGTTATAAAAACTCCTGAGATTAAAAGATCTCATCAGTACTTATATGTGACAGGCACTCATGATCATCAATATGAATTACTGAGATCATCAGTAGTTGTCACCTATTCTAGCTGCAGCATACCAAGCCTTAACACCAGGTTTTGGAAAGTTGAACTATCCAAAGGCTTAGTAAAAATGTCTGCAAGCTCATCAGCACTAGGCACAAACTTAGGATCAATCAGACCTTTTTCAAAACAATCCCTTATAAATGATGTCTGATCTCTATATGTTTGGTCCTAGAGTGCTGGACTGGATTTTTGACAATGCAAAGAGCTGAAGCACTATCCATTAACAATGGAGTCTTAGTCTCTGTAATGCCATAATCCAAAAGTTGGTTTTGAAGCCAGAGTACCTGAGATGTACAGCTTGCAGCAGCAATGTACTCAGCTTCCGCAGTGGATGTAGCAACTGAGGTCTGTTTCTTGCTCTGCCAAGAAATCAAGCAGTTGCCTAGGAATTGACATCCACCAGAAGTTGATTTCCTGGTCAACTTACACCCTGCATAGTCACTGTCAGAAAAAGCAACTAATTTACCAGAATGTCTGGTAGGATACCATAAACCTAGAGATGGAGTGCCTTGCAGATATCTAAAGATCCTCTTGACTGCAATCAGATGAGACTCTTTAGGTGCAGCCTGAAATCTAGCACAAACACATGTAGCAAACATAATATCTGGTCTAGAAGCTGTTAAATACATCAAGGACCCAATCATACATCTGTAAAGTGTTTCATCAACCACTTTACCTTTCTGATCTGAATCCAGTTGTGTGGTGCTGCCATTTGACAGGATCAGTGATCACAAGTTTGATGTATCAGAATCTAAAGCAGCGGAATACACACACGAATTAGACAAATTGTAGCAAGCAAACATATATGTAAGCGTTAAGATCGCATACGGTTATAGGGAGAGAATATGAATTCTGATTTCTAGGAATGTTTATAGATGTAGAATATTTCTAATCAAATCAATCAATCATTCCATTCAATTGCTCATATCGCTCAATGATTACAATAGGTTGTCACTCCTTATATAGAGTGCAACAGTCACTGCTGTTATCACGGAAAGTGACAACTGGCAGATCCAATACAGAAATAACTAAATCTTAACAACTACTGAAATGTTCACAACTACTGAGAACATATCAGCAGGTTAAGTACAAAATATAAAACTACTGAAACTACAACGACTGAAGAACAAGCTCTTCAGTCGTTTTACAAAACTACTGAAACATAAAACATAAAACTACTGATATCACAACTACTGAAGAAGTACTCTTCAGCAGTTGTGACAAACTACTGAGGCTTCAGTACTTGATCTTCAGACTTTGACCTTCAGGCGTTTCATCAGCTGATGACTTCAGTAGATATCATCAGCTGATGTCTTCAGTCTTTGTCTTCAGACTTTGTACATCAGTTGTTGATCTTCAGCACTTGTGAACTCTTCAGCTGTTGTTCTTCAGTACTTTGGTCTTTCAGCTTCAGCACTTGTGTTCTTCAGCTGTTGTACTTCAGCACTTTGGTTCTTCAGCTGTTAAGGTCTTCAGCACTTGATCTTCAGCTGTTGAAGTCTTCAGCACTTGTCAAACTACTGATGAGGCTTTCAGCAGTTGTTGTGATACCGTGTGGGACTTAGAGATTTTCTGATCTTGGCTCATGGTTCTTTTGGTCCAACAAGATGAGGTAACATACCTAGTATGTTCACCCTCACCACCAGATTTGGTTTCTTGGCACCTTGGTTTCCCATGCTCAATGATGTCTCTTTTAGAGTCATCAAAAGGCTCAGTTTCCGTAGATTCAGTCTGAGAGATGTTACCACTGTCCACAAGGTCCATTGAGGCACCTTCTGTAGTGGCAGCTAAATCTACATGAGTCCCCTCCACATCAGTGGGACTCACCTCAGTTATTGGTTGCTGATGGGGGCTAGAGATAAGGGATTTCTCCGGCTCTGTTGATCTTGAAGTGGGTATTGTAGATCAACTTCATTGCCATGGAGAGATGTTATATCTTTATCAGTTTTGAATAGAAGGTCAGTGAAAGATAGGGAGGTTAAGCCTACTGACCCGGGACTTTGGTCAATGTCTACAGGCATTGAGCCTCGGTGGGGTTGTCCATTGTTGGCAACTCAGAAGAGTGTAGATACTTATTCTGAGGGCTGTTGGTTTGGGTATCGGGCTCCTAGGTTTGAGACTAAGGAGACTCAAAGCCCAATTGAAGTCGAAAGAGAAGGATGGAGAGATCTCTGACTGAGTGGGAGCCCATGTTTCCAGTCTAGTCTTTTTGGATTGAACAGGAGGAGCTTGTTCAATCAGAGTAGATTGAACAAGGGTTCATTTGGGGCATCTTTGATAAGTGATGGTGATGGGTGGAGAAGGTAGTGTTAGCATTGTGGTGGAGGTTGCTGGTGTGGGTTCATCACCTGTGAGGTGAACAGGGATGTCACCAGGAGCTATGCGCTCAATCATATCTGGAAGCAGAGTGGTGTACCTTCCGGTGAAGTTGTTGGATACCTTCTTCAATGTCTTGAAGATGGTAGGCCGCATGTGGGGAACAGTCAGAGCAGCTGCACAGACAAGCATGCTCTGGTCCAACTCATAGTTGATATGTGTTGAAGGAATCTAGGATACATGAAGAATGTCTCCCTTTGTAGATTCCCTATTAGATTTGAGAACACAAATCATGAGTAATTGAAGCGCAGGCCTCTCACCAGTCCATGAACTAAGCATCCTAGTTCATAAGGGATTTGATCCCATCCTCCGGATTTGTTGGACAAGCAATGAAGAACAACATGCTGGAGGAACTTCCAATTGTAGGAGAAGTTGAACTTGTAAACAGTTGACCTGCTGTTGTCTCTACCATATCCTATTAGGATATAAGTGCTATCAAAATCTTCCTTTGGGAATTCAGTAGGAGCTCCTTCATCATGAAGCTCAAGGTGCTCCCTAATGAGTTGTTCAGTAATGATCAACTTCTGTCCACAGATGCTGGACCGCAGTACACGAATCCCATTTAGGGTTTCGACCTGACCATTTTCCCAAAATTCTGCCATTTGGTTGGAGTAAACAGTGGGGTTAACAGTAAGGGCAGTGTAATAGGTTGATTGGGTAAGAAAGGAGATAATTTCAGATAAGTCAGCATCTCTTGAAGAATCAAGAAGTGCGACTTGGTTGTGCTGAGGGTTGAGTGCCATTTGGGAAAGGTGAAAGTAGATGATTTTGAGCTTGGGTAAAGTTGGAGAGCAGAAATTTCTAGGGCAGTAAAATTGCAAGTAAGAAGATGAAAATTGAACAATCGAGATTATTTAAAAGAGTGTGGTAAGGCGGTAATGGAGGTTAGGATAAGGTGATGTGATGGTTTAGTGGAAGAATTGACAGTGGCGGTAAGGTTGAAATCAATTAAATAATCCGACATCATTAACAAAATCTTTGCTTTTGTTACAGTGTGGGGCCCAAGAGATTTACGTTGCACAGTAGAATCTCTCTTCCAAGTGGAAAACATTTCCGAAGGTAACTTGTCTTCCGAAGGCAATTCCTACTTCTGAAGCCAAGACTTTGCTTTCGAAGGTTAGAGTTGCTTTCGAAGGGAGAATCTGTAAGTCTCGAAAGTAGATCTGATATGCAATCAATCGCTTCTTCCGACGCCAAAAATTCTTCCGAGAAGAAAGTTATCCTTTGAGAAATCTTGCTTCGGAAGAAAGAGAATGTCTTCCGAGGGTTAATTTCTATTCGGAAGGAATTTACACTTGGAAAATTTTGGAGAGAACTTCTGATAACCGGGCTTAAATTGTATTGACACAAGACTTACATATTAAAACGGTTTTCAAAGAGATTAAATTAATAAATGTTTATCATCCCAATAGCTGTTATGAGATACTTAAATCTTTGTTCATCAAACGCTTTGGTGAACAGATCAGCATATTATTCATTTGAATCAACTTTGATTAACTTAATTATATTTTTCTCATGAATATCTCTAATGAAATGATACCTGATGTCATATGCTTTGTCTTGGAGTGCTTCACTGGATTTTCAGTAATTGAGATAGCACTGTTGTTGTCAATATGGATAGGAGCTAGGTGAAACACCTTTGGATTCTCTTAATAGCAGCTAGGTGAGACACCTTTGGAGCAGCCTGATATCTTGCACAGATACAAGTAGCAAACATGATATCAGGTCTACAAGCTGTGAGATACATCAAAGAACCAATAATTGCCCTATACTGATGTTGATCAATATCCTCTCCCTCAAGGTCAGGACAAAGATTATGGTTTTTGAATATGGGTGTCTTGGCAGGCTTGCAATCTTTCATTTCAAATCTCTCTAAGATGTCAGAGACATACTTATATTGATTAATGAAAAACCCTTCCTTCATCTGTTTTACCTGAATTCCAAGGAAAAAGACCATTTTTCCCATGGAACTCATCTCAAACTTTTTCTTCATATGCTCTCAAAGTCCTTACACATTTGGTCATTTGAGGAACCAAATATGATGTCATCAACATACACTTGAACGAGCAAGATGTCCTTTCCAGACTTTCTGATGAAGAGAGTCTTATCAATGGTACCTCTAGTGTAGCCATTTTTCAAAAGAAACTAAGACAAAGTCTCATACCACAGCCTAGGTGCTTGGTGCAGCCCATACAGAGTTTTATCCAATTTGCACACATAGTTGGGGTGCTGGGGGTCTTCAAATCCTAGTGGTTGGCATACATAGACTTCCCTATCTATATCCCCATATAGAAATGCACACTTGACATCAAGTTGATAGACAATAAAGTCCTTGGATGCAGCATAAGCAAGGAAGATCCTAACTGCCTCAAGTCTTGTAACTGGTGCAAAGACATCAGTATAATCGATTCCTTCCTCTTGAGTGTATCCTTGAACTACAAGTCTTTCTTGATGATCAAGCCTCTATCATCTCTCATGTTTCTGAAAACCCATTTGGTGCCTATGGGTACTTGACCAGATGGTAGCGGACATAGGTTCCATACCTTCTGTCTCTTGAATTGAAGCAGATCCTCTTGCATCGATTCAAGCCAGCTACTATCTTTCAAGGAATCTTCTACCTTCTTGGGTTCCATCTGAGATAGAAAGCATGAGTACAAGCAGACATTCCTTGATGAGTCTGTCCTCTTGTTCTCACACCCTCAGTGACATCCCCTATGATGTTCTCAGTTGGATGAGTGTTGTGAATCCTAGGACGAGGAATCACTTCCAGTTGCAGAGATAAGTCTAGGTTGGACATATTCTACTCAGGAACTGGAGCACCCTGTCCAGCTATTGTTTCAAAGTCATTCAATGAGGACTGATTGAATGAATGAGAAACATCATCAATGGTTGGCTGTGAAGTAGTATTAACAGTTGCTTGTTTCTTCAAAATACTACTTCCTTCTGCCTGGTGCTATGGTGGATCACCTAATGAGTTTTGAGGCTCAGTAAGTGATTCACTTGTTGAAGCTTCACTGTTCCTTGATATAGATAGACTATCAGATCTATGAATAGTAGAAGCTTGGTGTATTGTGGTACTTGGAGAATTTGGACTAGGTCTGGGAAGCTCAAACAATTGATCATTAGCAGTAGCATCAGCATCATTTTGAGCACCTGTTCCAGCTAAAACATTCTCACAAGATGGTTTAGAATAGTTTGGAAACAATTCTAAATCAAAAATATGATCAGAGCTATTCCCCCTAACATAAGGAGTGTGCTCATTAACAACTATATTGGATGACTCCTCAAATTGTTGATTCTTATTGTTGTATACTCTGTAAGCTTTGGAGCTAGAAGAGTATCCAACAAAGATAGCATCATCCGACTTTTCAGCAAATTTTGCTAAATTGTCCTTTGTGTTAAGTATGGTACACCTGCTGCCAAAAGACCTTAGAAAGCCAATGAACGGTGGCCTCTTGTTCCATAGCTCATAAGGAGTGGTCTTTCCATGTGGCTTAACTACAAGAACTCTGTTCTACACATAGCATGCAGTGCTGACTGCCTCTGCCCAGAATGTTAGAGGTAGCTTTGAATCAGCTAACATAGTTCGAGCAGCCTCAATAAGTGTCCTATTCCTCCTCTCAGCAACACCATTTTGTTGAGGAGTTCGGGGAGCACTATATTGTCTGGCAATCCCTTTTGAGTTACAGAATGAGTCAAGAACGAATTCTTAAACTCAGTCCCTTGATCACTTCTAATGATTTTAACCTTGTGACCAATTTGATTTTCTATTTTAAGAATAAAAGATTTTAATGTTTCAGCAGTTTCATCTTTAGTTTTTAAAAAGAATACCCATGTGAATTTTGTAAAATCATCAACTATCACAAGGCAGTATGATTCCTTCCAATGCTCATTATACTTGTGGGACCAAAAAGATCCATGTGCAATAAGTGTAATGGAGTAGTGATAGAGTTAACACATTTGGATTTATGAGATGTCCTGTGTTGTTTCCCTTTCAGGCATGCAACACAGTTATCTTTGCAGAAAAACTCCTTTTTAGGCAAACCATGTACCAAGTTATTTTTAGCCAATTTATTCGTTGTCTTAAAATTTACATGACACATACGTTTATGCCACATGTTGACTCATCACTATCAGCTTTGAAAAGAAAGCATGATATTTCACCCATTGGGGAAGCATTGTTCATATCTAGCTTGTACATATCCCCTTTCCTGGGAGATTTAAGAAACACCAATTCCGGAGGAATCGTCATCCCTGGTTTGAGGATAATGCATTCATGTTCTGTGAAAAGCATCTGGTGCTTTTGATCACAGAATTGAGAAACACTTAACAGATTGTGTTCAAGCTGCTTGACAAAGTGGACTTTGTCAACTTTTAATTTACCGTTGGATATACTCCCTCTGCCAGAAATATATCCTCCGGCCTCACCTCCGAATTGGACAAGACCTCCATCATAGTTCTGAAACTGTTGAAGTAGACATCTGTTCCTGTCATGTGCTGGAGCATCCACTATCTACAATCCATACATTGTTGTTCTTGTCAAATGGATGTCCCTACACATAAGATGAGATTGTTAGTTTTTTTGGAAGCCCAGCAATGTTGGTCTCGGGTTCTTCCAAGGATAATGACATAATTGAACCAAAACTTATGCATGGGGTTCAATAGAGGTCTTTGAAGAAGAGGTTCGGGCTACAGCATCTTCCTTGATCTTCCAGTCCACCCTTGGCTGACCTTGGAGGATGAGCTTGTTGAAGCTTTTGCAGCATGGCCTTCTTCGAAGCTTATTTCTTTTCGGAAGAAGCCTTCACCCTTTTCTTCCGAAGCAGTCTTCTTCTGGATGGTTTCAAGGGATTTTTATTGTTCTTCCGAACCTTAGTAGCTTTTGCTTCTGAAGCCATTTTCCCTTCGGAAGAAGGAGTTTCTTCCGAAAGCAAACTGGCTTCCGAGACTAGCCTTCCCTTTTTCATTACTTGAACCATTTGAAAAGGTCCAAATGTGAAACTTCCTTGACTATTTTTTTCCTAACATTATTTGCATAATGTGTGCTTGCAGGATTGTAGTAACAATCTTTTGCCATGTGATTTTGCAAGCCACACATGATGCATGCAATGTTAGTCTTTTGGGAAAGTGAGGGTTGCTGTTTCTTAGGCTTCATTTCTTCATTAGCAACTTTTCCCTTCAACTTCTGATCCTTTTGTAGGACAGGAATGCTGGTATTGAATTCCTTTCCTGAATTAGAAGTACCTACCACTTGGAATCCAGCTGAGATAAAGACACCCTTCTGATTGGGGTCAATCTTCAGTTTGGACTCAACCACCTTCTTGGCAGTTCTTCTAGTAGCTTTAGCTCTGCTTCTTCTGGCTTTAGTGGTTAGGATTGATCTTCACAGGAGGAGATGGGTGCATCTACTTGTTCCTTCCCTGTGGTGGCCACTATTGATGCCTCATCCTTTAACTCTGGAAAGGAAGGGTCAGCAGTTGGAACCTCTTGCTCTTCAGTACCACATCTAGGTTGTCTAATAGAACATAGGAATGTGGTGGAGCGATTTCATTGGTTCCCAACCCTCTTTGTTTTGATAACAGAGTTTGGAGTGGGAGGATGATGCAAGAATAGCTTGGAAGTTCTGCTCAGAAATAGCATGCTTCTGGCCTGAGCCTAGCAGTGACAAGCTGGGCTTGAGCCTCAGACAATTTGGATATCAGATTCTTGATTTGAGTCTTGTAGTTGGTGTGTTCATGTTTTAAAAGAGATACAGTTTTCTCTAACTCATCAATTTTCTTTTGATAGTCAGATTCAGCTCTTTTAAAATCAGATTTTAGAATATTTAAAGACAATATCAGATCTGATTTCCATATGTAGTCCTGATAAAGTTTAACTTTAGCTATACAGGCTGGAGTACAGAGATGTTCATATACCTGGGCATCATCTGTTCCGGCCATGAGAGCTTGAGCAGGAGTCACATCCTGTACCATGAAGCTCCAGTCAACTTCTTGAGCCATTGCAGCTGTTTCAGTTGACCTCTCAGTGGGCTTTGAGGTTGAGGGATGTGTGGAGGCCTGTGGGGTTCCCGGATTGGTCTTGGGAGCCTTGCATTCCCTTGCAAAATGACCCAGTTGGTTACAGTTGTAACACTTTGCCTTGGTCTTGTCGAACCCGAACTTGCTGGTAGTTGGGTTTTGAGGGAAATGCCTTCCAGTTCTCTTAAAGAACTTCTTCGCTCTGTAAGTTAAGAGAGCCATCTGCTGGACAATGTCCACGTATCTACATCATTGGACTGACAAAACACTCAAGATCATCAAAACAGTATTGAAAATCTCCTGAGTGTCCACTTCCTGAAACAAAGGCATAACTTTCCTGGAGGAGTTGTGTTGAGCCTGTTGAGACCTTGGAGTCTCAGGAAAAGTAATGTAAGGTCCAGAAGAGCAGGATGGCTACTGATAAGTCAGGAAATGCTGAGGTTGAGGGGTTAATGAGCCTTCAGCAACCATTAAAGCGTTTCTAGCAGGAAGACTCAAGGGTCTGCTTGTTTGGTGGCCCTTCTTACTCTCCATCTCTAGGCGATATCCATCAAGGATGCCGTAGATTTCAGTCATGGAAAGAGTGTTCAAGTTTTGTTCTCTTGATAGAGACACGGTAGAATGTCCACTCGTTGGGAAGAGCACTCATGAACTTTCTGGTGAGATCTCTGAGTTTAGGAGTGATCTTCACAGACTGAAGGGAAGAGATAAGATCCATATACCTGAAGTATTGCTGGTTGAGGGTCTCTCCAGCAATATGAGTGAAGTTCTCGAACTGCTGCTTCAGTGAGTCCTTCTTTGAGTCATTGGAGCTTGAGTACATCTGAGCAAGTGCATCAAACAATTATTTGGCAGTCTTGCAATGCTCGAACCCCACTATAATAGAGTTCGGTATTGCAGTCATGAGAATAGTCATAGCATTGCTGTCGATGTCCATCTTCTTTCTATCTTCATCAGAATAGTCCTCGACAACCTTCTCTATTTTGGCACCGTTTCCACCAGGTGATGCCACCTTTAGCTTGTATGGTCCTTTGACAATGGAGTTCCATAGTCTGCTGTCTTGGTATCTAATGAAGCCTTCTATTCTTCTACTCCAAGACCTGAAGTTTTCAGGGGTAATGATGGGAGCTTTTGTCATTGTTCCATCTCTACCTTGGATTTGCTAAGGGCCATTTGAGTGAGTGAGTGGTACGGAGGAGTAAAAACAGGTTGATTTGGATGGTAAGATCACACAATCAAGAGCCTGAGAAGCTCTAATACCAATTGCAGGATCGGTGTTTGTCACTTAAACATAATGTTTTCACTCAAACTCACCTACAACAGCACTCGGATATATGAAGAATCAATAAGAGTTGATCACAATATAGAAAGTAACTAAGAACACAGAAAGATAATTTTCAAGATACTTTTATATATTGAAATACAAGACTCTTACAAGCAGATGATCTGTGTGTTTTAATGAGTTACAAGGAGAACCTATATATAATACTATCTATAGCCAGATATACTTTGATGCCAGCTGGGATCCTATAGCTAAAGTCTATACTACAAGACTAAAGATTAAGGTATCTCGGATAAAGTCTTATCTATGATTTGGTAGTCAGGACATGTCCCTGACTTACCTTTTGTCACCAACTAAAGTTGGTAACATGTACTATCATGAAAAGGTGACCAGTGGAATAAAGTATGGTCAACAACATGGTTCTTTAGGAAGAAGTCATGCTGTATCAGAAGTCTGCAGCGAAGTGTTAGAGACCATACTTGTGTCCATTGGTTCATAGCAGTGTCTTCCGAAGTTTAAATGGCTTCGGAAGAGTTAGTACTTCCGAAGCCACTTATACTTCGGAAGAGACTGCTTCTTCCAATGCTTGGAGACTCTTCTTTTCATCATACTTCGGAAGTAGTCTTTACTTTATTCTTCTAAGTCTTGAACTTCGGAAGTATGCACTTGTCTTCGAAAGTAGAGGTCTGTCTTCGGAAGTTGATCTTTCATTTTGTCTTCGGAAGAACTCTACAACCTTCAGAAGTTCCATGCTAAGCTTCAGAAGCCTTTTGCATGCAGCACCAAAATAACTTTAAGTGACAAAGTTTTAGTTGCATTAACCTTCTTCTTGATCCAACAACATGCCTTATAATTCTTAGCTTATTCTTGTTTAAATTACTATCCTTTGTTATCCTCATTCATGTGTCTTTGTATTTCGAGCCTATGCTCTCTAAGCCGCGTGTTAACCTAGAAAGATCCTTTACACTCGAAGTCGCCAATGGAAAATCGATCGTCATTGATGTCGTAATACGTGATTATACATTGAGTCTTAATGAATACAATTTTTCCATCGACCTTATTCCTATGCAACTAGGAAGCTTGATGTTAATATCGGCATGGATTGTTAGCCAAGCAACATGTGGAAATTCTATGCTTCAAGAAGTGCATTCGAAATCCTTTACCATCAGGTGATACTTGAAGGTGTTTGGGTAGAAATCATCCCAAGGGCTCAAACTTATGTCCTGCATTAAGGCCCGAAAGTGCTTAAGTAAGAACTATGTAGTTTCATGGTGTATGTAGCTAATACGAAAACCAAGGGTAAGGAACTGAAGGAATTCTTGTGGTGCGAGATTTACCCGACGTATTTCCTGAGGATCTTAAGGGGTTACGTCCCATACGAGAAGTTGAGTTCGAAATCGACTTGATCCATGGTGCAAACCTTGTGGCTAAATCACCTTATCATCTTGCACAGTCTGAAATGAAAGAACTAGCTAGTCAACTACAAGAGTTGACCGATAAGTGTTTCATTCGTCCCAACGCTTCACCATAAGGTGCACCTGTGTTGTTCGTGAAGAAGAAAGATGGTTCTTTCCCTATGTGTATCGACTACCGGGAACTAAACAAGCTCACCATCAAGAACGATATCCTCTTCCTCGAATCGATGATCTCTTCAATCAAATTCAAGGAGCAACCCAATTCTCGAAGATTGATCTACGTTCTGGGTATCATCAATTACGTGTCCACGATGACGATATTCCAAAACCGCTTTCCTTACTCGATATGGACATTACGAGTTCATGGTTGTGCCTTTCGGTTTGACCAATGCACCTGCTGTGTTCATGGATCTCATGAATCGAGTATGTAAATTGTATTTGGATAAATTTGTGATCGTGTTCATTGATGACATTCTTATCTATTCCAAGACGAAAAATGATCATGAGATGCACTTGCGACAAGTTCTCGAAGGGAGCAACTATACGCTAAATTTTCCAAGTGTGAGTTCTGGCTAGAAGAAGTTCAATTCTTAGGTCATATGGTGAATAGCCAAGGAATTCACATTGACCCTGCTAAAATAGAAGCCGTGAAAAACTGGTGTGTTCCCACAACCCCAATCGAGGTTCGTTCTTTTCTGGGCTTAGCAGGGTATTACCGTAGATTCATTACAAACTTTTCGAAGACTGCTAAACCACTAACGGCGCTAACCCAAAAGAACCGACTCTTGAATGGGGACCCGAACAAGAAGAGGCTTTCGAGACATTGAAGCACAAGTTGTGTACGCTCCTGTTCTAACACTCCCCGATGAAAATGACGATTTTACCGTGTACTGTGATGCCTCTAATCAAGGTCTTGGTTATGTTCTTATGCAATGAAAAAAAGTCATAGCATATGCGTCAAGGCAATTGTAGGTTCATGAAGTGAACTACACAACTCATGATCTGGAACTTGGTGCTATGGTTTTCGCTTTGAAGATCTGGTGACACTATCTTTATGGGACGCAATGCATAGTTTACACTGATCATAAGAGCCTCCAATACGTGTTCAATCAAAAGGATCTCAACATGAGACAAAGACGTTGGATCAAGTTGATTAGCGACTACGACTGTGACATTCGTTACCACCCTGGGAAGGCGAATGTTGTGGCTGACGCGCTGAGTTGCAAAGTTCACAACAAGACTGACTCACTCCAAGAAATCTGAGATCAAAGGCAGTGGTTTGACACTTAGGGGAATTGATACCGAGATCCATGTGGATGTTAACAAGGCTACTATCATGCTTCAAAACATAAGGATTGATAGTGACCTTGAGTTATGCATTCGCGAGGCTCAACAAGTAGGGTTAACCGACGAAGGGAAAGATGAAGTTTTGGCATATAATGTTCGGTCACAACTGGAAACTGAACGACATGTGGTATTTCTTGAATCAACTTTGGATCCTGAATCGTGATAGTCTTCATCACTTCATTATGAACGAAGCTCATCAACCCCGATATTCCATTCATCCTGGCTCCAACAAGATGTACATGGATTTGCTTGGTCAATATTGGTGGCCTGGAATGAAGAAAGACATAGCGTCTTATATTTCCAAGTGCCTCACATGTGCAAGAGTCAAAGCCGAACATCAACGACCGAGTGGTTTACTTGAACAACCTGAAATACTTATGTGGAAATGGGAACATATATCCATGGATTTCATAACCAAGTTACCTTGTACCCCTCGTGGCCATGATAGTATATGGGTGATTGTGGACCGTTTGACCAAAATAACACATTTTATACAATATGAGACACTTACAAAGTTTCAAGATTGGCTCGTATCTACATTGACGAAATTGTGAGCCGTCATGACGTGCCGTTGCACATTATTTCCGATCGAGATGCTTGTTTCACTTCGCACTTTTGGTCTTCGATGCAAGAACTCATGGGTACTCAATTGGATTTAAGTACGGCTTACCATCCTCAAATGGACGGTCAAACCGAACGAACAATTCAAACCCTCGAGGACTTTCTACGTCTTTGTGTCCTTGACTTTGGTGGTGATTGGGATACGCATTTACCGCTCGCGGAAATTTCATATAACAATATTTATCACTCAAGTATCAAGATGACACCATTCGAGGCTTTGTATGGTCGTAAATGTCGTTCTCCGATTTGTTGGACTGACATTGGGGAAAATCTCATCACTGGTCCTGAATTTATTCAAGAAACGACTGACAAAGTTTCCAAAATTCGAAATAACCTTGAGGTGGCTAGAAGTCGTCAAAAGAGTTATGCCGACAAAAGACGCAAACCGTTGGAATTTCAAGTCGACGACATGGTTCTTCTTAAGGTCTCCCCATGGAAGGGTGTTGTATGTTTTGGGTAGAAGGGTAAGTTAGCCCCACTTTTTGTAGGACCTTTCAAGATTCTGAAAAGAATTGGGAAAGTGGCTTACAAACTGGAACTACCTTCTGGGGTTCATCCTGTCTTCCATGTCTCAAACCTGAGGAAATGTTTGGATGATGAAAATTTGCATGTCCCTCTAGTGGAAATTCAAATAGATGAGTCATTGCATTTCATTGAGAAGCCTATTGAGATTATGGAGTGAACCCTGAAGAAGACCCGAACAACTACCACACCGATCGTCAAAGTCCGTTGGGAAAACAAACGTGGAGCTAAGTTCACTTGGGAATGTGAGGAGCATATGAAAAAGATGTACCCGCATTTGTTCGTATAGTTTCATTCTTAATTTTGGGACGAAATTCTTTTAAGTTGAAGAGACTATAACATCATGTATTTTTTTATCAACTAAAAGTTAGCTTCGTTAAATTCTTGTAAAGATCATTGTTGCCAATTATGAGACTTATAGGTATTATGTTTATTTCTTAGTTTGCTTTTAATCCTTTAATTTGAAAGTTAATAATTAAGTTAATAAATTAAACATAATAATAAAAAATAATAATATTACTAGTAATAATAATAATAATAATAATAATAATAATAATAAATATAATAATAATAATAGTAATAATAATAATTATGATAATTATAATAATAATAACACTAATAATAATAAAAAATAGAAACAATATAATATATTTATAAAATTACTAAACTTAAAAGTGTTTAGAAAACATAAAGTAATTAAGTTTGAGGGGTTAAGTTGCCAATTTTGAAACTTTAAAAGAAAGCTTTTAGACATAAAATGTTAAACTAAAAACCAAAGGGACCATTTGTGTAACTAATTGAAAATTCAAATCCAAAACCCCTCTCTCCTGAAAATCCGGCAACCAACCCCGACGGAGCTTCGGCGAGCTCCGGCAAGGGTAAAAACACCTAACAAGTGACCGGTTAAGTCAATTAAATCATCCCCCTTCAAACGTGAACCCGAATCAAACATGTAACCGTCTATTATTGGATTCAAGTTTTAGTTTATTAGTAAACTGATTGAAACCGATGTATAACAGTCGATTTCACCTGAAATTCGATGAATTGAACCGTTGGATCAATTAGAAACGTACATCTAATCATTATGAAAATAAATATAGTTTAATTGGAGATTAACAATCAATAATCACAGAATTATAACCGAAACAAACGAAGCAAACGAAACTGTTCGGGACTGAATCGACTAATTGGACCTATTGAACAGAGGGGAATCATCACATTCGACCCCTTTAAACTCATCACACGCTCTATTGCTTGAAATTACAAAAAAAGATCAAAATCAAGACCTCTATTCATCACGCAAAGAACCGAAACATTACCCAGCTTAAACACTTCAATTTGGTTGCAATCAAGTAAGTTAAAACATCATTTTAATCGATTACACTTAGGGAACACAAGCCCTAAGGTTAATCTGATTGTAACATTCGAATTCAGGTTCAATTTTAGGATTGAACAATCTAGGGTTTATGCAAATTTGGGCATTTCAATGGGTTTACGTTTTAAGATTTGAAAACCAAATCATAACGCGGCTGAGGCCTTTAGTTCACTGGTAACACATCCGCCCCTTGAACAGGTGGTCCCCGATTCGAATCCGAGGAACCTCATGTTTTGGTTTTAAAGCTTTTTAACCTTTAAATTAAATCCAAATTTAATATCTATATATATATATATATATAATATATATATATATATATATATATCAGTTTATGAACTTATTAATTGTTAGAGAAACTACATTATTTCTACAAATTTATTTCATAAAATATCTTAATATAATTTTAAATATTATAGACAATAATATACCTAGTTTATTTTCTTATAAAATAGACTTTAAATAATGGTTTAAATCACTAAATTATTATTTGTTTAACCTTTTATTTATATATATTTTAGATGATGATTATTTTAAAAGAAAAATTATTATTCAAACTTATAAAGTACAAAAGATTTCTTTTGTATTCCTTTATACTAAAATGCTTAAATAAGGTGTTTTATTTTTATGGAATTAAAAACATAATCAATTATTTTATTTTATTTAATTTGGTTAATAAAACCCCAAATACCAAATTGAAACCCTAGTCCTCAAATCAAATCGTTAAACTTATTGTAATTAAACTTAAATCTTGTAAATATATATATATACTTAGGTATTTTGTGAAGGTTCACGTTCAAACGTTGATTATTATTCTTATTAGTCGTCACTTGTATTCTTATTGATCTCGTGAGTATTTTTATACCCCTTTTACATATTTTTACACTTTGGGGTGAAATGTTACCTTATAACCATTGCACTTGTAAACTCGTTTGATTCTTGTAAACACTTGGCAATTCACTTATATGTTGTGGTTAGTTGATCGTAGTAATTACCATGTATTGACTATTATATGTGCATCATTAACTATTGCTAGCTTGGCGACATCATAGATTTATGAGCTTAACAAGCCTGCTTGGTTAATCCAAGTACATTTAGCTAATCGTATAAACTTGTAAAATAGAATTTTGTAAACTGTCAAGGTTTGATTGTTGCATCTGTCATACATCCCTAGTTACTGTGCTCACTAACTTATGACATGAGTTGCCATCTTTTATATACTTATGTATGAAAACTATGGAAATCTCACCAACATTATGTTGACCTTATATTTTTAACATGTTTCAGGAAATACGCAAGTTTGATAGCCATCTTTGAAGTTCTTTCACATCTAGAAATGGACCTAGTTAAATAAATGAAATGTCTTGGTTTATTTACATCTTATGTTATGTCTATTTTCATCTTTGAGACTTATGCTTGTAATATTACATTTGAAACTTATGATTATTATACTTGGGGTTAAATAATAGCGTTATGTGGTTGTGAACAATTTAACCCTCACATCTTGACGTTTCCGCCATCAAGGTTGGGGTGTGACACTTCTAAACATGTTAAGGAAAATGACCCAACTAAGAAGGACAAACAAGAACCATCTAATACTGAAAGCCAACCTTCTCAGTTCAAGTTTAGAAAGAGGAAGATGATGTACATCAGAATGGACAAGAAGAAGTAGAAGAAGTCTAAGGCATCCACATGTACATCTCAGGATGGGTCAGAACGTCCTAAGGATGCTCAAGAAGAGGCTACTAAAAGTCCACTCATTGTAAGCCTTTTGCTATGGGAGACCCATCCTATTGTAAGGCCCCGTTCCGGGACGCTTACAGCTGGTGATTCATCACACGTAAAACATATACTTTACATTATTCATCAAAACTTGCAGCAAGAAAACATGAAACAATGGCATTTCATTTCACATAAAACTTTTGCAAAATAATGCATCATTTTTCGGTTACAAAATACATTGTTGTATTACATCACAAAAGCCTTAATTAAATGGATGCCGTCCAAAAGAGCTGAGTAGCCGCCTCGTGCCATCCTCAAAAAGTTACCTGACAACTGAAAATGTATAAAAGTCAGCGTTGCTGAGTGAGTTCTAGTTTTATAATAAAACAACATAAAATCGTTATTTATTTCTTTACAGAGTCCATACTATACGTTTCATTCGTTTGTGATCATACATCATACGTACATACAGATAATATCATTATTATCTTCCATTACGTTGTTAACCATCGTTATTCGTTACATTGTGACATGTACATTACCCTGAACATTGTGCACGAAGCTGGTTACTGGGCCTGAGGTCTTTCATAGAACCCGAACATTGTGCACGAAGCTGACTCCAGAACCTAGGGCAAGTACATTCACCATTCATCTTTTCTTTTTCATTCCGGATCAGTGTCATATGCTATACCCCGAACATTGTGCACGAGGTTGGTTGTTGGCCTAAGGTCTTTCATAGACCCCGAACATTATGCACGAAGCTGACTCCAGTACCTGGGGCAAGCGGCAAGGATCCCATACATATGGTCAATCACAAGGATTGGACCCCAGTGTGCATCCTTCTAGCGTAGCTAACCTGCACACAGTTGAGCTAACACCCTTTATTGGGTGTGGACCTCCATACATTTTCTTGCAAGACTTTTTACGTTCATTCATTCGTTAATGCATGCATTCATTCATCATGTTCCTCTTTCATTATCTTTCACTTAACGGTACATAATACTTCGGTTCATTCATTAACATAACACGTAAAGCCATGGAAATAAACATTCATCACTATAGGAACATAACATAACATATCATTCATACATCATCATACAAGGCATCATTCATACATAACATGCATCATGCATAACCATGCAACATCATCATCATCATCATCATCAACAACATAAGCATCAATCACAATGCACCACATGCCCCTCATACCATCTATGACCCCAAAAGTCAACTTATATAATCCCCTGGGAATTTCCCAAGTCAAAGCCTACTTTACACATTTTCCCCAAAAATTAGAAAAATATTCTAAGTCCTAGGCGCATGGACATTATTCAGGCGGATGGGCCACTTTCAGGCGCATGAGCACTATGCAGGCACATGGGGAACACTTAGTCAAATCCAGCCCAGTTTCTGGGTGCATGGGTACTATTCAAAAGCATGAACACTTAGGCGCATGGGCCACTTGGGCGCATTGGCACTATTGGGGCGCATGGCCCTACACTTAGTCATCCGACTAACATTCTAGCGCATGGGCCACTGTTTAGGCGCATGGCTTACACTTAATTCCTTCTAAGGCAATTTCAGGCGTATGAACACTTGTCTAGCGCATGAGCATTCTGTAAAACATGCTTCTAGGATATTTTCAATCCTAATCATCAAACCCATCGGTTCTAAGCATAATGTGGCTATTCTAAACATGAATAATCTATAAACATTCAAGAACCAACATCCAACATACACAATATATACGGGTATTCACACATAACTTTGTAAAATCATTTTAATACGTTTTCAGCCCCAAAGATAGTTTAAAACATGTAAAACCGGGGTCTAGAACTCACCTGGTGCAACTTGGGTGTTCTTTCTGTTAACCCGCTTGCAAAGAGTTCAAAACACCTAGAAACAACATTCAAAAACACACACACCCGAGCACAAACACAACCCATAAGCATACAAACACATAACAGGGATAAAACCCGACATAAAAACATAAAAACCTTGAATTCTTACCTTGAATTCACTTTCCTTCTTCCTCTTCTTCTTCAATCCGAGAGTGTTCTCTGCTCTCTCTCTCTCTCTAAAACCGAGAAAAATGGTGAAGTGAAGTGAGGGTGGGCGGCCATACTCCCTTTACACCAACTTTTGAAAGTTTTGTCCTTTTTGAACACTTTTAGTCCCTCCACTTAGACTTTATTGCCTTTCTTGCTTTTATTCTTTATATCTTGACTTTTAAAAATAACCGGGTGTTACACCTATCTTGGGCATTTGCTGCTAATCATACAGATGGTATGTCACTAGAGATCAACAGAGTTAAGATGTTTACTTCTGGAAGAACATGCTTGACCTTTCTCTGCATGATCTCTACGACATGAGGAGCTACTTTGACAATTTAAGGAATCTGGACCAATTGATGATGAATGGAATGGTCTTGATTCTAATGAGCATTGTCAATTGATAAGATCAAGCTTTAAATTTCTCCTTCAGTTTTGGTAGCATCAACCTAGGGGGAGTTTGTAAGGATTACACTTAGAGGTTGATATAACCAAGGAGCTCTTAGCATGCACATGTGAAGTATATGAAAGTTACTTAGGAAGATTTGATATAACTAAGTGAACAATGCTAAGTATCAAATATTCCGAAGCCAAAAGACTAATTCTTTCAAAGGCTAAGATGAGGTCATCCAAAGCTTCAAAGACAAAGTCTTCCGAAGTCAAGATTGATTTCTTCCAAATATAGAGGAGGCATGTATTCTTTGACATGCTTTTAACTAAAGTTGAAACACCTTTCCACTGCCAACTTTGAAGACTCACCAACTTTCATGAATTGTTGAAAAGTCTATGCTTTTATCAACTGGAGATTAAGGTGTTGAGTCTATAACTTTCCAACTATGTCAACTGTAGATTCTCATCAATACCATTTCTAATTCCCTTGCCTTAGAATCACTGATAGGGTTCCTTATTCTCAATTTGGTTAGATCAACTATCTTAAACCTATTGAAGCACACAAGTTGGTTTCTTGAGTAAGTTTCCCATTCAGCTGTTGAACTGGTTATGAAGTAGGTATCTCTCTTTTGGTCATATTCCCACTCCATTATTGGATTATAAGTTGATAGTGGAGTTTTAAAATTATAACACAACTTTAAACTTGTAAGGCCCCATTCCCGGGATGCTTACAGCTGGTCAATCATCGCACATAAAACATATAATTACATTAACTTAAATAAAACATTGCAGCGGAAACATTAAGACAACATTTCATTTCACTATGAATGCTTTTGCAAATTAATACAACATTCATTACAAAAAAATCGTTTGTTCGCATTACAATACAAAACATTATACAAGGGATGCCATCCAAAATAAGCCAAGTAGCCGCCTCGTACCATCCTCAGCAACCATTACCTGCCAACTAGAAACACATAAAAGTCAGCGTTGCCGAGTGAGTTCTAGTTTTAAAATAAAACATACTTTACTTCCGTTTATAACCATTCTTTACTTTCGTACATGATCACACATCATACGTACAAATAGATAATATGATTATTATCTTCATCATTCGTTCATTAACTTTTTTCATTCATCGTACGTCATTATCATTCACTTTCATACATAACTTTCTTACTTATCTTTCATACGTTCATTACTTTTGATGACATGTACATTACCCCGAACATTGTGCACGGAGCTAGTTACTGGGCCTGAGGTCTTTCATAGACCTCAAACATTGTGCATGAAGATGACTCCAGTACCTAGGGAAACTACACTCATCACTTATCTTTTCTCTTTCATTCCGATCAATGCCATATGCTATACCCCGAACATTGTGCACGAAGCTTGTTATTGGGCCTGAGGTCTTTTATAGACCTCAAACATTATGCACGAAGCTGACTCCAGTACCTAGGGCAAGCGGTAAGGATCCCATACATATGGTCAATCACAAGGATTATACCCCAGTGTGCATCCTTCTGGGTAGCTAACCCGCACACAGTTGAGCTAACACCCTTCATTGGGTGTGACCTCCATACATTGCTTGCAAGACTTTCTTACTTTCATTCATTCACTAATGCATGAATTCTTTCATTACGTTCCTCTTTTAATTATCTTCCACTTTACGTTACATAATACTTTTCATTTTATTTATAAACATTCAACGTAACGCCACGAGAAAATAACATGCATAACCAGGAACATAAACATAACCATACTGGGCATCACCATTCAAGGCACAATCATACATACATAACATTCATCATACATACCATCATGCATAAGCATCAATCATACATCATCATACATTTCCCAACACATCATCTATGACTTCAAAAAGTCAACTTACATAGCCCCTAGGAACCTCCCAAGTCAAAGCTGACATTTCACTTTTTCTCCAAAAATTCAAAAAATAATCTAAAAGTCTTTAGGCGCATGGGTACTATGCAGGCCCATGGGCACTATGTAGGCCCATGGGCACTATGCAGGCCCATGGGCACTATGCAGGTGCATGGGGAACACTTAGGCTCATGGGGAACTTTCAAGCGCATGGGCATTATCAGGGCGCATGGGCACTATTAGGGCGCATGGGCAACACTTAGTCATTCCGGTCATATTCTAGGTGCATGGACACTATGCAGGCGCATGAGTGCCTAGGCAAATGGGAATCCTGGGCACATGAACACTTAGTAAATTTCAGCCTATTTTCTAGGCGCATGGGTACTGTTTGGGCGAATGAGGTTTTAGGCCCATGGGAACAATTAGGCAGCTATTTCGGTTGGGCGCATGGGGCACTGTTTAGGCGCATGGGCAGTCTATATCACTCTAAAACATCATAATTCAGTTCCCAATCATCACCTATCATGTTCAAAGCTTAAATCATACATCCTAAGCCTTAGAAACACAACCATAAAATCATCACAATCATAAACACACCCAAATCAAACCCCACCCGCAAAGACATACACATATAACATACGGGTAAAAACTCACTTTTATAAAAAGTTTCATACATGCATTTCAGCCCCAAAGCAGTTTAAAACAAATAAAAAGGGTGTCCTAGAACTCACCTTAGCAGCCTTTGGTTATGACTTCTTCAAAACCTGTTTGCAAGTTGAGTTCAACCGCCTAGAAACCCACCAAAAACACACCCGAACACATATAAACACACATAAGCATATAACCAGGCTAAGGCCAGTCAAGAACATCATCAAGCCATGAATTCTTACCTTGAATTTGACATTCTGCTCTTGTTCTTCTTCAAAATCCAAATTCTGCACTTTCTCTCCCTAAAACATCTGAATTTTGAGTGTGAAGAGAGGGTGATGGACGGCCATAATCTTTATTCACCAATTTTTAAAGTCTTTTATCTTTTTGATACTTTTAACCCCTCTACTTGGATTTTATTGTTTCTTTCTTTTTTCTTTCACTTTTATTCTTTCTTTTTTTTTCATAACAAAAAGAAAGTGAGGAAGAAATGAAAGTGAGGAAGAAGAAGGCTAAAACAATCAATTTACAACTACTTAACGAAATAATTAACACCGTTTGATCGAGGGACGAAACATGTTACGTTTTCTTCAAATCTTATAACTAAACATGAAATTATTCTGTCAAAGGGACGAAAGATAAAATTTTAGCAAACCTTAAGGATGATCGGTGTAATTTACTCTTAAAATAAAGATAAATGTTATAGAGCTCTTTTATACTTATCCCAATATAGATATAGTCATTATTTAGAATTTTTAATAAGTTATAATTATAACGTCCTTTAAGCTTATATAAAGTTGTAGGTATCATCTTTTATTTTTAAAAAATACTCTAAACATAATTATGTTAATATTTTGTAACGAATTTCGTACTTTAGACTAACTGTTGTTAAGTTTTTCTGTTAAGTTAAGAGCAATTTAGTCTTTTTGCCTCTATAGGACTATTAATTTAATTTTTTCAAACATAAAAGGATATTTTCTATAACTTTCTTTTATCTTTTATTTAATTTATGTATTTTTTATAATAATGCATATACATATGATTTTTATATAACATAATATATATAATTTAATTACATTATCCACGCATTATATATATATATATATAATTTAATTACATTATCCACGTATGTAATAATTAATTTACATATGATTTTTATATAACATAATATATATATATATATATATATATATATATATATATATATATATATATATATAATTTAAAATGTTAGACGTTGGAACGATTATAAAAAAAAATGAAAGTGACATGTATGTGGTTGATATTAATTTTAAAATTATTCTAAAAAATTTATTCTTAAAATAACCCAACTCTATAAAATTTGAGTCTTTTAAATGGTTTAACGGCATCCGTTAAAAAGAAAGAGTTTTAAGTTGAATGTTAAAATTCTTAAAAAAAGTAACTAGAGGTTTTGCAAGAATCTAAAAATGTTTTCATTTTTACTTTAAACCTGAAGATAAAAGTAGAGATATCGGACGGACAGGAAGGAAGCAAGGTAGAGATCGTAAGGCTGGCATGATGAAAGGCTGTCAACGACAGGTCACTCTATCTTTTCTCGTGGTCCGAATGATTTCTTCTCTCCATATACCCTCGCTTTCTCCCAAACTTCAAAGAGGCGCACAACACAACTCACGCTTAGGGTTCAACTCGCCATCATCATCATCTTCTTCTTCTTCTTCTCAGATCTAGTTCTAATACGGGTAATTTCTTAAGCTCTATTTACTTTACTTTACTTTACTTTGATGCTCTTGTTCTTGGTAGTTTTTAGCTGTTTAAGGTCTGAATCTATGCAATTTTCTTTGATTTTTAATTTCTAGAAGCTGTTGTTACTCGATTGTCGTTAAATTCGTTGATCTTAGAAAAAATTCTTTTCTTTTTGCTTCTACTGGCATCTTCATCCCGATAGATGTTAGTATTTGTTGTTCTGATTCAGATTTTTACAGATCTGTTTTTTGTGGTTTATATTTTACTTGTTTTTTGTAAAATTAAATTATGATGTAACTAGATCTGTTGATTTACTTTTCTGATTACTTCGATCTGTGGTATTGGATGGTGTGCGATCTGCTTGAATAATGCACACAAAGTTATGTGATGATCCGATCGTGGTTGACGTGAAATCTGTAACTGATGTGAGATTTTGTTTAGTGTGAATTAATGGGTGCGATGCTGTTAAGCGTCTAGGCTTTTACGTTATCGGTGACTCTTTCTTTTGAAACAGAAGGAAACTCAGACATATAACGTTAACTGTTGCAGAACATTGTTTTGTGAAATTACTCCAAAGTCATTTGAAAAATATCTTTTTTTTTGAATTTGACGATTAATTCTTCTTTATTTGGGTCTGTAATTATCTGTTTAGTTTAGTATTCATATCAATCGTGCTTGATAAATATGATGTACTGAATTGTTGTATTTATCTTGTGTTATAGTTTATAAAATGGCTGATGCTGAGGATATCCAGCCCCTGTTTGCGACAATGGAACTGGGATGGTGAAGGTTGGTATTATTATGTGTTTTTTTTAATTAATTTATTATTATTATTTTCTTGCAATATTTAATTTGTTACTTAAATCTACAGGCTGGGTTTGCTGGTGATGATGCGCCAAGGGCTGTTTTTCCAAGTATTGTTGGTAGACCACGACACACTGGTGTTATGGTGGGTATGGGCCAAAAAGATGCTTATGTAGGAGACGAAGCACAATCAAAAAGAGGTATCCTTACTTTGAAGTATCCCATTGAGCATGGTATTGTTAGCAACTGGGATGATATGGAAAAGATCTGGCATCACACTTTCTACAACGAGCTTCGTGTTGCACCTGAAGAGCATCCTGTTCTTCTCACTGAGGCCCCTTTGAATCCCAAGGCCAATAGGGAGAAGATGACTCAGATCATGTTTGAAACCTTCAATGTTCCTGCCATGTATGTTGCCATCCAGGCTGTGCTTTCTCTTTATGCTAGTGGTCGTACAACAGGTAAGTTTCTTTTTAACATTTGTGTTTGATTATATTTTGCCCTGTGACCATTGGCAACTTTTGACACTTAATCATGTTGTTTGTGACATAGGTATTGTGCTGGATTCGGGAGATGGTGTGTCACATACAGTTCCAATCTATGAAGGTTACGCGCTTCCTCATGCCATCCTTCGTCTTGATCTTGCGGTCGTGACCTTACTGACTCCCTGATGAAAATCTTGACTGAAAGAGGTTACATGTTTACCACAACTGCCGAACGGGAAATTGTTCGTGACATGAAAGAAAAGCTTGCATATGTTGCTTTGGACTATGAGCAAGAGCTTGAAACTGCAAAAAGCAGCTCCTCTGTTGAAAAGAACTATGAATTGCCTGATGGACAAGTTATCACAATTGGAGCAGAGAGGTTCCGTTGCCCTGAGGTTCTTTTCCAGCCATCTCTGATTGGAATGGAAGCTGCTGGTATTCATGAGACCACCTACAACTCGATTATGAAGTGTGATGTTGATATCAGGAAGGACCTATATGGTAACATTGTTCTCAGTGGTGGTTCAACCATGTTCCCTGGTATTGCTGATAGGATGAGTAAGGAAATCACCGCCCTTGCTCCTAGCAGCATGAAGATCAAGGTGGTTGCACCGCCAGAGAGGAAGTACAGTGTCTGGATCGGAGGATCAATCCTTGCATCACTCAGCACCTTCCAACAGGTAGTCTGAAAACAACTCAGTCACTCTTCTGTGATTCTGGACCTTCTGGTATATATTAATCACTTGAAACTAACTGTGTTTGTTTTACTTATTAGATGTGGATTTCCAAGGGTGAATATGACGAGTCAGGCCCGTCCATCGTCCACAGAAAGTGCTTCTAAGTATGGATTTTGTTGGTTTTGAAGGTTGAGTTTTTCAGTTTTTCTATTGCCCTTTTTTCGTGTTATTTTTCATGTGAACTATATTAAGTAAGGCTGGCAGGGGTTGGGAAATGATTATGAAAGCCAAGGGGACAAACACCATGTTCATCTGTAATCCATTGGTCTCGTTTGTGAAATGCTGCTAGATATGTTTGTAGTTGGAGAGTGGTTGTGAAATCTTTTCATTATGAATTTAAACTGTTTTCTATTTAATCTGTTTGTTGGCAATAATCAATGTCAATGTTTTTGCTGTACTAAAAGTTATGCTAGTAGAGTTGCTTTTGTGGTCGCTCATTTTGAAAGGATTATATTTTATTTACTGCTAGTCTTTATCAATTAAGTTGGTTTTCGGCTCATGATTCGGTGTTGGTTAATTTGGTTAGTTGTTACTTATAGTCCTTTGTTCATTATGTGCCATTATGTGAAGTGTGAGATATTTTAAGGTGTGTAGGATGTGTGACGAGAGTTTTATATACTTGGTGTTTCTGAATGACAAACTAAACAATAATTGGCCTCTACAACTATCATTCATATTCTATAGATTTGGTGTTGGTTAATTTGCTAGATTTGGCCTCTACACTTATGATGTAGTGACATAATTATATGGTGTTTGTTAATAGAAGTGGTGTGAGGTTAAATCAACCAAACGCAAAAGCTGTCTTGTATATATTGGCCTCTACAACTATCATTCATATCTATAGATTTGGCTTGTTGATGAGCTTTTCATTATCTTTTTTTGTTCTTCAGCTTTTTTTATATCAGCTTTCTCTAGAGTCTGGTTTCGATCACTTCTTTTTGACCCAAAACGTGTTATGTTTTTCAAATTGATCGTGGCTGTTTTTTATTATTATTTTAAACCAAAATGTGCTCGTATCTTTAGACTACACCTTTTTAGGCTATTTTTTATGATTATAAAGCATAAACTTCTGCCAGAACTTGCTTAAATAATGTAGGTCTCGGTCAGGGACAATAGTAGTGGAGTTGCTATGGATTTTGAAGATGTTATACAATTATAATGCAGTTAAAGAAGCAACAATATAATTATGGCCAATAGGAATAGAGTGACCATATTTGGTGAGTCAATCGACCACCACCTAAACTGTGCTTTTGCCTTGAACCTTATATGGCCCAAATATGAAATCTATGATGATGTTAAAGAATACAACCGTAGATAAGGGTAAAGAGGATAGTAAGCTGGGAGATGCCACTATCTCATAATAGCCCGTTGACACATAGAGCACAATTTAACAACCTGGTGGACAGCCTTAAAGCACCCCTTCCAATGAAACATCTCTCTTAGCCAATACAATATGGCCTGAAACCTGGAATGACCACCTGCGATGACCGACAAAAAGGTGAAAATATTAACTTGATAAGTTGAGTCTTCTCCCACCAAAATTTTGCCTTTTTTAGTTAAAATCTTACCATCTCATTGCCCTGATCACCTGACCATCACTCAATTGTTATATCAACTAACATAATTGAGTGTCAGTTGACCAAGACTGTTGGATTCTCTCCCACGACATTGATTTAATCGACCTCAAGGTAATGGATAGCAATGCTAACCCTAAGACCTTGGACAATGCATCAACTACTTATTTTCAGCCCCTATCTTGTAAGAGATCTCATAGTCATAGCCTATTAGCTTATATAACCATATTTGGTGCATTGGTGTAATGATTTTCTATTCTAAAAGATGCTTAAGACTTTGCTGTTCGTGTTTAATTATAAACTGGCCATGTTTTTACCAAGAGAGTTGCTACTAACTCCTCATAAACAAACAATGCTTGCTAGCTAATTGATAAAGCCTTGCTTATAAAAGCAATAAAGTGCCCCTCATGCATAAGTACCGCTCCCAGCCCTTTAGCCGAAGCATCAACTTCAACAATAAATATTTTAATGATGTTGGGTAGAGCTAGAACAGGAGAAGTTGATAAAGCAGCTTTTAAAGAGTCAAAAGCAGCTTGAGCTTCTACATACCATGTGAAAGCATCCTTCTTGAGTAATTCAGCAAGGGGTTTAGTTATTGACCCAAAGCCTTTAATAAAACGTTTATAATATCCCGCAAGGCCATGAAATCCCCGTAATTGTTTAACTGTAGAAAAAGAAGGCCAATCTTTAATTGCTTGAATCCTGTAGGGATAAGTAGATACTCCTTGTCCTGTATTTAAATAACCAAGATACTCCACTATAGTGCCACCAAATGAGCATTTAGATTTCTTAGCCTTCAACTGATGCAGTTACATAAGGGACAATACTTCCTGAACATCCAAAAGATTTCCCATGAGGAACTATAAACACGAATCTCATCAAAGAAGACCACAGTTGATCTTCTTAATACATTTTTAAAGATAGAATTCATCAAAGATTGAAAGGTAGCTAGGGCATTAGTTAAGCCAAATGGATGAACTAAGAACTCATAATGGCCTTAATGTGTCTTGAAAGTTGTTTTGTGGATATCCCCCTCAAACATCTGGATTTGATGGTAACTAGACCTAAAGTCCAGTTTTGAAAACATAGTGGGTCTTCATAATTCATCTAGCAGTTCTATTACAGAAAAAGGAAACCTATCTTTAATGGCGGTCTCACTCGGTTGTATGTAATCCCTACACATCATGTATGAACCATCTTCTTTCTTGACTGCCATAATAGGAGCAACAAAAACACTAGGGCTATTCATGATGATCCCTGAGTCCAACAACGCTTGTGTCATTTTTCAATCACATCATTTTTAGCACAAGGGTAGCAATATGGTTTAAGATTCAAACTGATGGATTCATCTTTTAGGGGAACATGATGATCATAGTCTCTTTTAGGAGGTAACCTTGTTGGTAACTCAAAGATGTCTTAAATTTCAATCAATAAATGAGACATCTGAGTATTGGTAGAGTGACAATCCACCTCTGGTTTGTGCTACACATCATGATCAGTATGCAAACTGAATAAGTAGGCATGAATCAACTAGGACTTAGAATGTAGTAGGTTGGTCATATTCTCCATTGGGCACATATTGACCCTGTGAGTAGTAGTACCCTTAAGCAATAAGGGTTGGTCATTGACTGAAAATGACATAGTTAAGGATTTATAATTTCGAACCATGTCATTTAAAGTTTGTAGCCATTAAATGCCTAAAACAATATCATAGTTACTCAAAGGAATAATCAACATTATGCTTTGAACCATTTACCCCGCATAGTCTATTGTAAATCCTTGGATAATTACAAGACAACTTGTTACCATCAATAATAGTGACTGCATGTTAGCTATGGCCTGGGCATGGCAAATTAATTTCATAGCTAGTTGTTGATTCATAAAGTTAAGATTGGAACCACCATCAATTAATATCTGCAAATGCTTAGTACCCAAAGTTCCTACCACCTTTATTGTAGAATAAGAGGGAATGCCAGTGATATATGTAAGGAAATGAGAGGATTTTTGGTAGATTCCAAAGTTGTGACATGATATTCCTTAGTGTCTTCATCCCCCACTTCATCCCCCATTTTAATGACAAAGAGTTGTTTAGTGTTTAAACACTTATGCCCTGGTGTGTACTTTTCAGAACACCAAAAACGTTCCCCCTCTAGATCTCTTTTCATCAAATTCCTTACTGGTGAGTCTCCTGCTAATACTTTTTATCATTTTGATTAAGAGTTTTAAAAGTCCCTATAGTAACTTCCACTAATGTTTCAAATCATGCTTGTATAGAACACATATATTCATCCATGGAATCTCAGATACAGACATACCTCTTCCTTTTACAAAATTATTGTGCCATTTTACTGCTTGCCCTTCCACATGAACAATTGCATAACGAACCTTGAGTTTCTCTAGAGTTACATCGATCGCAAAAAAAATTCACATCTCTATATCCAACGCCTAATTTCAGCCCTATCGAATTTTAGGAATTCTACTCTTGAAAATCAATTATTATTCTGAGTCAATCTAGTGTCTTCGTCGTCTTTGTGATTATGATCATGAACTGTTGAACCTTCATTATGATTGATGAGATTGCTTGAAATTATTGCCAATAAATTCTTGATTAATTACAACATCTAAGACTTCAATGAAGTCATCTCCATTGTCAACTTGTTCTTCATGCTCGTCATCTTCACCGTTTGTTTCTCCGAAGCTGATTTGATACCTTCCAATTCAGATTGATTCTTCTCATTTGCAGATTCTAACAGAGTAATGATAGCTCATGATTGTGTTTTCTATTTCTTGACTATGAGTAGATGTTAGCATGAGTAGGTCAGCGTTGTCGGAATATAAAACTTCAATGAGAATCTATAGCTCTGATTCCATCTTCTATCCATAGGGTGGGCCTAAATTCCTCCAACAAAAATAGTGATTTACAAGCGACAAACATAAAAGAAAACTAATAAACACGGTCACTACTCCATGTCTTCATAAGCTTAATTTCCTGGCGTCAATCTCAATGATGATGGGAATGTATAGAGCGATAGACCAACAAGGAAATGCAAGGAATCGGTCGCATCATGAATGTCATAAAAATAACTTCTAAACAAGATCAAGTTCAACGACTTGAGTCAAACCGAAGCTAAGCATAGATCTTGACTTCACAGCAAGAGGTTTCGTCTTATGCAACGAAAACAAGTTGTTCGTGTTGGATGGGTGCGACAACACCAAGAATTGGATGAAAACCAACAACAAACCAACTTGGTGTCTATCTTAGAGGAACACTCTGTGTATTTCATGTTGGAAGTTGTTTTCCAATAAAAGCGAGAAAAGACACAATATTGGGAATGTTAATATCTTACTTGATTTCATTTTTATTAATTTTCTCTATCTTGTATTTTTTTTTAAATTTATGAAAGTTCATTTTAATTATATATTTAATTTAAGTTAGTTATAAAATACGAAATATAAATAAAAGTTTACAAATAAATTAATTTGGTAAAAGTAAGAAAACAAGAGAATTTTTATGCTTAACGAGGTAAAAATGCGAAAGACTACGAAAAACAAAAAAGTCTGATGTGATGTGGTGTTGTCCATGGAATATTAGGAAAAAACAAAAGGACACCCCCTTAATGATGGTTCTTACCTCTATTTGATCAAGCACATCAAGATGGTTTTTGCCTCTATTTAATAAGCATATCACGATTGTTATTGCCTTTATTTGAACAAGCACATTAGGATGGTTCTTACATCTATTTAAATAAACATATGTGATGATTCTTGCCTCTATTTGAACAAGTAGACAAGCAGCAAACATAATTATAGAACACCGTAAAATGCCATATTTCACATGGCAGGTCCCTTACACATTATACACCAACATATCTCATTTATTTAAGCTTTAATTCTTTGCTAGAAAATAAAGATTCATAAGTAATTATCGAATGTGGAACTACAATGACAACAATTTCTCATTTAGGGTTTTTCATGAGTCAAAACGAGTGGAGCTACTGTTTGGTTCAACTTGGTTTCATTTGGAATCATTCCAAATCAAGTTGGTTTGTTTTGTAAATGAGTCGGGACGAGTTCAACTTAGTTTATAATGATTGAGTCGAGCTAGCCCATTAGCTAATTTCACATATTTCAAGTGACAAGCCACTAGTTATTATTAGGTATATTGGCTATAACTAGAGCGTAAACTATAACTTATATAATAATTATTATTACAAAGTGACGAATAGACTAGCTAAAAGTATTTAATACTAATAAACAGTCATCTCTATACATAAACAATTTAAAACAAACAATTTTGTTCAAAATCAAGCCAACCCTAGTTTAAAAGGGTTGAGCTGGCTCGGTTTGTAACTAAGCAAAGTGGTGCCATCGGAATTCGAGTAATCCATGAAGGCTCCAACACTGAGAAAAACACACCACCATCTATGAGAGCTTAGACAATCTCAACTTGATAATGAGTTTTCATCAATAGTGTAAGATGAACCTCCATTCATATGCACCGATAACGAGTCTCAAAACTAGCTAAACAAGGCAAGCGATGAGGTGGGGCAAAAGTATAATGGTTGACTTGGTAAAACAAAACAAGGCAGCCACACCTCCCCAACTTGAAAAAATCAAGAAAGAAGAAAGGTTAAAGAAAATGAAATTGAAGCTAACCTAATAAAACATAAAGCTAGGGAAATATTCCAGACAAGGAGCTCTCCTCTAGATCGGCACTTATAAGAAAGATTCACACGTAGCGCGTTAGGAGTAACAAGAGGGAACCAAATGCCACCACCTTATTCCATACGTACAAAGGTAGCGCCGTCATATGGGGGCAAGATTCACACCCAACCCCACCATTCATGCCTCCTATGCCATTCATGGCAGCTCAGAGCAAAGACTACAATACCCTTGTGTCACACCGCCAATGCCCTTTTCAATTGGAGGAATCCCACGAGGGCCGACTCCATACATTTACACGCCAACACTAATGATTCAATCACATGGATGAAGCTCTAACCCTTCATTAGTGATGTCGGTGTTGATTTCAAGGTCGTCTCACTAAGGCGGTGATGATGAGATATCTATACCATGCCTCCCACACAGTTTAGTAGCTGAATTCAAGTTCACTCAACACACAGCTACTTTCTAGTTCCTAATATAAACTTAAATGTCAATCTTCATATGAAATTATGAGGGGTCTGGTGATCCACATGATCACATCCATAAGTTCAAAGGGGGCATCACATGGGAATGATGGACACTATCTATATGGCGCCACATGTTTTCTCCAACATTCACTCTTTGGCAAAAGTGTGGTTTGACGATTTGTCGGCTGGACAAATGAAATGATTTTGTATATTTGAAGAAATATTTGTTCGACTATTTCACCAGTAGAAAAAGAATTAAAGGACCCAAAGGAGGTTCTACTCATGTGAAGGAAATTACAAAAGTATGAATATCCTAAACATTCTAATTGTAAGGAAACACCAAAACGCAAGTTAAATATCATATTTGGATCACAAATCTGTTGGTGGTTGAAAAACTGGATGGGTCCTAGCAAATGTGCATAGCTTTAAAATTCTCAATGAACATGCCACGAGGAGTGCCTCTAGGACTAGTATTGTGACACCCCATCTAAAACGCCAACGTTATAGTGGAACCAAACTAAGTTTTCATTTAAAACATACAATTTTTCAAGCATGATACATTATTCATTTACAATACCATACAACTCGAAACTTCTATGACATCGACTTACACCGTCTTCATATTCTTCATAGGGTGTCACTAATGACCAATAATACATATAAAGATGTCAGCCATATGCTAGTGTGCTCATGCTAAACAGTTTATAAAATTAACTTTGACATGCATATGGGTAGTGCTTATCATTCCTAAAACCGCTTAAAACCAACCACAATGAGACAACTTTCAGTCTGATGTATCAAAAAGAAGCCGTGAGTCCAGTTGAGAATGGGTCACACACATCCTGGGTGAAGAAATCAGAGGACGTGATCAATCATGATCTACACCTCACCCTCAATTTTTTGGAAGAAAGAAGATATTATTGTTATTTTTATTAATTCGATTTATTTTGAGTTTATAATATTAAAGGTCATAAGCTTTGCCAAAGGAAAACTCAGAGGGGTTTAGTTACGTTTGCTAAGGTAAGGAAGTAAGGAACCCACTTGGCACCTGGGTTCAATCCTCACTTCTCTTTTTGTAGTGATTTCATTGCTTTTCTATTACTTTTTTCTTTTTAATTTTTAACTATATTTTCTACTAAAATATTAGATTTTCTAAAAAAATATGAAAACCTAAAACAAATACAAGTATTCTTAGGGTTAGTAAATTACGTAAGAAAATTTATCCCAAACTTGTCAAAGTTAGTAGGGCATTATATAGTAAAACAACTAAAAGTGGACAAAGATATTTTAATGCGGAAGATATAAAGTTAGTAATAGAGATAAAATAATGTAGTTGGAAATATAAAACTATTAGAACTGCCATTAGTCACATATTATATAGTTATTGAGACAGATGGATGCAAAAAAAGTTAGGGTGCAGTTCTGCTCTACAAAAAAAATCATAAAGAAGTAGAAAAATATGTGCTTATGCCTGTGGAAATTTTCAAAATAAGACAAGTTGGGTAAGCATCGATTTCAAAATTTAAGCATTGATCTATGCTTTAGAAGAACGAGGGATGAAACTAAGGACTAAAAGATAAGCTAATGAGTGTCGGAGGGGATTTAGTGTGTCATCGAGATGATAAGGGAATGCGCTGAACACTATACTCATATTGTCTACTTCTTCTTGTATCTTTAGTTCTGTAAATTATCTATTTATTATTTCTTCAATTATTTTATTAATTTCTTTAGTTTTAATCTTGTTATCTCTTTATCTTCATCGTCTAGAATTCACATTGTTCAATTGTTTTATTTGTTCCAATTGTAGGATATCAGGATCTATTTCGACTTCTTCATTTTTTTTATCGTATATTGATCGTACTTCATCATATCTTCAAGTAATTCTATATTCATGAAATTATATTCTGCATTTTCTTTATTGATTTTCTCATTTATAGTTTCTTTGACATCTGTAAATCTTAAACTTTATTTTCCATTTAATCCTTCATATATAAAACTTTTCTTTGGGATTAAGACTGTATTTTTATTTTCTTGTAAATCATTTATATCCTATTCTAGTCTTGTTAGTTGTTCATGGTCGATTTTTATTGGATCTATCATCTGTATTGACTTTGATGTTACGGTTTTTACAATTCCCTCTATATTTAATTTATATTTCATACCTGAATTATTACTAGCTTATCCTAATACTCCTATGCTGACAATGTTGGTCCAACTAATCATTTGAATGTGATTTTAATGAAGATTTAACATTGAAATCCACAAGATATTACTAAGTCTATTAGCTTGTGGACCAATTAATGATAAAATATGAACACAAATCAAATATAAGATCCATTTGTAAGAGAATTTGAGAAGATAAAGAAGAATAATGCTCAAATGTATGAAATATAAGCTCCTAGCAATACAGAAACAAAGAATGAACCCAAATCTGTAATAATCAATAAAGTTCCAAGAGTTCCACACAATGAAGAACAAAGAAACACACACACACACATATATATGTATATATATGTATATATATGTATATATATATATACATATATACACAACCTAGTTTCTCATACTGAGAAACTATATGCACTATCGCATGAGAAACTACCGGGCAAAACAGCAGTTTTGCATGCAGTACCACATGCCGTAGAATACAAAACAAGACACAATTAAACTTGATCATATTACATTAATATCTAAGTTATAATAAACTATAACTAAACAAAAACAAACAACAATATGAATACCACCCTAAGGGGTATTCACTTGCCGGGTCTTCAGGACTAGCTCTAGTCTTTGCCTACTCCATCATCCTAGCCAAATCTCTAACTACTACCTCTAAATCCTCATGTTCTTGCACACTATTTTCGAGCTGCTTGATCTCCGATCTCACGCCCCGAGCCATGTTTGCTACCCTCTTAAATAAGCTTGTCTTAGTCTTCATCTCTTTTCCAACCTTAAATTTAATCTGGTTCACGTACAGTACCTTTAGATCTTCGTCACCTAGTGAGAATACTTCCATAGGTTCAAATAACCTTATCTCATCTCCATCCTTCACCCTCACTACTGCTTCTCCAGTCTGATTGTCATAGAACCATTTCTCAAACTTCTGCAGTCTTAAAGGCTGTTTATCAAGTATCTTCACCCTATTGATGGTCTTTGCAAGCTTTAATTTTAGCATGATCTTCCCTTCCCCCTTACCAATAATGATCCTTCTCTGTCCTCTTCTCATGCTTCATGTATCCAAAAGCTTCAAAGTTATCCTAAACACCTTGATGAATCTCACACTCTAACATTTTGGCATGTTTATAAAAAGTCGAGTCAAGGAAGGGAATCTTTGTTATTCTCCTTAAATCCTAATTAGGAAGGGTCTTGAACACCTTCCTTTTATGCTTCCAGCTTACCATCTTCTTATCCATGTCCTTCCTCCCTGGCTCTTGAATGTTTTGGAAGAGAGGTGTTAGTTTCTCTGGTTCTTTCTACTTATGGAACTAGTCCTCTCTATTAATCTCAACCACATCACCTTCAATTGAACTCATCTGACCCAAATAAGTCATTGGCCTCTCATCAACTATATAAAACTCTGGCTCAGAATTATAGTCCACTAACTATTCCTCCACCTCTTCCTCCTCATTAATCAAATTCAGCTCAACATACCCTTTCTCTCCTCATTGTCTCTCATCACTTATCACCTTATTCTATGTCAGATCCAATCTAAATCAAATCCCATATCAACAAACCCAACCTCAAGCACCTTATCAATATTTGTTTTCATGGCCAACTCCTTCAACACTACCTCCAACACCACTTTCACCAGCTACACCTGTCACACCCCGACCGACGGCGGAATCATCGGGGTAGATGAATGTGAAACGATTGTTCATAGCACATGGAACTAATTAAGTTGAAATAATGTTAAATATCATTAATCATTGAACATTACAAGATAAATAAGTCCATACAATACAAAAGGTTCAAACAAAGAAATAACATATTTAGTTAAACTAGGTCCAAGTCTTATATGAGCACGAAGAGAAACGTCAAGTATTAAACCCGAACATGTTAAAAATAAAGGGTCAACATAATGTTGGTGAGATTTCCATAGTTTTCAATACATAAGTATATAAAAGATGGCAATTAATGTCATGAAATTAGCGAACAAAGTAACCAGGGATGTAAGACAGAATGCACAATCAAAACTTGACGATTTTACAAGTCTCAATGTTTACAAGTTTATATGATTAGCTAAGTGTACTTGGATTAACCAAACAGGCTTGTTAGTCCTATAGATCTATGATATTGCCAGGCTAGCAATAGTTAATGATTATACATATATTCATCAATACAAGGTAATTACAAATATCAACTAACCACAACATATAAGTGAATTACCAAGAGTTTACAAGAATCAAACGAATTTACAAGTGCAATGATTATAAAGTAACATGTTTCACCCAAAAGTGTGAAAATATGAAAAGGGGGTATAGATATACTCACAATAATACCAATAACCATGACAAAAAGGTAAAGATAAATTGCATGTGCATTTACAAGTATCAAGATGTTTACAAGTGTAAAATTTATGAAGTATCATTATTATTACAAATGGATTAAACGATAAACTACTTAAATTTTTATAGCCCAATTCATAATATAAATTGCACGTTTAATTCATTTGGTCCATTAAAATTATTATTATAGTTTAATAAAAGAACTAAAAAAATGGGTTTGGGTTTATGACTAGAAATGAAGAATGTTACAGTCTCCCATACTTTAAGAAATTTCGTCCTGAAATTTAATCACGAGAGGACTAATTTGAAGGAGATGAGGAGACTTGGATTTCATTTTACGTTTGCAAGTGAACTCGCGGATGCGTTTAAATTCAACAAGTTTAATTATGATGTTTTGCTATGCTTAAGCTTGTTAATTTCATAATTCATGATTTCATGTGTTTCTTGTCAAACGGTACAAGATTATTATTTAGAATTTTTAGTTGATAAATGTTTGTATTTTAAACGGTTCAAGATGGTTAGAAAGGTTTTGTCATGAGTGAAACACTAAATTAGTGTGATACGAGGCTTGGAGATAAGTTCAAGATGCTTTTGAATGGGATAAGGAATTCATAAGAGCTTCTCAAGGAAACAACTTTTACGGGGTTTCTGGATGATCGATTCTTGTTATGTCTTTGAGGTTTCAAAGTTTTATTAGCTTAAAGTTGATACGAGAATCGTGTTTGTTATGATTAAGGATTCAATTTAGAATGAGAGCGTCATTGTAATACGTTTTCAGAATAAATATGGTTTTGAGAGGAAGCCGTATAGAAAGCTTTTAAAAATGATTAAGAAAATGGGATAATGGGTTTTAAGATTCGGGAATACAAAATAAATGATGAAACGATCCAAAATAACAAGATGTTTTGAATGTAACGTTCGGTTTACAAACCAAAACATTACGTTGACTTATCAAAGTATTACGTCAACTACAACCTTAATGAAGACATGCGTACCTATAAGCGAACACTCACCCCAAGGGTTCCCAGGTAAGGTAAACGGATCCATCGGTTGATTTGGATTTATATGAATACCTTGCCTAGACAGAATACCTCGAGATATAGTGTAAGGCCTCGTTCCCGGAGACCTCACAGTTGGTCATTCATCGCACATAAAACATTATAATTACATTTGCCTTACGAAAACATTGCAGCGGAAACATAAATAAAATATAACTTTTCATATCATTACAAATGTTTTTGCAAGTTAATACAAGCGTCCATTTCAAAACATCACTCGTTCACATTACAATGCAAAAACATTAACAAAAGAATGCCATCCAAAAGAGCTGAGTAGTCACCTCGTGCCATCCCCAGCAACGTTTACATGCCAACTGAAAATGTATAAAAGTCAGCGTTGCTGAGTGAGTTCTAGTTTTATAAATAAAACATACTTTCCTTTTAAATTCATACTATACTTTACATTCACTCGTGATCATACATCATACGTACATACAGATAATATCATTATTATCTTCCATTATCTTCATTCACATTCTTTCATTCATTACTTCTAGTGACATGTACATTACCCCAAACATTGTGCATGAAGCGGGTAACTGGGCCTGAGGTCTTTCATAGACCTCGAACATTGTGCACGAAACTGACTCCAGTACCTAGGGCAAGTACATTCACCATTTATCTTTTCGCTTTTATTCCGGATCAATGCTATATGCTATACCCCGAACATTGTGCATGAAGCGGTAACTGGGCCTGAGGTCTTTCATAGACCTCGAACATTGTGCACGAAGCTGACTCCAGTACCTAAGGCAAGCGGCAAGGATCCCGTTCATTTGGTCAATCACAAGGATTGGACCCCAATGTGCTTCCTTTGGGGTAGCTAACCCGCACACTGTTGAGCTAACACCTACATAGGGTGTGCACCTCCATACGTTTGCTTGCAAGACCTTTTACGTTCATTCGTTCGTCAATGCATGCATTCAATCATCATGTTCCTTTTTTATTATCTTTCACTTTACGTTACATAATACTTTCGGTTCATTCATTAACATAACACGTAAAGTCATAGGAAAGATAATCATACATCATATAAGGAACATAAACATATCATACAATCATACATCACATCATCACAACATAAATGACTTCAAAACGTCAACTTACATAGCCCCCGGGAATCTCCCAAGTCAAAGCCTACATTACACTTTTCCCCGAAAATCAGAAAAATATTCTAAGTCCTTAGGCGCATGGGCACTATGCAGGCGCATGGACACTATGCAGGCACATGGGTAACTTTCAGGCGCATGGGCACTATGCAGGCGCATGAGTGCTTAGGCGCATGGGGAATCCTGGACGTCTGGACACTTAGTCAATTCCAGCCCAATTCTAGGCACATGGGTACTATTCAGGCAGATAAACACTTAGGCGCATGGGCCACTTGGGCACATGAGCACTATTGGGGCGCATGGCCCTACACTTAGTCATCCGACTAATATTTCTAGGCGCATGGACCACTGTTCAGGCGCATGGGCTATACTTAAAACATTTCTAAGGCAACTTAGGCGCATGGGCTACTGTTTAGGCACATGAATTACACTTAATTCCTTCTAAGGCATTTTCAGGCGCATGAGCCTTATCTAGGCGCATGGACCCTCTGTGTAACATATTTCTAAGATGTTTTCAAACCCAATCATCAAACCCATCTGTTCTAAGCTTAACATGGCTATTCTAAACATGAATAACCTAAAAGCATTCAAGAATTAACATCCAACATGCATAAAACATACGAGTAAACATACATAACCTTGTAAAAATCATTTTAATACATTTTCAGCCCCGAAGATGTTTAAAATAAGTAGAAACCGGGGTCTAGAACTCACCTGATGCAACTTGGGTGTTTCTTCCTTTCTAACCCGCTTGCAATGAGTTCAAACACCTAAAAACAACACCCAACACACACACACACCTGAGCACATACACAAACACATAAGCACATAAGCATGTAACCGGGATAAAACCCGTCATAAACACATAAAAAACCTTGAATTCTTACCCTGAATTCGCTTTTCTTCTTCTTCTTCTTCTTCATCCGAGAGTTTCTCTACTCTCTCTCTCTAAACCGAAGAAATGGTGATGTGAAATGAGGGTGGGTGGCCATGCCCACCTTTACACCCACTTTTCCAAAAATTTTGTCCTTTTGGACACTTTTGGTCCCTCCACTTGGACTTTATTGCTTTTCTTTTTTTATACTTCACGTCTTGTCTTTTTTTTTAAATAACCGGGTGTTACAAGTCCACCCCCCTTATATAGGTTCATCCCTGAAACCTGTTATTCCTCGAACAGATGGGGATAATGCTGCCTCATCTCCTCCTCAGTCTCCCATGTAGACTCGGATCCCTTCCTGTGCTTCCACTGTACACGTACAAGAGGAACCACTTTATTTCTCAGCCTCCTCTCTTTGTGATCGATGATTGCCACTGGTTGCTCCACATAATTGAGCCTTTCGTCTACTTCGATATCCTTCAGTGGACTAATCATGTCTTCATCGGCTAAACACTTTCGCAGATGAGATACATGGAATGTCAGGTGAATCCCACTTAACTCATCTGGTTATTCCAACCTATAGGTCACCTCTCCTACTCTAGTAATGATTCGAAAATGGCCTATATATCTTGGGCTCAACTTGCCCCGCTTCTTGAATCAGATAATACCCTTCCAAGGTGAGACCTTCAACATAACCCGGTCACCCACCTGGAACTCAATCGGTCTGCGTCGTTTATCGGCATACGACTTCTGTCTATCTTTGGCTGCCTTCATGAAGACTTTAATCTTCTCAAGCTTCTCAGTCGTAGCCTCGATTACCTCGATGCTCCCCAATTCCTTTTGACCAATATCACCCCAACAAACGGGTGTTCTGCATCGCCTACCGTTTAACATCTCGTATGGTGGCATGCCAATGCTGGCATGGTAGCTATTGTTGTACGAGAATTCAGCTAACGGTAAGTGGTCGTCCCAACTTCCCCCAAAATCAATCACACATGCCCAAAGCATGTCTTCCAATGTCTGAATGGTCCTTTCCGACTGACCATCAGTTTAGGGATGATAAGCCGTGCTAATATGTAACCTCATCCCTGTAGCATCATGGAATTTCTTCCAGAATTTAGATGTAAATCGGGTGTCACGATCGGACACAATAGACACCAACACACCATGACGAGTTACAATCTCCTTGATGAACAGGTCAGCCAACCTCTCAGATGAATATGTCTCGCAGATCGGTAGAAAGTGAGCACTTTTCGTCAGACGGTCGACAATCACCCATATGGCATCGTACCCTTTCGGAGTACGTGGCAGCTTCGTAATGAAATCCATGGTGATGTGCTCCCACTTCCATTCCGGTATATCCAAAGGTTGGATTTTCCCATATGGCTTCTGATGTTCGGCCTTCACTTGCAAACAAGTAAGGCACTTACTCACATACTCCACCACGTCACGCTTCATACCTGGCCACCAATAATCTTTCTTCATATCTTGATACATCTTTGTGGCACCAGGATGAATGGAGTATCGAGTCTTGTGAGCTTCATCCAAAATCCTCACACGTAGATCCCCGAAATGAGGAATATACACCCGTCCAAATCGAGTTTTAACACCAAGTGTGTTTTCACCCAATTCCCCAACCAGACCTCTTATTCTTTTAGAGTTTAGATGATCTTCTTTTAGTGCCTCATCTTGAAACTCCTTGACTTGCTTCATCACCTCAGAGTTCATGATTAGTTGATAAGCTTTCACCCGAATTGGTTCGGGCTTCTCCTTTCGGCTAAGGGCATCCGCCACCACGTTAGCTTTGCCCGAATGGTAATGGATCTCACAATCATAATCCTTTATGAGCTCCAACCATCATCTGTGCCTCATATTCAGGTCCTTCTACTCAAAGAAGTACTTTAAGCTCTTATGGTCGGTGAAGACGGTGCACTTCGTTCCATACAGATAGTGCCTCCAAATCTTTAGTGTAAAGACCACGGCCGCTAGCTCCAAGTCATGAGTAGGGTAGTTGACCTCATGAACCTTTAATTGTCGGGATGCGTAGGCTATAACCTTCCTTCTCTGCATTAATACACACCCCAACTCCGAGTAAGAAGCATCTGAATATACCATGAAATCCTCGCTTCCTTCAGGTAATGACAAGACAGGAGCTTGAGTCAACCTCACCTTTAACTCCTCGAACGCCTGTTCTTGGACTTGACCCCATATAAACTTTACATCCTTTCGGGTCAACTTGGTCAATGGAGAAACGATCTTGGAAAAGTCCTGAATGAACCTTCGATAATACCCCGCCAACCCCAAGAAACTACGAATCTCGGATGGCATCTTTGGAGACTTCCATTGCATCACAGCCTCCACCTTAGCAGGGTCTACCATAATCCCCTCGGGATTTATCACGTGACCTGAGAATTGAACTTTGCGTAACCAGAATGCGCACTTGGAGAATTTGGCATACAACTTCTCCCTTCTTAAGGTCTCTAACACCTCCCGAATGTGACCGGCATGCTCTTCTTCGCTCTTCGAGTAGATCAGAATATCATCAATAAACACAATCACTAATCTATCCAACATTGGCCGACACACTCGGTTCATCAAATCCATAAAAGCAGCTGGCGCATTGGTCAAACCAAACGACATAACGAGGAACTCATAGTGATCGTAGCGCGTGCGCAAAGCTGTTTTAGGGATATCCTGCTCCTTCACCTTCAGCTGATGGTAACCAGATCGAAGATCTATCCTTGAAAACCAACTGGCACCTTGAAGCTGGTCAAACAGATCATCTATTCTTGGTAGGGGGTATCGGTTCTTCACTGTCAACTTCTTCAGCTCTCGGTAGTCAATGCACATCCTCATACTACCTTCTTTCTTCTTCACAAATAGGACCGGAGCACCCTAGGGAGAGATACTCGGTCTAATGAACCCCTTATCGAGCAGCTCTTGCAACTGCTCCATTAGTTCTTTCATTTTTGTTGGAGCTAACCGATACGGTGCTTTGGCAACGGGTTGAGCACCGGGTATCAAGTTAATCCGAAACTCAACCTCGCGATCTGGTGGCACGCCGGGTAAGTCTTTCGGGAATACGTCTGGAAAGTCTCACTCCACTGGTACTTCGGATAATTGCGGTACCGACGCATCCACATCTTTTATGTATGCCAAGTAGGAACTACATCGCGTCTTATGCACTTTCCCGCCACCGCCATCGAAATCACCTTCGGGATCGTCATGACGCGATCACCATAAACCGTCACCTTATTCCCGTCAGGCGTTGTTAATCGGATCATCTTCTTGCGACACACGATGTTTGCTTCATAGGTTGCTAACTAGTCCATCCCTAGTACTACATCAAATCCACCTAGGGGTATTACGTGTAACCTAGCAGCAAACCTATGGCCTTCTAGTTCTATGGCACAGTCCTCTATGACATCAGTAATTCTAGTGGACTTACTGATAGCAGTTTCTAAATCGAAGGGCTCACCAATACATCTACTCTTATCGGGAAACTTAGCACAAAAGACAGCAGAAATGAAACTCCTGCTAGCACCAGAATCAAACAAACAGATGCAAGAGTTTGGTTTACTAGAAACATACCTGACACCACGTCGAGGTCTGTCCTAGCCTCCTCCCGAGTAATCGTGAAAGCTCGGGTGCTTGCCTTCTATCCTTCTCCTCCAGCTTCTTCGTTCTTGAACTATCCGCCCTCGGCCTCTTACAATCTCTGCTCAGATGACCCTTCTCCCCACAGTTGTAACACCTGCCAACCCCACAATCTCTAGCCATATGGCCAAGCTTCCCACACTTGAAACAAACATTCAACCCCCATCTACACTCGCCACCATGCTGCTTCCTACATTTACCACACTTCTTCACCCCGCACCAGCTGTGACCACACGTCGGTCACCTACCTTCGCCACCTTATTGTTTGGAGCGGCTCCACCACATCCAAACCGTTTCCCATTCCAGTTTCTTCCATCCCCACTCATCTTCTTCACCTCAGCCACCACCACCTCGCGCTCATCATATAATCTACCAGCCAAATCAACTGCCGACCTAAAAGTGCTCGGCCGGGCGGCGATCATATGCCTACGGATATCCGCCGACAACCCCTGGATGTATCTCTTAATCTTTCATGACAGTGGTGTCACCTGATTGGGCACCAGCCGTGCCATTTTATTTAATTTTGTGGTGTACTGCTGGTGTGTCATCGTTCCCGCCTCTAGCTGCAGGAACTCTCTTTCTACCTTATCCATCTCTCGGTGAGGACAGAATTCCTCAATCACTAACTTTTTCAGTTCAGGCCATCTCATTCTCCCAATGGCCCTGCTACCCTCGGCTTGGACAATGTTGTCCCACCAGCACAAAGCCGAGTCCACAAAAGAGTGGGTAGCAAATTTCACCTTCTGATCTTCATGGCACTCATTGATATCGAGAACTGCCTCCATTTCCCTCACCCACCGGTGAGCAGCTGCAGCAGTGCCGTTTCCATCGAAAGTAGGGGGCTTGCATCTCATAAACACCCCGTAGTTACAGCCTCCGGCCGCCTCCGGCGCAGGCTCCTCTTCTTCCTCCTCCTCATCATTAGAGAGAACCGTTTCCGGCTCTGGTTGCTCCCATCCTCCTGAGGACCTGTTTCTCTCCTTTCTTTCCCCTTCCCTCACTGCCTTGATCACTTCGTTCACCACATACGGTAGAATCGTCTGCATGACTTGATGAACTTCCTCCACTACAGCCTCCTTTACTGAGGATCTCAGATTGGCACTCTCGTTGCCACCCTCCGGATGAGGGGTCTCTAGTTCTTCATGAACCACTTTCTCGACTCTGGGCCTCCCTCTCTTGGGTCGCAGAGCAGCACCGTGACCTCCTCCACGAGAGGCTTTCGAAGATCTACCGCCAGCCATCTTCTAACACACTATAAGATTCAAACACTAACGCGTTCATTCAAGGTAATAGCTCAGTTTATGTCAAGTATAGTACGTCCCTAATTACAGTGGCTAGTTGTGATTAGCCACTTACTTTACTCTTCATACCCCAAGCATCTCCTATCCTGACTTAATCAGTATCTAAATCTACATATAACACATAACCACATACCATGCGCACATAAACCAATTAACATTACGAAAATACATGATGGCACGCAGCTACTCAGATTGGCATCCCATTCCCATTCCATCCCATTCTCAGTTTAAGTTAAGGTTTATTTTGAAAATTTACCCATTTCACTTAAAATTTGGCTCTAATACCAACTTGTAAGGCCCCGTTCCCGGAGAACACACAGTTGGTCATTCATCGCACATAAAACATTATAATTACATTTGCCTTACAAAAACATTGCCGCGGAAACATAAATAAAATATAACTTTTCATATCATTACAAATTTTTTTTGCAAGTTAATTCAAGCGTCCATTTCAAAACATCATTCGTTTGCATTACAATGCAAAAACATTAACAAAAGAATGCCATCCAAAAGAGCCGAGTAGCCGCCTCGTGCCATCCCCAGCAACGTTTACATGCCAAGTGAAAATGTATAAAAGTCAGCCTTGCTGAGTGAGTTCTAGTTTTATAAATAAAACATACTTTCCTTTAAAATTCATACTATACTTTACATTCACTCGTGATCATACATCATACGTACATACATATAATATCATTATTATCTTCCATTATATTCATTCACATTCGTTCATTCATTACTTCTAGTGACATGTACATTACCCCGAACATTGTGCACGAAGCGGGTAACTGGGCCTGAGGTCTTTTATAGACCTCGAACATTATGCACGAAACTGACTCCAGTACCTAGGGCAAGTACATTCACTATTTATCTTTTCGCTTTTATTCCGGATCAATGCCATATGCTATACCCCGAACATTGTGCACGAAGCGGGTAACTGGGCCTGAGGTCTTTCATAGACCTCGAACATTATGCACGAAGCTGACTCTAGTACCTAGGGCAAGCGTCAAGGATCCCGTTCATTTGGTCAATCACAAGGATTGGACCCCAATGTGCATCCTTTGGGGTAGCTAACCCGCACACCGTTGAGCTAACACCTACATATGGTGTGCACCTCCATACGTTTGCTTGCAAGACTTTTTACGTTCATTCGTTTGTTAATGCATGCATTCAATCATCATGTTCCTTTTTTCATTATCTTTCACTTTACGTTACATAATACTTTCGTTCATTCATTACATAACACGTAAAGTCATAGGAAAGATAATCATACATCATATAAGGAACATAAACATATCATACAATCATACATCACATCATCCATCACATCATCACAACATAATGACTTCAAAAATTCAACTTACATAGCCCCCGGGAATCTCCCATGTCAAAGCCTACATTACACTTTTCCCCGAAAATCAGAAAAATATTCTAAGTCCTTAGGCGCATGGGCACTATGTAGGCGCATGGACACTATGCAGGCGCATGGGTAACTTTCAGGCGCATGGGCAATATGCAGGCGCATGGGGAATCCTAGACGTCTGGACACTTAGTCAATTCCAGCCCAATTCTAGGCACATGGGTACTATTCAGGCAGATGAACACTTAGGCGCATGGGCCACTTGGGCACATGAGCACTATTGGGGCGCATGGCCCTACACTTAGTCATCCGACTAATATTTCTAGGCGCATGGACCACTGTTCAGGCACATGGGCTATACTTAAAACATTTCTAAGGCAAATTAGGCGCATGGGCTACTGTTTAGGCACATGAATTACACTTAATTCCTTCTAAGGCATTTTCAGGCGCATGAGCCTTATCTAGGCGCATGGACCCTCTGTGTAACATATTTCTAAGATGTTTTCAAACCCAATAATCAAACCCATCCGTTCTAAGCTTAACATGGCTATTTCAAACATGAATAACCTAAAAGCATTCAAGAATTAACATCCAACATGCATAAAACATACGGGTAAACATACATAACCTTGTAAAAATCATTTTAATACATTTTTAGCCCCAAAGATGTTTAAAACAAGTAGAAACCAGGGTTTAGAACTCACCTGATGCAACTTGGGTGCTTCTTCCTTTCTAACCCGCTTGCAATGAGTTCAAACACCTAAAAACAATACCCAACACACACACACCCGAGCACATACACAAACACATAAGCACATAAGCATGTAACCGGGATAAAACCCATCATAAACACATAAAAACCTTGAATTCTTACATTGAATTCGCTTCTCTTCTTCTTCTTCTTTAGCCGAGAGTTTCTCTACTCTCTCTCTCTCTCTCTCTAAACCGAAGAAATGGTGATGTGAAATGAGGGTGGGCGGCCATGCCCACCTTTACACCCACTTTTCCAAAAATTTTGTCATTTTGGACACTTTTGGTCCCTCCACTTCGACTTTATTGCTTTTCTTTCTTTTATACTTCACGTCTTGTCTTTTTTTAAATAACCAGGTGTTACAAGTCCAACCCCATTACATAGGTTTCATCCCTGAAACCTCTTATTCCTTGAACAAATAAGGATAATGCTGCCTCATCTTCTCTTCAGTCTCCCATGTAGACTCGGATCCCTTCCTGTGCTTCCACTGTACACGCACAAGAGGAACCACTTTATTTCTCAGCCTCCTCTCTTTATGATCGATGATTGCCACTAGTTGCTCCACATAATTGAGCCTGTCGTCTACTTCGATATCCTCCAGTGGAACAATCATGTCTTCATCAGCTAAACACTTTCTCAGATGAGATACATGGAATGTCAGGTGAATCCCACTTAACTCATCCGGTAATTCCAACCTATAGGCCACCTGTCCTACTCGAGCAATGATTCGAAAAGGGCCTATATATCTTGGGCTCAACTTGCCCCGCTTCCTGAATCGGATAATACCCTTCCAAGGTGAGACCTTCAACATAACCCGGTCACCCACCTGGTACTCGATCGGTCTGTGTTGTTTATCGGCATACGACTTCTGTCTATCTTTGGCTGCCTTCATGAAGGCTCTAATCTTCTCAATGTGAAAGACCAGTCGCGACTACATGGATGATGATTGAAGGAGCAAAAATTAATGTTAATCAAATTAACTTTGCAGATAGATCTTAGGAACGATCTTAAGCAAAAGCCCTTGTCATTTCGGTTTAATAGAGCTTCGAACATGGATCCTCGTTAAGTTGCAGGTCGCGATGAAAGTGATGATCGAAAGTTGATTGTGTGTGTTTGGTAAGTGAAATTAGAGTTGCAGTTAGTTCAAATGGGTTGTTTAGGAGCTTTATTCTCGATTAACCGATTCCGATTGTAACTGTTTCAATACGATCGAGTTAAAGTTTTGAATTGATGTTTCGGTTTCGGGTGCACAACTTTAATCGGCCGATTTAATTCGATTAAAACCGAATTTAAGTTTGAAGCTGATATGCGTTTGTTATGGATTAATTATTTGATATGAAAATCGAACTTTTCGAGTGCTTTTAAGGTCGCCGGAGGCCGCCAGAGTCGGCCACCGGAAAAAAACGGGGGTGGGGGGGCCGGTTTTGGTTGTTTTTATTTAATTTACACTTTGGTCCATGATGTTTTAAGAACTCATTATTTTATGTCCAAAACCTCTAGAACAAAGTTTCTTAAATTACATTTTTAGCCCTTGACTAACTAAGTTCTCATTTAACAAATATCATATAAAATTTTATAATTTTAAATGAGTCTATTAAATAACATCTTGTAATTTAAATTAGATGTTTTAATGGTTAAAAATTTATCATTAACATTTGAAATTTATAAAATAACAAATTTTATGTAGTATCATTATTATTACAAATTAATTAAATGATAAACTACTTAAAATTTGTATCGCCTAATTCACAATATAAATTGTACATTTAATGCATTTGGTCCATTAAAATTATTACTATAGTTTAATAATAGAACTAAAAAATGGGTTTGGGTTTATGACTAGAAAATGATGAATGTTACAACACCTCCACCAGCTTTAACACCACCTACACCGCTACCACCAGCTCCATAGGTTCCAACACCACTACCACCAGCTCCAGGGGTTCTAACACCATTACCTCTAGATCCTGATCCACCTACACTACTAGCACCTGCTCCTAATGTCTTGTGAATAAAAGGTAAATTGGATGTGTTAAGTCATTTCCCTGATTTGCTTGGTACTTGGTACACCAGCAACACCAACAGTCCTTCTCAGATCACTTACCTCTTCCAACAACATTCTTATCAAATCTTGTTGGCTCAAAATAACTTTCTTCATCTCATCATTCTCTAAATCCCTTAGTTTCCCCTTTCCTCTAAGTTAATTAGTTTTGTCTTTATCATTCTTAGCTCATTTGATAAGGATGTGTTCACATTTCTAATCACATACTCATCAAGCTTTGATCTGAGGTCCTTCCTTGGCCTCTCCATTTTTCCTGCACGTCTAGTCTCAGGGATGACTGGCTGCTTGCTTTTACTTCTCTTTTCTCGTGTAGGGGAATCAACTCTAGCATAGGAGGATGATTTTTCTGCACCCTTCTTCTTCCTCTTCTTCCTTAATTCCTCCTCTATCTTATCCAGTTGCTCTTCAAAGGTCAAATCAGTCTCCTTCATGTACTTCTTTCTCTTCCTAATCTCCTCCACATTTCCTTAGCTCTTCTTTCCTCAAGAGGGATCATATTCTTGATATAGTTCCACCTTTCTTCTATGCACATGCTCTCTAGCAGATATGTGATCTTGTTGGACCTTGAAAGGATCATACATGCCAATTCAAGAGGTGGTTGATGGTTGCTCTGCTAGCATACTCCCACAAGTCCAAGAAGAAATGTGGGTGAAGACTGCTAAATAAAAGACAAATGTTGGCCATTCACATTTGTTTATACGGATGACCATGTACAAATGCTGACAAGTATTTGTTCATATGCATAGAGAAATGTTGATGGTGTAAGGTTTATGTAAAGGCTGATGCACATAAAACATCTAAAGTCTTCCTGCATGCATGCACTGAAACGCAGAAGTAGAGATGCTTCGAAAGTTTTACACCATGCACTAGAAAATACACTAAGTGTAAAATCTTCTAAAGCCAAGACCAGCATGTTCTGAAGCTTAAAGTGAAGTCTTTTGAAGCTTCAGAGACAAAGTCTTCCGAAGCCAATAAGTGAAGACAATTATCTTCCAAAGACTTTTGAATACATGATTTATCTGATGTACTTTACCATAAAGCTAGACCACTTTCCACTACGACTCTATTGACTCACCAACTTTCATAAGTTGGTGAAAAGGTCCATGCTTTTGGTGAACTGCATATTGAGGTCTTGAGTCAATGCTTTCTAATTTATGTACTTTTATCCTTTTTGTAATATATTAGGATATGAGCTATGGCATGTCATAGTCACTAGTCAAAAGGCAATCTGCCTTTTTGTTGATACATGTATGTCCCTAGATCATGATATAAATGTAATAGATCTTGTTTGTCTGATTCTGATATGTAATTTGATATGATTAATGAAATAATATTGGTTGTTTGTGATTTGTAATGACTAATATTTCATTAATGAGTTGATATTAATTGGTTAATTAGGTTTGTGGTTGTTAGAATTGTTACACATAATGTTTATTAATTAATACATTCAAACTTAACTTAATGAAGTTCTCATGCGAATGGCCCATGCGAATGAACCATAAGCATGAATAACTTCATACGAATGACTCAGTCGCACGACTGAACCAGGAGACTGGATCAGTCGTATGATTGTAACATAAGATTGGCTCAGTCGCACGACTGAACACCTCAGTCGTGCAGATGAATCAACCGCATGGTTCAATCGCACGACTGAACCATGCTAATGGTTCAGTCGCACGATTGAATAATACCAACCTATAAATACAACCCAATTCGTGAAAAATAAGAGCTTTTGATTAATTACGATTCCAGACGTACCCTCCGTCCAGAAGCCTCCCAATTCGTTCTCCAAGTTCAAGAACACTTTAGATCGATTCCCATCGATTTCTAACGTTAGTTTCAATTCTTGATTGATTCTTCGTGTGTTCTCACTGATTGGATCGCCAATCAAATAGGATTCCGCACTATTTGATCTGGTTTACACCTAATCTCTAGGTATTTCGTTCAAATACCGGGTCCTAACAAGTGGTATCAGAGCATCGGCTCTTGATTACGTGTGATTCAATCAATATTGATAAAAAGCTTGTGTTTTTGCACTAAAAACGCAATCTTTAGTGTCAAAAGTGATCTTGACGTTCCCTGCTCATCGAAGTTTGGTTTCTACGGACTTAGGCAATTAGACCTTGCGAAAGTTCGAATTTTTACGGCTAAAACATGTTTAACCTAAAAATTTTTGCAAAACAGTAGCTTCAGTCGCACGAGTGAGCCATTCGCACGACTGGACCTCATTCGCATTGCTCAGACGCACGATTGGACATAGTCGCATCTCCATTCGTACGATTGAACCTTTCGGGCATACTGTTCATACGCATCAGATTCATTCGCACGACTGAGCTAATCACTTAGTTCAGCCGCACGATTGAACCAGTCGTAGAGTTCATACGCACGACTAGACCATTCGCCCCTTTCAGTCGCCCCAGTGACAATTTGTTTTATTAGACTTAAAGTTATTCGCAATGGAAGATCAAATGTCAGCCTTTACTGCTGGAAAGGACTCTAGGATACAGAACCTGCTGTTGCTTGAGAGTGAGGTGGGTAATCATAATAAACCACCAAAGCTCTGACGTTAGATGAGTTTCCCCACTGGAACAACGTTTTGAGATCTACCTCAACGGAGTGGATCCGAATCTGTGGGAAGCCATCGAGATTGGATATAGTACACGTGGTGGGAGCTGATGGAGTTAAGCTAACATTAGGAGGAATGACGGACATGCAAAAGTCAAATACAATGCAGAAAAAAGAGTTTATGCATTGATAACACAATCTATTCCTAAAGACATATTCCACCAGTACTCAGAAAATAAGCAGTCCAAGAAACTTTGGGATGAGCTAGAAAAGAGGTACGACGGGAATGCTTCGTTGAAGGCGATCAAGGCTAAGGAGTTAAAGAAGGAATTCGATAACTTCTCATCGATGGGAAATGAGAGTTTGGACGATGTTATAGATAGATTCTACCATCTGATGAGTGAACTGCATACACATGGGGTGGCTACTACCATGGAAGAGAAAGTTACTAATTTTGCAGACGGATTGCCTGAAAAGTGGGCTTCATTCGTGTCTAATCTTAGACAGAATGGAATGCTGGCAAAACTGGATATTAATGACTTCATTCTTAAGTTGCGAGAAGAGTCACTTAGGATGAAGTACAGAGCTCAGAAGTCTTCATACAATCAAAATCCAGCTTTATACAATGCCACGCCTCAAGCTAAGACATCTGGAGCACCTCTCCAGACTGCATTTGTGTCTAGCTCATCGGGTCCTTCACATGCATCTCCTTCAGGATCAGACACATCGGGACTTTCTTGTTCCCACTATATTGGATCCGAAGCAAGTGCTACTAACTAAAGACCGAGAATCTCGGAAATGTGACAGTGAAGTAGCTCGAGAACACATGGATCTTTTGGCTGCAATGGTCCATTCTTATGATGAACTTGTTGCTGGGAAGATAGGAAACTGCCATTTGGCACGAGGGACTACGAGCAGGTGGACGAAATGGAGCTTGAGAGGATGGATATAATGTGGGCTTTAGCTAGTGCTGTCCGGAGGGCAAAGAAGTTTGTAAAACAAACCGGACAGAACTTGGTAGCTACTAAGGATACCACATTTGGCTTTGACAAGAGCAAAGTGACCTGCTTCAACTGTGGAGAAAGGGACACTTCAAAAGAGAATGTGTCAAGCCTAAGAAGACGGGTAACGGAAACCCATTCTCGTCCTTCACTCGTCAAGACAAGCAAGCTACCAGTTCTACTTCATCAAGCAAGGATCCAAAAGCCTTGACTGCTCATGATGATGAAGGACAGGATTGGAGCTTTAGGTTTGTCTCACCAGGGGAATCAAACATTGCAAGTGTAGAAGATATTGACAGTGATTCCGCTAGTGAAGGAGATCTAGCAGTTGAGATAGCGATGTCACATAGTGAAGAAGCAACTGCAACCGAGGTCAGTTACCAGCCTAAAGAGGAGACTACCACGTCAGAGAAAGAAAAGACAGAATCACCAGAACCAGAGACATCTGATGCTGCGTTGATGGCTAACTCTACTGAATCAACTCAGGTAAGTACTACTGACCAAATGTTTGATAATCATGCTTGTTCTGATTGTGATACTTTTAGGAATAGCATAGATGAAAATTTGCTAGGTTATTAGATCATAATGATAATTTAGTAAAAGATTTGCAACTGTGCATGAGGCTAATAGGGTATTAAAACAAAATGAGCATAGTTATAAAGAAAAGATAGACCTTTTGACTAAACAGCTTAGGGAAACCGAAGTAGTTGCCTTTAACCAAGCTAATGACATTAGGTATTATCTAAACTCCCTAAAGACACTAAGAAGCAAAGGCAGTTCTAGAAGTAGAAGTAAATTCATTAAAACAGAAACTGCACAGTTGGACTAGTTCTTCACACATAGTCCAACACTTAGTGAGAGAAAGGAACAACGGGGAGGGATTGGGTTATAAGTGGTTCCACCACCACCTGAGACTTTGATGAACACTAAGACTAGACCAATAAATAGTAATCCCATCAAGGATCATGTGGTGTCTACTCCTCTTGTTAGTGATCCAGATTCCTTATGTTCATCTATTGACTCTGAAACAAACAAAAGGAGGCCACTTCAAAGGCAAAGGATAAATTGTCTAGTGTTAATCTGGAAAAGGAATTTGGAAAAGTTAACTAAATTAAATCTTTCACATACTTCAAGTCAAAACCTATTAACCAAAAAGAAAAGGAGGTTAAACAGGTGAAAAGAGTTAACTTTGTTAAACCAGAGAAAACAACCAAAGAACCAGAGTCAAAACCTAGGGTGAGTAATGTTACTGGAGTGTCACACACTTCTCCACAAAGAAAGTTTAATCATAAAGTTGATAGCAGGTCGTGCTACAACTGTGGTGAATATGGACACATTGCTTCCTATTGTCACTTCTATCAGACACCTAGGAAGAAGATTGAACTTCAGGTTTCAAAGCCTAGGTCTTCCAAGAGGATGTCTCTGACTCCACCTAGAAGAACTAGTGAACCTAAAATTCAACCTGTAAGTCAGTCGACTGTTTATCACAAACAGGCATTGCACAAATCTGGATTATGGAAGGAGAAGACATCCTCAGTGTCTGATAATAATGACAAGAAGGAACCTGAGCTACCCTCATCCTCTAAGGGTCAATGGGTAGAATTTATGATGTGTGATGCCTCTGGGAAACCCAAGCCAGTAAAGGCTTGGGTTCCTAACCCAAACTAATCCTTTACTTTGTGTGTGCAGGGTGTTCGATACAGTGCTGAAACTAACACGTGGATAGACAACGGAGCATCCAGGCACATGACAGGAAACAGGGCTCTGTTATCAAACGTCAAGCAAATAAAAGGAGGGCATGTTTCGTTTGCTGGAAACAAGGGAGGCTATATCACAGCCCAGCACAAGGAAGGGGGAATCAGAAAGTTAAGTTTGATAAAGTGAACTACGTTCAACAACTACAAAATAACTTACTTTCTTTTCCCAAATATGTGATAAGGGATTTAAAGTCATCTTCGACAACAAGAAGTGTTACGTCCTAAAGAAAGACTACGTGATCCCAGAGGACCAAGTTTTGATGACTGCTTCAAGATATAAAGATCTTTATGTCTTGGATCTGTCAACAGCTTCTACAATGGATCATGAGGTTCAGTGTTTTCTATCTAAAGCTACTGAAAAGGATTCCATCTCCTTGCATAGGAGAATGGGACACATTAGTCAAAGGAAGATGAATCACTTGATTCAGAAGGATCTGGTGAGAGGAGTTAATGTCAAGAACTTCCAGCTTCCTGACTTTTGTGTAGCTTGCAAGAAAGGCAAACAGACAAAGAAGTCTCATACGGAAAAGAAAGTTCATTCAATAGAACTACCTCTTGAACTTCTTCACATGGATCTGTTTGGTCCAGTCAGTACAAAGAGCATTGCAGGCGACTTGTACTGTTTTGTGGTCACTGATGACTACTCAAGGTTCACTTGGGTAATGTTTCTGAAATCCAAATCAGAAACATTTGAATCATTCAAGGAGTTGGTAACCACACTGGAATCTCTCTACAAGCTGAAAGTTAGAAAGTACGCTCAAACAACGGAACGAATTCAGAACCAGTGGATGGAGGCATACTGCAAGGAAAGGGAATTGTGCATCAATTCACTTCTGCCTACACACCTCAGATGAATGGCGTTGCTGAGAGAAAGAACAGAAGCTTGATAGAGACAACACGGACTATGCTGGCAGACTCGAAACTGCCTATCCAATTCTGGAATGAGGCAGTGGCGAATGCATGTTATACACTGAATCGAGTCCTGATAGTCAAGCACCACGGAAAGACATGTTACGAGCTCCTACAAAGACGCAAACCGAACTTGGAGTATCTCGAACCATTTGGCGCGCCGTGCACACTTCTGAAGAAGACACAAGAGGGTAAATTCAGCGAGAAGGCAGATGAAGGCATCTTTCTAGGATACAACATACCGAACAAGCGAGTTTACAACAACTCAACGGGTCTAGTAGAAGTGTGGTGTAATGTTGACGTTCAGCGATATACCACACCACCTACTGGCAAAGGACCCGCTTACTTTTTCGACTATGATGGATTCTTCAAGTCCTTCAACATCTCTCTCTCCCTCGGATGTTGATTAGCTACACGAATGATGTATGATATCTTGAATACACCAACATCTAGCTCACAGGGAGAATCATCTACTCAGTCAGGGGAGTAGGTCGACGAAGTGACTCCTCCTCTGAAGATGACGCTAAGAATAACCAGAACAGTCAGGAGGAACAGGTTCCAGTTCCTGAAAGTCCACAAGCATCTATCAGTGATGCACCTTCGACTTCAGAGCCTCAAACTCCAACTACCTCAGATGCAGAACCAAATGTTCATAATCTGGCTCTGAGGTAGCTGTTCCTACCACTCCAGGATCACGACTAAACGTCTATCATCCCCTAAACAATGTCATTGGGGATGTCAGATCGGGAGTGCAAACCCGAAATCAGCTATACTCAGTTGATTACGCCTCAGTTATGGAAAAGGATATATTCATGATGGTGCTTATCGGTGTTTTGTCTCACAGTTTGAGCCAAATACGTCATGATGCACTAAATGATGAGGCATGGGTGAGTGCATGCAAGAAGAACTTCTTCAGTTCAAGAAGTTAGGTGTATGGACTCTGGTTGATAGACCTAAAGGTGCTAAAGTAATTGGCACCAAATGGGTCTTGAAATGCAGAGAGGATGACCAAGGGGTCATTATCAGGAACAAAGCTCGATTGGTAGTACAAGGTTTTCGCCAAGTCGAGGGAATTGACTACAATGAGGTTTTGCACCTGTGGCAAGGATGGAAGCCATTCGTATCTTCCTTGCCTATGCATCATACATGAAGATTAAAGTCTATCAATTAGATGTGAAGAGTGCATTCCTTCATGGGGAAATCAGAGAAACAGTCTATGTCAGTCAACCCGAGGGATTTGAAGATCCTTATCATCGGGATAGAGTCTACAAGCTCGACAAGGCTTTATACGGGCTTCATCAAGCTCCAAGAGCTTGGTATGAGAAACTCTCGACTCATCTTGTGAAACACGGCTTTCGCAGGGGAGTCATTGACTGCACGCTGTTCATTAAAGAAAAAGATGGCGACCTACTGCTCGTACAGATCTATGTTGATGACATAATTTTTGTGTTCAAAGAACGAAGAGTTATGCAAAGAGTTTGAAGCAGTTATGAAGAAAGAGTTTGAGATGAGTGCTATGGGGGAGATGAAGTTCTTTCTCGGCTACAGGTGGATCAAACACCAAATGGATCTTTCTACATCAGACCAAGTACGTAGGAGACATTCTCAATCGCTTTGACATGGAGAATGCATCTGCTGCTGGTACTCCACTTGCTACGAATCACGACATAGCACCTGATGACAATGGAGATCTTGTAGATGCCACGATGTACCGAGGAATGATTGGATCCCTCATGTATCTCACTGCCTCAAGACCTGATATCATGTATGCTACATGTTTATGTTCTAGATATCAGGCTAAACCTAAGGTCAATCATCTGATCGGGGTCAAAAGGATTTTTCGCTATCTAAAGGGTACACCCACACTTGGGTTGTGGTATCCTCATGATGATGATTTTGAGCTCACGGCATATAGTGACTCGGATTACGAGGCTGCAAGATGAACTACAAGTCTACATCCGCAGGGTGTCAATTCTTTGGGAGAAGACTAGTGACTTGGCAGTGTAAGAAACAGACATCGGTTGCATTGTCCACCTGTGAAGCCGAATATGTTGCTGCTGCAAGTTGCTGTTCACAAATCATCTGGATTCAACAGCAATGCGGGATTACGGTTTAAAGTTCTCCTCTACTCCTATTTGTTTTGATAACTCTGCTGCAATTGCAGTAACTAAAAATCCGTCCAACATCCTAAGACCAAACATATCGGTATTAAATATCATTTCATCAAGACTGTTTTGAAAAGAACTTAATTGATGTGGTAAAAATTAATACTGATTTTCAACGCGCTGACCTCTACACTAAAGCCTTTGATAACCACGTTTTCAATATTTGCTAGAGGTCAACGGCGTTAAAAAGAAAAGTGATGTTATTCCTGATGATGATCATGTGTAGTCCGATGTAGGTTAGTTAATTTTTTCCTTTTATTTTATTGGTTTATTTAGTCTGTTTAATTTAAACTCATGTTATTTTGCTGGTTATTAAAATCCTAAAATAATTAAACCAGTTATGATTTTAGCATTTTAGGGGGAGAATAAGTCAGCAAGTTAACATTAAAAAAGGGTAGAAGGAGTGGAAAGCTGATATAAGGTAGATCGTATCTGTGATACCGATTCAAACCTTTGGAATATGATAGTACACAGGAACAAATCAAGAGGGACCTTGAAATTTTATTTAGAAAAGGTGCAAAATTCAAAGTATAAGTCTGTGTTGTCTAAGCAATATAAAAGGGAAGATGATAGAAAAACTGGTAACTCTTAAGGTAACACAGAGAGTAGACCTAGAGGTTGCTAGACCACAATTGATATGTCGGTAGATTCAACACAATAGATGATTAGACCTGACTGGTGATCTCAAGATCAAACTAAGTGGTTCAACTGACTGTGGGCTCCCATCTTATCACTGGTTAACACAATCAACTATATTCCAATAAGGGGTAATGAGCATGTAAACGCCACAAATGTGTGCGAATGACCATAAATAGAGCAAAGCACGAAAAAAATGAAATAAAATGCTATCAAGCTAATGACTTATGTTATTGGTGCATTGGTGCAACATAAAAATTAAGCTGCTCTAACAAGGAGATAGGTTGTGTGCCTCTCTGCTGTGCGATGGCACTGACCTGAGGATAAGCATAACCTAGATATTCTAGAATTCATTGTTGTTTGCCGCCTCTCTGCTGTGCGATGGCACTGACCTGAGGACTGGCTTCTCTTTGAAAGCTCTAAGAATAGTCTCTCCTTGTAATAATACCCGTAGACCGCTCAAAAGCTCCTGAGGAATGTTGCTTACCATATAAGTGTGGGATCCACAAATGTTAGTTGAAATAATTAAACCTAAACACTCACCAGTTTGGGTCAAAAGTCTGTGTATGGATTTAAGTGGACAAACATATTGACAATCATTGTGACTGCAATTCTTGAAAGTTTGATTCAATGTGGTAAACTAAGAGCTTCAGTATGATTTCCTAAAGTTGCAAATGACTCTGGATGAACACCAAGAATTGAGCATCAAAAGATTTTGATAACAAGTCCAAACTGATTTGAACGGCCTGTATGATTCCAAAATGGAATTGGTCCAGGTATGGTCAATCTAAGTTAAGCGGTCCATTCCGGAACCAAATCCAGTAGATTTCCATCTCAGGACTTATCTCTCCACAAAGCAAAAACAAATTTTTAGTCTTTAGTTTTAGTTTTCAAATTTACTCAGTTTTGTTTTAGTTTTGTTTGTCGGATTACATCAGGAAAATCAGTAAGGGATCAACTCACTAACAGGGTCATGTTTGAGATGACCACATATGTATTAAAAGTTAAATCAGTCACGTCTGAGGTGATAAAAGGGTTTTCAAGTCAAAACGATCATGTCTAAGATGATCAACTGCTCATAACGTAAATTTCTGCAATTAAAGGATTTTAAAAGTTAAATATTCAAATTGGCAGAAAAGTTAATAAATATGACCTATTCGCACGAATGGACCATCCGTATGGACCAATCATACGAATGGAAGCTATTCGTACGAATGGACCATGAATATGGACTATTCAACCGAATAGCCCATACGATTGGCCCAGTCGGATGATTAAGGGAGAATGAGTGGTTCAGTCGCACGACTGAGATTCAGTCGGACGACTGAAGAAGGACGATTGAACCAATCGCACGACTGAGTCCCACTCGCACGACTGAAAGGTGCGTATGAGCTCAGTCGCACGATTGAATCTAGGGTTAATATAAATAGAAGGGGAGTCGGTCGCAGAGACTCACCACCTTCAAAATCACCCTGAATCGCACGTATTAACCCAACTCTGCAAAAATTTCAATTGATCGCAAAACCCCTGTTTCTTGATTACTGACCAATCTACATCGACTCTACAGGTAATTTACGTATACATGCACTCCCATAACTTAAATTGATGAAAAAACACGGTACATTCGGACTCGCAAAGTAACCGAGACTTAAGTGACTAAATAACCTACCTAAATGACTCAAACAAACGAAAGTAACGATGTTAGGTGGTTTAAGAATGAATTGCGAGTCAAATGAACCAGATGTCTAAAACTCAAAAATGGTGAAAAAGTAATTTTGAATTGAGTCTGTTCTTCATGCGAATGGACAGCGTGATGAACTTCAGTCGCACGACTGAAGGGCTCAAACTGCTTAAACGCATGACTGAACCATGCGTATGAAGTTCAGTCGCACGACTGGTGTACCGCATGAGGGTATATACGTAGGAGCCCAGATCGCACACTCAGAGGTACGTATGGGTTCAATCGCACGACTGAATCCCATTCGTACTTCTTCGAACGACCCCCCCTTTCGCACGGTTCAATCGCACGCCTGAACTCAGTCGCACAATCTCAATCGCATGACAGAAAGATTTTCTTCAAGCTTAAGGATTTCATGACTTTCTTAGTCATGGTACTAATGTTTACTATCTTTGTGTAACAGATGGCGAGTAGATGGATTATGAGCACAAAGCACAATATATGTGCTCATCTGGACTTAACATCCAGAAACGCTGCTGATTTCTCTGGCATAATCACATTCCTACTGAGATCGAGGATTGCACATGCCATATCTACTCCCTGCACTCCGTATCGATCCATTCAACAAGCCTTCTGGGAAGGCGCTACAGTTGATAGATCATCTGAGCCTCACTGCATCAGAAGTACCATATTTGGAGAGGCTATTACCGTTTCAGAGGAGGATCTAAGGATTGTACTACAATTGGGGGATGACGCTGACTGTCCAACTCGTTTACACCCCCTCACTGTCAGAGGATGCTTTCTCAGAGCCAAATACTCTGGGGACATCAATTCTGGGGTACTCAACAAGAGTAACCTCTGTCCCCAGTTTAAATATCTTGCACACGTGCTGCTCAAGTGCATGGCTTCCAGAAAAGGTGGTTTTGATGAGCTGTCTGACCAGATGCAGAACGTATACGTTTCTTTGGTGCTGAACCATCCGTTCAGCTTCTCCAAGATGATCTTCACCTATCTGGTGGAGAACATCGAGGGGAAAGGGAAGGAAGCCTTCTGTATGTACCCGAGGTTTATGCAAATGATCATAGATCAGAAGCTTCCCTCCCTGCCAAAGGAAAAGGAGGATGAGGTAGTCTTGGAGGTAATGGATGACACTACCCTGGGAAGGATGAAAGTGTACAGGGGAAAGCAAGTGAAGCCTCCTGTCAGGAGGTTGTTTGGTCATCTTGCCCGAGATGACTACGTGGCGCCCGCAAAGCGAAAGTGGCGTCACGAGGATAGTGACTCTGATGTGGAACAAATAGCTCTACCCACTCATGACTCAGATGACGATGACAGTGGATGCTGGAGACGATATGCCTAGTCCACTCAGAGGCACTGTGTCTGATTCTGTACCTCCAGTGTCCGTCACAGCTGGAGAAGTAACTAGAGGATCAGCGAGATTTCATTAGGATTTTGTTCTTGGCGCGGAGGAGGAGGATGAATCGGATGAGGAGCCACTTACACGAACTGTGGGAAGGAAAGTTGTTCCCACAGAACATGGGTTAAGGGTGGTTGGTGAACACCCGAGAGACTCCAGATACAGATACTGACCCAAGCTATGCTCCGGGGTCCACAGGCAGGGTTGTAGGGAGCTTCCACCTCAACTGGAACAAGGAGGAAGAGAATGGCTAACCCCATGGCCAGAAGAAGAAGAAGCGTAGGGTGACCTTCCTCACCACCACATCTACCACATCCACCACATCCACCACAGCCACCACATCCACCACAGCACCACATCCACACACCACCACATCCACCACATCCACCACATCCCCACATCCACCACATCCACCACATCTACCACAGCCCCCACCATACCTCCCACCACAGCACAGTTTCCCTCCACCACCACATCCTTTACTCCCTCATCACCTCCACCTTATACAGACCTATCTTCACTACAGCCACCTCCACCACCACGTCACACAATCAATACCCTCAGCCCATCCCTCACACACTTATAGATCTCCTCTACCTCCAATCGGGGTAGAGGAACAGTTGTCAGCGCTTAACAGAATGGTGATGCACTTACTGGCGGCTGATGAGGAAAAGGCAGCTCAGATCCGCCAGCTTACTGACCTGACTGCTGCACAATCTCACCAAATTGCAGAGCAGGCTTGAGTAATTGAGGAGCAGGCCAGCAGTTGGCTGCTCAGAGCACCAAGATGGACCAACTCCAAGCTCAAAGTGTCACATCAAGCAAGCAAATAGAGGAGCTGGAGAAGGCAAGGAAGATTATCCTGTTAAAACTGAAAGGATCTAAAGAGGAGCCATTGAAGATCAGGGAAGGAGACAGAGATGAAGATGATGAAGATAATGATGAGGATGATGAGAGTGATACTAGGATGATGAAGAAGCAGAAGGAGGGGATGCACCTGCATCGGCCACTGCTACAGGTCAAGAGAAAAGGACAAAGAAGACAAGATCAATCAGCTTCTACCTCTGCTCCTCCAAGTGATGAAACCATGATACAAGATAAAAGTAAAGATTAGATGTTTATGTATTTATCTTCTTTTGTATTTGAATCATGTAATTGAACACAATGTATTTAATGTTTATATTACTTTAATGCCTTTCTGTTTGATTAATTACTAATGATTTATGTGTGGAATGTTTAAATCAAACAGATCAATATTACCAAAGAGATGAGTTTGATATTGCTCCCCTTCAGCAGGTTAAGTCTCAGCTAACAATGATTCTTGATCTGCAAGGGATTGTCAGGAGGTCAGTGAATTATACCCCTGAAGAAGGGGAAATAATTCATGATCTATCAAATGAGCAACTCGCAGAGCTTTTCGAGCTAAATCCAGATGAGATAGTAAAAGATGCTCCGACATGCGATTCGACTAGTGACGAAGAGCTCAACGATGTTGATGATGTAGAGATCGAAGATGTCACTGCCGAGGAGTACCCTCAGTACGCTGACAATGAGGGCAATGTGGTCCCCAATCTGGGTGAATCCCTTGTCAGCGATACTATTGAGGTGTTGAACTATATGGAGCAAGAAACAGAGAAAGCAGAAGACACAGCCCAAGCCTCAAATGATGATGTCGACATTCGAAAGGCTGAGTGGGCTGCATGTTTTGAAGAAGTTAGAGCCCAACGTACTACACCAAAGAAGGATTCCTACACCAAACTCTATAGAGTCAAGAAACATCACAAGGTGTCAGGAAGGATCATAGCATGGGCGTATTTTGAGGATCTTAACGTATATGCAGTTAAGAGAGAACAGGGCATAGAGTACTTCAGATTCCCACATGATCTGAAGACTCTACCAGGTTTTGAGCTCAACCAGCTGGCCAAACTAAAGCTTTTGTATGCTGACCCGAGGAAGATGTCAGGCTGGTTCGAGCTGCCCTAAAGAAGGAGTACCACACTAGATGGTTAACTTCAGACCCCAACAGCCTACTAGGTATATCAGAAGGTCTGAGGTTGATGCCATTACTGGCAAGCCTAAGATAGTGTTGAAGTGGAATCCTCTGCGCACAATGTCAGAATCCCACTCAGGGAAATGCCACAGAATTTCACTCCACATTTTAAGTGGTGGTATTATGATTGGAGAACAGCTGAAGCGGTCATAGTCTTAAGCAAAAAGGGACAAATGGATACTATCAGGGTATTCGACTCGATGTGGCTTACAAACTTGTCAGAAAGTGATGTCTATACGCTATACAAGTGGCCACTGTTCTATAATACGCAAGATATTGTACAAGCCCTCCAGTTCCAGAACGTTATACGACTCTGCTTCGTGTTTGACATTCACACGGGAGTCACAAAAGAGGAGAAGTACAAGAAATACAAGGAGGTTATGCAGAAAAAAGAGATTAGAGAGATCTAGGTCCAAGGGGGAGTTTGTTGATACATGTATGTCCCTAGATCATGATATGAAATGTAATAGATCTTGTTTGTCTGATTCTGGTGTAATTTGATATGATTAATGAAATAATATTGGTTGTTTGTGATTTGTAATGACTAATATTTCATTAATGAGTTGATATTAAATTGGTTAATTAGGTTTGTGGTTGTTAGAATTGTTACACATAATGTTTATTATTAATACATTCAAACTTAACTTAATGAAGTTCTCATGCGAATGGCCCATGCGAATGAACCATAAGCATGAATAACTTCATACGAATGACTCAGTCGCACGACTGAACCAGAGACTGGATCAGTCGTATGATTGTCATAAGATTGGCTCAGTCGCACGACTGAACACTCAGTCGTGCGGATGAATCAACCGCATGGTTCAATCGCACGACTGAACCATGCTAATGGTTCAGTTGCACGATTGAATAATACCAACCTATAAATACAACCCAATTCGTGAAAAATAAGAGCTTTTGATTAATTACGATTCCAGACGTACCCTAGCCGTCCAGAAGCCTCCCAATTTGTTCTCCAAGTTCATAGAACACTTTAGATCGATTCCCAATCGATTTCTAACGTTAGTTTCAATTCTTGATTGATTCTTCGTGTGTTCTCACTGATTGGATCGCCAATCAAATAGGATTCCGCACTATTTGATCTGGTTTACACGCTAATCTCTAGGTATTTCGTTCAAATACCCGGTCCTAACACTTTTGACTCTACATTAATTTTATTGTCTAGTTCAAATGTTTCCGGATGGCCTTCTAAGTATGGCTGGTTATAGGATGTAGTATAAAGTATCTAAGGTCCTTGTAACTTTCTTTATGCTTAAGACTTGTAAAAGAACTTAAGAGCAATATACAACATTCTTGAAAACCATTTATCTATGCATTTGTTCTTTGTTCAATCTCATATTTACTTGTGTTCTTAGTATCATTCTAGCAGGTTCTCAGTTTCCTATTTGATCTGTTAAGTGTTCTAACATCACTCTCCTTATTGTAAGGTTGCTAAGACAAACATAGCAAGAAATCACTCCTTTGGTCATCATCTTGAGGGGGAGTGTGTAGATGAATATCTTTATAGGGCTATGATTGGCTCTCTTATGTACCTCACAGCTAGCAGGCCCGATATCATGTTTGCTATATGTATTTGTGCTATATATCAAGCTAACCCAAAGATGTCAAACCTAATCATTGTCAAGATAATTTTAAGATACCTCAAAGGTGCCTTTACACTTGGCCTTGGTATCTAAAGAATTTTGACTTCAATCTGTATGCATATACATATAGTGACTATGGTGGCATGACTGCAAAGTCTACATCAGAGGGATGTCAGTTCCTTGGTGGAAGGGTAGTCTCGTGGCAATGCAAGAAGCAGTCTTCTATCTCTAGATCAACTACTGAAGCTGAATATACTGCTATTGCAAGCTGCTGTGCTTATGTGCTTTGGATTCAGATCGGATACTACATATGGATTCAACTTCAAGGAGACTCCATCCACATAGACAACAAGAGTGCTATTTCTATCATAGAAAATTATGTGCAACATTCAAGGACAAAACATATCAATATCAGGTTTCACTTGATTATAGATAACTTTGAGAAGGGATTAATCAAGCTAGTCAAAGTTAACACAAATGAATAATATGCTGATTTGTTACCAAAGCTTTTGATGAATATTGATTTAAATATCTTGTTTCAGCTATTGGGATGATTAACTTTGAGTAGGTTTTCTTAAAACTAATATATATTAGAAAACTTTGTGTGTCCTAGTCTATTTGATCACTTACATAAGCCCTTGTTTTACTTTGAAAGGAAAAATCTTTTAGAAGACATTCCTAAATTTTGATGAAATTTTATCTTTTATCCTTTGGAAGATTTGTATTAACTTTAGAAAGAAATTTAAGTCTTAAAAACAAAAACTACTTAAGAAATTGTTACCTTCGGAAAAAATTTCCAATATATTGTGAAGATTAGCTTACTCTGAAATACTGAGTTTGTTCAAAAAACAACTTTCTTCGAAGCAAAAAATTTCTAAGCGTTTGGAATATCTTCCTGAACTATTTGGCTTCGGAAGCTTTTCATCAAAAAACTTCCGAAGTAAAATTACTTCGGAAAGTATTTAGACTCCAAGAAAACTAACTTTTGGGCAAAAAAAAATGCTTTTTCAGAGGTGGAACAAGTGCAATCCAGATTTCAAGTTTACCTCTTTCATAATTTTTTTGAGATCTATTTCATATATTATACCCAACAGTTCACCTCCTTTTCACTATCGTTTTCATCTATACCTTTGCAAAACCTAAATTCACCAGGAAACCGCTTGTTGTTCATTTCCTTACCCTTAAGCTTCTCAATTGGCACCTAAATACTAAAACGACCATGATTCTCCATACCGTTCATAGACAACACCAATCAGGTGCTCTGTTGAACTTGAGAAGTGACAGGATCAGTGATCACAAGTTTGATGTTTATCAGAATGTAAAGCAGCGGAATACACAAACGAATTAGACAAATTGTAGCAAGCAAACAATATATGTAAGCGTTAAGAGCATACGGTTATAGGGAGAGAATATGAATTTCTGATTTCTAGGAATGTTTATAGATGGAGAATATTTCTAATCAAATCAATCAAACATTCCATTCAATTGCTCATATCGCTCAATGATTACAATGGGTTGTCACTCCTTATATAGAGTGCAACAGTCACTGCTGTTATCACGGAAAGTGACAACTGGCAGATCCAATACAGAAATAACTAAATCTTAACAAACTACTGAAATGTTCACAACTACTGAGAACATATCAGCAGGTTAAGTACAAAATATAAAACTACTGAAACTACAACGACTGAAGAACAAGCTCTTCAGTCGTTTTACAAAACTACTGAAACATAAAACATAAAACTACTGATATCACAACTACTGAAGAAGTACTCTTCAGCAGTTGTGACAAACTACTGAGGCTTCAGTACTTGGTCTTCAGACTTTGACCTTCAGGCGTTTCATCAGCTGATGACTTCAGTAGATATCATCAGCTGATGTCTTCAGTCTTTGTCTTCAGACTTTGTACATCAGTTGTTGATCTTCAGTACTTGTGAACTCTTCAGCTGTTGTACTTCAGTACTTTGGTCTTTCAGCTTCAGCACTGTGTTCTTCAGCTGTTGTACTTCAGCACTTTGGTTCTTCAGCTGTTAAGGTCTTCAGCACTTGATCTTCAGCTGTTGAAGTCTTCAGTACTTGTCAAACTACTGATGAGGCTTTCAGCAGTTGTTGTGATACCGTGTGGGACTTAGAGGTTTTCTGATCTTGGCTCATTGGTTCTTTTGGTCCAACAAACTCCCCCTGAACCAATGCAGCCAAAACCTCTAACTTATTTAAACTCCCACTTATTGATGGCAAAAATGTTGGTCTTTTTCCTTCTTGATCAGTAGAGAAGATGACCCATGTACGCTCCGGCCTGGGAAGAACCTCAAATATTTGTTTGGCAGAGTATGAATGGGAACTCTGTTTTGGGGAACTGGACACAGAGTTGTTATCCCATTCATGAGATTCACTTCCCCATAATGAGTCTGTATGACTCACGGACATAGGCCTCAAGGAGAACAATTTGTTCCTCTTGAGAGAGTTCTTCAGCTCCTCCTCGAAGAAGAACTCTGGACCATAGTACTCTGATAAGTACTTCATGGTCCTGCCATTTTTCAGCTCCACCGTAGTTACCTCCCTGTATACAAATTCATCCGGATGGTTGCCTTCAAGGAGTAACTGGAGCTCATTCTTTTGGATGTCTTCAAGCTTTTGTATAACAACCCCTTCTTAATCATCTTGTTTTCTAGTAAGGCTTGAGGTGTCTTCTTTGCTTGGTGAGCTTTCTTGAATTCATCAATGATTTCCCAAGGTGAGACTACAACGGCCAGCATGATGGTAGATTCTATTGTTTTTCGTACTTGGCCGTTGTATCTGTGTGGGATAGTTCTTTTATGGATTCTAGAACTCACCCTGGGGTCTGGCCATACTCTCACTCTCTCCCTCTGATACTGAAAGGTGTGTCTGAGAGTGTACAGCCTTTGAGCATGCCCTTTCATGGCTTGAATAGATGATGACTGAGGAAATTCCTTGTCAACCATCTTCAACAGTTGCTCATCGTGCTGTTTCTGCTGTTCTTCTTCTTCTATCTTTACTCTGACCATTTCCCTTTGAGAGTCGGGTGTGATCATGGATTGACTCTGGGGCTTTGGTAGCTTCAGAACAGCAGAGAGTGGCAGACTATCATCTTCATCCTCTTCTTCTACTTCTTCTAGCCTCAACACCCTTCTCTTCTTCTTCTTGGGTGCATCATCGGCTGTTGGTTTAGAGGGTGAGGGAATTGGTTTTGTGGGTTGTGGTTTTGGTAGTTTTGATGTGGGAATGTTGACAGGCTGTTCTAGCATTTTGGATGTGAGTTTGGCTTTTGACTGTTTGGCTAGTTCAGTCCTGCTCCCAGCACCAGCTTCATTTAAAACTTCAACAATTAAACCTTTTGTATATTCTTCAGACGAACAGATCTTGGTGGTTATTGCCAAGATACTGTCCCTGGACCAAGCTTTGATCTCGATCAATGATCTTCCAAGATGTTTTGCTATAAATCTGATCATGATCTCCAGCCTTTCTCTTTCTGACACATCATAACTTGACCATCTTGATTGGATTTCTTCAATCTCTAGTCTTCTGATCTCAGAATCAAGTTTTTCAGTGTCATGGCCTTGCCTAAACAACTGATCAATGATGTTATCCATTGATCTGCTGTGTTCGGCATCAGCCTCTTTCACCATCAGCTCCAAGGCTTTCTCTTTTTCATCCTTCTTCTTTTTCTTGTATGTGACATGAAAGTCTTTTGAACTTTCAGTCACTTTCTCCATGGTAGCCTCCTCCTTCTCTTTTTCCTTCTCTTTCTCAGTCTCCTCAACCAACTCCTCAGTTTCCACTACTGTCTCTTCTGTTTCTTTCTCCTTCTCTTTCCTCTTTCTTTTACCTTTCACTGCTGAACTCTCCCCCTTTTTGGGTGCATTGGTTGCAGGGAATTGAGTAGCAGAAAGTTGTTTGCTCAGAACATTCTCCACCATGGGTTGTAAGACAGAAGAAAGTCTCTCATCAACAGTTTTGATCACCAATTCAGTTAGCTGTGGGGTGATGAGAGATAGGGGATTTTGAAGGATAGCAGCCAGTTGCTCAGGGGGGTTCTGTCCCTGAGGAATGGTGCCAGAAACAGAGGCAGGTGGCTGAGATTTTGTGAGTGGTTGTGTGTTTAGGAGACCTTCAGAGGAAGGTGCCATCTGTTGGTTGATGTGGTGGCAGATGGTCTTACTCCTTGAGAGAGTTGGTCAAGTAGGTTTTGCAGTCTACTGACTTCCTCCTCTAGGATCGTGTTCTGGGCAAGAACATCATAGAAGAAGCCCAGGTCATCATCAGCATGCTGAATCACCTGACCTCCTGCTTGTAGCAGGATATACATGCTCTGGGTGTAGACCAGATGTAGCATGTGCCCCTTTGTCTTGGAACTGGGGACTTCCAGCCTCAGGACGTTGTCCTTCATCGGCTGTTGCCTCTGGTGAGGTCTTAGTTATGTTACCAACCTCAGTCTGATCATTTGCTGATTCAGAAGAGTTGGCAGCCTCACCAGAAGTTCTTATCTCCATATCAACACCAGGAGATAGAACAGTTAAACCCCTGTGCTGTGGGTTCTCAGGTGCACTGTATTCCTCCCCCTCAATTGTAGAGGTATTCCCAGTGGTAAGTGGTTTCTGGGGAGGGGGTGAGGAGTGCAATTGAGTCAGCACTTGTGCAACTATTAAAGTTGGGCTGTGAGGGGCGGTTGGTTGGGGTACAGGGGAAGAAGCAGTGTGCACCTGGGGTGGATGGTGCTTCAATGGCAATCTCCTCAAGTGAGGAAGATCCCAGATAAGTAGGTGCCCCTTGGGTTGCTGCAGTTCCTGTTGAGAGGAAGCCTGAGCGGCTGTGGCTGGAGGAGTCATTGTATCCACTAGGGGGTTTGGACTAGTGGATATATCCTGCGTTTGTTGTGCAGGAGCATCCTCAGGGGACTCAATTCCCTGAGTAGCCTTTTTGGGTTTCTTTTTGGTGGGTTTGGTGGGGACATTGGATTTGGAGGTGGTGGCTGTGGGTTCCAGCTGCGTGGGTTTTCGCAGCTTGGCAGCCAGTTTGAGTGTCCGGTCGGAGTTGTGCCGGGAGTATACTTCTGGCAAAACCCGTAGCAGGGACTCCCACGCCAACAAGTCCCTCAGCATTAAGCTGGTCTATTATAATGGCCATGATGAACCGTGGATAGAGTATCCAACGGTTGGCAGTTAATTTTTGAGCCATATCTTTGAGCTCTGAAAATATTAATTCGGAAAAGTTCAGTGGTTGTTGCTCAAGGATAGAATACAATACCTGCTGCCATTTGGTGGACATTTGATCCCAAGACGATGTCTTAGGGGCCAAACATACATTGACCATGTGAAAGATCAGGCGCTCAGCGTCATTAAAGTGTTTCTTCATGATGGTGTGGCACTGAGATCACCTTGATATCCATGCTGAGCAAATGATAGATCTATGGTGCCCTTCGGATATCCAGCAGGAGAGGTAGCATCACTCAGGTGAAGAATTTTTCGGATTGTTGCAGAGAGTAATCACTACTTCTTTGTTGTTGACTACAGACCGGAGGGATGTGTGTTGCTCTCCTCAGTGTAACCGTACGTTCATCCAAAATTGGTTCAAGGATTCGGCATGTAAAACAGGGTTCAGAAGGAATGCCTTGTTGTATGGGGACTGAACCATAAGATCGATAGCATTATCGAACTTAGTCCAGATCGGCGATTTTGTAAGGTAGGCAACACAGTTGTGTCGCGGTTTAATTTGCAAAGACGCCATGGAAATTTGTTGGAGAGGAACGTTAGGTTTGAAGAAGATGAAGTATGGAGAGCTCAGGTTAAGGGTATTTATAGGGTACGGGTGAGGATACGACTGAAGGATGTGTGTTAGTCATCAGTAGTTTTAAACGACCGTTGACATGGTATTATCCTTTCAGACGTTGAAACAGCTGAAGTCGCGGTGTTAGGCATCAGTAGTTTAGAAAACTACTGAAGACCGTGGTTTTGACTTCAGGTGATTGAAACAACTGAGGACATGGTGTTTGTCATCAGTAGTTATGAAACTACTGAAGACAGTGGTTTTGTCATCAGCTGTTGTAAACACTGAAGACTTGGTATTGGTCATCAGTAGTTATAAAAACTACTGAAGACGTGGTTTTGCTTCAGTTGTTTAAAATGAAACAGCAGTGGTACAAACGACTGAGGAGAAGTTCTCGTCAGCTGTTTTCGTCAATTCTTAGCTTTTCAGCTGTTTCAAACTGTCCTCAACACATTCATCAGTCTTTATGGCTGATTTCAGTTGTTTCATAGGACATCAGTACTTATCTGTTTTTACTGATTTCAGTAGTTATGACTACATCAGTAGTTGTAACTACTTCAGTAGTTTAGAACAGATGAAGTACTTCAGTACTTGTGAGAACTTTTAGCCTTCAGTAGTTATAAAAACTACTGAGGTTAAAAGAGCTCATCAGTAATATGTGACAGGCACTCATGATCATCAATATGAATTACTGAGATCATCAGTAGTTGTCACCTATTCTAGCTGCAGCATACCAAGCCTTAACACCAGGTTTTGGAAAGTTGAACTATCCAAAGGCTTAGTAAAAATGTCTGCAAGCTCATCAGCACTGGGCACAAACTTAGGATCAATCAGACCTTTTTCAAAACAGTCTCTTATAAAATGGTGTCTGATCTCTATATGTTTGGTCCTAGAGTGCTGGACTGGATTTTTGACAATGCAAAGAGCTGAAGCACTATCCATTAACAATGGAGTCTTAGTCTCTGTAATGCCATAATCCAAAAGTTGGTTTTGAAGCCAGAGTACCTGAGATGTACAGCTTGCAGCAGCAATGTACTCTGCTTCCGCAGTGGATGTAGCAACTGAGGTCTGTTTCTTGCTCTGCCAAGAAATCAAGCAGTTGCCTAGGAATTGCATCCACCAGAAGTTGATTTCCTGGTCAACTTACACCCTGCATAGTCACTGTCAGAAAAAGCAACTAATTTACCAGAATGGTTGGTAGAATACCATAAACCTAGAGATGGAGTGCCTTGCAGATATCTAAAGATCCTCTTGACTGCAATCAGATGAGACTCTTTAGGTGCAGCCTGAAATCTAGCACAAACACATGTAGCAAACATAATATCTGGTCTAGAAGCTGTTAAATACATCAAGGACCCAATCATACATCTGTAAAGTGTTTCATCAACCACTTTACCTTTCTGATCTGAGTCCAGTTGTGTGGTGCTGCTCATGGGAGTAGAACAGGGCTTACAGTTTTGTAAATCAAACTTTTGCAAAAGATCTTTTGTATATTTGGATTGATGAATAAAAATTCCATCAGCTTTTGTTTGATTTGCAACCCCAGAAAGAACTGTAATTCTCCCATGGCACTCATTTCAAACTTCTGTTGCATCAACTTTGTAAAGGCATCACACAACTTTGGATCAGAGGATGCAAAAATGATATCATCTACATAAATTTGAACAAGTAGATTATGCTGCCCAGCTTTCTTAATAAATAAAGTCTTGTCTATGGAGCCTCTAGTGAAATTGTTTTCCAGAAGAAAGTTTGATAATGTCTCATACCAGGCTCTGGGAGCTTGTTTTAACCCATAAAGAGCTTTATCAAGCTTATACACCCAATTAGGATGTTTGTTGTCCTCAAAGCCTGGAGGTTGACATACAAACCTCTTCTTTAACTTTTCCATACAAAAATGCACTTTTGACATCCATTTGAAAAACTTTAAGTTTTTGATAAGCAGCATAAGCTAAAAACAATCGAATTGCTTCCAGTCTGGCTACAGGGGCAAAGGTTCATCATAATCAATACCTTCTTCTTGTGCAAACCCCTGAACAACCAGTCTGGCCTTGTTCTTAACAATAAGCCCATTTTCATCAGTTTTGTTCCTAAACACCCATTTAGTGCCTATTGCACACTTACCTGGAGGTAGAGGAACCAGTTCCCACACTTGCTGTTTCTTGAACTGAAGAAGCTCAAGCTGCATGGCATCAACCCATCCATTGTCCTTTAAAGCAATGTGATAATTCTTTGGCTCTTGCTGACTGATGAAGAGAGCATAGAAGCAGAAATTTGACAATTGACTTCTTGTTGATACACCAGCAGTGATATCACCAATGATTTGAGACATGGGGTGATTCTTCAGATCTTGATACACAATGAGATCTGTGCAAGTGTTTGTAGCCGGTTCAGCAGCAACAGATGGTGATGGTGAATCATTTCCTTGAAACCAATCAGTGGATGGTAATTCAAAGGAAGTTGAATTCGAAGAAATCTCATCAGCATTTGTTGTGGATGGTGCTACTGGCGCTACAGGAACATCAGGTCTAGTTGACTCAGGCAGCTGATCACTAAACCTGAAGAGGTGAGTACTGCAATCATCATCATCATCAGCAGTACCACCAGGTGGTGAACTGTTGACAGGAGCAACAGCAGGAGTTTGATAAGGAACATATTGCAGTATGTCCAGATCAAATAACTCCACAGGACTTTGTGGAATCTTGTCCTTTGGAGATTCATTAAACTTAACATGTAGAGTTTCTTCAACCATCTTTGTTCTGCAGTTGAAGACTCTGTATGCTTTGCAAGTAGATGAATAACCAACAAAGTATCCTGCATCCACCTTAGGATCAAATTTGTGGAGTTGATCCTTTGTGTTGAGAATAAAACAGGGACACCCAAATGCTTTGAAAAATGAAATCAGTGGAGCCAAATGATGGAGAACTTCATATGGAGTCTTCATCAACCTCTGATTTACTAACACTCTATTTTGCACATAACAAGCTGTGTTGACAGCTTCAGCCCAAAAGGTCAATGGTAAACCTGAGTCAGCCAGCATGGACCTTGCAGCTTCAATGAGGGTCCTGTTCTTTCTCTCCACTACTCCATTTTGTTCCGGAGTCCTTGGAATGCTGAACTGCCTTTTGATTCCCTTTGAGAGATAGAAGTCATCAAGTGTATGATTTCTGAACTCAGTTCCATTATCACTCCTGATACACTTGACAGGAAGGGAATACTGCTTCTCAATGTACAGCACAAAGTGGATAATCTTCTGAGCAGCCTCATCCTTTGAATGTAGAAAGAAAGTCCATACAAATCTGGAGTAATCATCCACAATTACCAGACAGTATCTCTTCTTTGCCATGCTCATTACTCTCACAGGACCAAATAGATCCATATGCAGTAATTGCAAGCAGGCAGTGGACTTGGACACTTCAATAGGAGGAAATGAGACCTTGTGCTGTTTTCCTTTTAAACAAGCAGTGCAGTTTCATCACAGTGGAACTCCTTTATTGGTAAGCCCCTGACTAAACTATGTGTGGCAGCTGATTCATGTTTTTGAGATTAACATGACCAAGCCTCCTGTGCCATAGTTTAGATTCTTGAAAAGAGGCTTTGGAAAATAGGCAAGGATGGCCTTTGAGATCTATTTTCTTAGAGAGATCTAAGGCATACACTCTTCCTGTCCTGTTGGCTTTCAGGAGAGTGTGATCATCCAAACCTTGTCAAATCAAAACTTTGGATGACAGAATCCTACAGTTTTGACTTGTGAAAAGGGCAACATGGCCTTTATCACACATTTGACTGACACTCAAGAGGTTGTACTTGAGATTTTCCACATGATTAACATCATCAAATTTGATTTCTCCATTGGAGACAAAGCCCTTACCGATGATGTAACCCCTAGCATCATTGCCAAAAGAGACAAATCCCTTCTTTCCTTGAGAGTAGTCATGAAGAAGAGAGATGTTCCCAGTCATGTGCATGGATCCCCCACTGTCTACATACCAGATGCTATTTTGGCATGTTGAAGAACCCTGCAATAATAAACAATCAGTTAGTTTTAGAGACCCAAACCTTTTTGGTTTTGGGCCTGGTCTCATCAATAGATGGTAAACTAGCATGTTTATTTGTAACAACAGCCTGAGAGGAAGAAGATGGTGCAGAAGAGGAGTCCTTTGGCTTAGACCTCCTTTTCTGTGGTTTCAACATAGAGAACTAGTTGGTTAACTCTACCCAACAGATGTTGTACCATCATCACCAGCTGTGTCTGATTTTGTGAAAGCTTTCAGCTCATCAGACACATTGCTAGTGGAGTTAGATAAGGTCCTATGTTGCACCTTCTTCTTTTGAGCACCCTCAGCTGTCACCTGTTTAACTCCTTCCTTTTTGGATTGCTTTAAGGACTTAAGGGTTACAGGATTTGATGTTGCTGATACAAATGTGGTCTCAAACTCAGTTTCATTTTTACCATTTTCTCATTAATTTCTTCCTTTTGTTTGAGTTTGGAACCTCTTTTGTACCAACAATCATCTGTAAGATGATTGAACAAACCACATACTTCACATGGTTTCTTCTTCATCTTAGGTTGATCATCAACTAAAGATGGTGAAGCAACAGAAGACTTGTTCTTCAATGCTTTGGAAGCATTGGTTGCTTTCTTGACAGCATCTTTAGTAGTCTTCAAACTCTTTCTACTGCCAGTTTTCTTCTCTTCAGTACTGACAGCAGTTGAAGTTTGAACTTCAGGAGTTGAATCCTGCTCTCCAGTCCTTTCAGGACCTTCAGGATTGACTCCTGAGTTGATCAACTTATTGATCATGTGAATGTCAGCATTTGGACCATCAACATCAGCTGATAGGTTCAAAGAGGACTTGATACTGACTGCTACTTCTGATTGTGCTGTATCAGAAGGTAGATCACATGACTTGATGGATTGGTTATCACTCTCACCATCAGATTCTACCTCTGCTCTTGGGGTAAAATCTGTAGGTGGAGCAGTGTGATTGTAACCAATTCCAAACTTCACATTTGAAGCAGATTGCTTACTAAGAAGCATTTCAAAACCTTTGCATGATTGTACCCATCTATCACACTCGACCTGGGTAACTGCAAGGGTTTCTTTGAGATCTTTGTACTTCTCTAAAAGTACATCTTCTCTAGCCTTATCATCAATTATTTTGCAATTCAGTTTATAAACCTCATCATTTTTATCTTTGAGCACAAACTCAAACTCAGCTTTGTTTTTGGAAATTTCTTGTTCTAGCTCAATGTTCTTATTAATTAAAGCTACATTTGCTTCTCTAATGGAAGCAAATGCTGCTATGCATTGTTCAGAACATAATTTGGCTTTTGCCTCAGAGGATACCTGTGATACCTGAGGTGTAGAGGCATTGGAAGATGAAGTATCAGCAGACTCCAAAGCCATAAGAGCTAGATTCCCAAAAGGACTGTCACCACCATGTTGACCAGCACCTGAGAACAGTTGATCATGACCAGACAAGTCATCTGGTAAACTGCTCCAGTCAACAACTCCTGGGGTGAAGAAGCTGTGTTGTTGAGATGAAGGTTGTTGATGAGATGGGGAAGGCTGAGGTTCTGGTAATGCATGAGGTTGTGGTGTCATAGGAACTTGAACTTGACTTGACTGTGGCATGTAATAACAAGGGTACTGATAAGGCATTTGACCCTGAGGAACAAAATATGCCGGAGATTGTTGTTGAGGATGATGGCTAGATGTGACAGGATGTTGCCCTGTTTTGTTGACTGTTGCCAGGAAAAGTCACAAAGGGTGCAGTAGAGTTTGATCCAGTTGATCTACACTCTCTTGCAAAGTGTCCAAGCCGTTGGCATTTGTGACACCTCAACTTGCTCTTGTCAAAACCAACTTTGGTTTTGCCAGAGAGTCCTGGGAATTTTCTTCCAGTTCTTTTGTAGAACTTCTGAGATCTGATATTTATCAAGGCCATTTGGCTCAAAATATCCATCTCTTCTAAGTCATCATCAGCAATCCCCTTGAGATCATCCATAATGAAACATAAATTGTCATTATTACTCCAGTAAACTGACCATCAACACTTACAAATGCAGAATTAGAAGTGCTCGAAGAGAAATTAATATGCTCATCATACTGGCATTCAGATGCAGCATATTCTGACTCATGACCCACCAAGGCAGTGTTGCCTTGAATAAAGTCTTCAGTGAGCTTTCCAGATGAAGACAGCTTTCTCTTCTGTTCTATCTCTCTCTCAAAAGTGAGCAGTTTCCCATGGAGTTGGGTGAGAGATAGTTTGTCCAAACTTGCACTGGAGCGTAGGACAATAGTATATGTGTCCCATCTCTCAGGCAGTGATCTGAGAAATCTGTTATTCATCTGAATATTGGTGTATTCAAGTTTGACCATTTTTAGTTCAGAGATCAAACAAGAAAACCGCTCATATTGTTGAGTCAGTGTCTCACCCTTTCTATGAGAGAATGTCTCATATTGTTGGGCAAGAATTTCTCTATTATTTGCCAAGACTCATCTGTTCCTCCAAATTGTTCTTTCAAAGCAATCCAGAGGTCATGGGCAGTTTCATGATGCATTAGCCCAGAATAGATTTCATTGGGCAAAGCCATGGCCAGAATTCCATGGGCTTTTGCATCAATCTCAAGCAACTTTTTATCCTCATCTGAATATTGCTCCCTCCTCTTCGGAACCATTTGATTGGTTTCCGGGTTATTCACCATAGGCTTGTGTGGACCATGTACCACTGATGTCCAACACCCTGCGCTGTTAACAGACAGGTGATGGAGCATACGTCTTTGCCATATGTTATACTCATTCCTAACCAGCATAGGAGGCTTGTTGAGGAACCAGTATTGTGAGGATCATTGGAGGGAGTGGTCATTTTCAGTTCAAAAACAGTTTAGTTCAAGTTTTAAAAAGTTTTAGACAAACCACAACAAACTCAATGAGAACCAAGAATAAGATCTCAGGATGAATGAGCAGAAATACAGAAAATTCAATCTCTATAACCGTTTCTTGCAAAAACAAAAGCTAATTCAATCAAACTTGGATCTTGAATAGCAGTTTCAATGATCAATTATTAGATCGATCAATGATTAACCTGCTCTGATACCATTTGACAGGATCAGTGATCACAAGTTTGATGTTTATCAGAATGTAAAGCAGCGGAATACACAAACGAATTAGACAAATTTAGCAAGCAAAAATATATGTAAGCGTTAAGATCGCATACGGTTATAGGGAGAGAATATGAATTTCTGATTTCTAGGAATGTTTATAGATGGAGAATATTTCTAATCAAATCAATCAACATTCCATTCAATTGCTCATATCGCTCAATGATTACAATGGGTTGTCACTCCTTATATAGAGTGCAACAGTCACTGCTGTTATCACGGAAAGTGACAACTGGCAGATCCAATACAGAAATAACTAAATCTTAACAAACTACTGAAATGTTCACAACTACTGAGAACATATCAGCAGGTTAAGTACAAAATATAAAACTACTGAAACTACAACGACTGAAGAACAAGCTCTTCAGTCGTTTTACAAAACTACTGAAACATAAAACATAAAACTACTGATATCACAACTACTGAAGAAGTACTCTTCAGCAGTTGTGACAAACTACTGAGGCTTCAGTACTTGGTCTTCAGACTTTGACCTTCAGGCGTTTCATCAGCTGATGACTTCAGTAGATATCATCAGCTGATGTCTTCAGTCTTTGTCTTCAGACTTTGTACATCAGTTGTTGATCTTCAGTACTTGTGAACTCTTCAGCTGTTGTACTTCAGTACTTTGGTCTTTCAGCTTCAGCACTTGTGTTCTTCAGCTGTTGTACTTCAGCACTTTGGTTCTTCAGCTGTTAAGGTCTTCAGCACTTGATCTTCAGCTGTTGAAGTCTTCAGTACTTGTCAAACTACTGATGAGGCTTTCAGCAGTTGTTGTGATACCGTGTGGGACTTAGAGGTTTTCTGATCTTGGCTCATTGGTTCTTTTGGTCCAACAGAAAGATCTAGTTTCCAGAGGTTTGACTTTTTGGTCTGTCAAACACTTCGCTCCCTAACTATCGATCCTACTCTCTATGAGGATCATTTACTGAGTTTGAAGACCTGTCACGAGGTATCCTAGATAGGGAGAGGCACTATTTGCTATAGTGTAGGGCAGGACAATCTTCATCACTTTAGCCTTTCAACAATCATCTTCAAGTGGATGATTGAGGTGGTGAATTATCCTTTAGCAGAAGGGCTAAAGAAGATTCCTAAAAGACCTTCAGGAAAGGGAAGGTCTCATTCCAGTGGAAGTACTTACTACATGTGGTCATTCACAACATGTCCAACAATGTAAAGCCCTGTTCCCGGGACACTTACAACTGACCAATCATCGCACATAAAACATATAATTACATTAACTTGAAATAAACATTGCATTGGAAACATTAAAAACAACATTGTCATTAAATATGCTTTTGCAAAATAATACAACATTAGTTACAAAAATCATTTGTTCGCATTACAATGCAAAACATTAAACAAAAGAATTCCATCCAAAAGAGCCAAGTAGCCGTCCCATACCATCCTCAGCAACCTTACCTGCCAACTAGAAAATACATAAAAAGTCAGCGTTGCTGAGTGAGTTCTAGTTTTTATAAAACTTTATATTACCTTTCATTCATTAAAGCATTGTCATTACTATCGCATGTGATTACACATCATACGTAAATCAAGGTAATAGTTATTATCTCATCATTGTTCGTTAACTTTCATTCATTCATACGTTCATCTTTATTTCTTTACATTCCATCCAAAACCATAAACTTACCCCACCGTCATGCATAAAGTGGGTACTGGGCCGAGGTCTATCATAGACCCCATACATTGCGCTCGGTGGCCTGACCACGGTACTAGGGTAAATTCAGGTGTACCATTGTCTTGTGCTATACCCCACCATCACGCATAAAGCGGTACTGGGCCGAGGTCTATCATAGACCCCATACATTGCGCCCAGTGTCCTGACCAAAGTACTAGGGTAAGCGACAAAGGTTCTATACAAATGGTCAATCACAAAGAAGGACCCCAGTGTGCATCTTTCTGGGGTAGCTCGCCCACACACCATTGAACTAACACCCTTCATTGGGCGTGAATCAATATACAAGGCTTGCAAGACTTTCTTTACGTTCTCTTTAATTAATGCATGCATTCTTTCATTATGTTCCTCTTTTCATTATCTTCCACTTACGTTACATAATACTTTATCATTTCATTCATTAACATTCAACGTAAAGGCACGGGAAAATAAATATACAATGTAAGGAACATCAACATGAACATACAACATCACCATACAGGGCATCATCATACATACATATCATACATCAAACATACCATCATGCATAAGCATCAAACATACATCATCATCATGCCCATCACATCATCTATGACCTTAAAAGTCAACTTACATGGACCCCCAGGAACCTCCCAAGTCAAAGCTTACATCTACACTTTCCCTCGAAAATCAGAAAATAAACTATCCTTTCGGGCGCATGAGCCCTATTTGGGCGTATGGACCCTATTTAGTCGCATGGCTTTCCTGGCGCATGAGAACACTTGGGCGAATAGGCACTATGAATGAGTGAACACTTAGGCGTATGGGCTCTCAGTTGTATAGCCTTCAGTCGCATGACTTTCATCCGCATTTCTTATTGTTCATCCGCATTTCTTTTTGTTCATCCACATTCTTTTTGTTCATCCGCATTTCTTTTTGTTCATTCGCATTTCTTTTTGTTCATCCGCATTTCTTGTTGTTCTTCTGCATTTCTTTTTGTTCATCCGCATTTCTTTTTGTTCATCCACATTTCCTCCACTTTTCCGCATTTGCCAATGCGTTAGAGCAGAACTTGTTCGCATCACCTCTAGTCTTCCGCATTTGTCAATGCGGAAGAACAATAAGCTCTCCTCCAGTAGACTCTTCATCCGCATTGACCTTAGTCGCATGGCCATCCAGGCGCATGAGGACATTTTAGGCGCATGAGCCCTATTTGGGCGCATGAAGTTTCTGGCGTATGGGAACACTTAGGAAAATTCTAAAACTTAGGCGCAGGAGCCCTATTTGGGCGCATGAGCAGCCTCATTCGCACCTAAACATCAGATTTCGGTCCCTAAACATCACCTACCATGTTCTAAGCTTAAATCTTACATTCTAAGCCATAGAAACACAACCATAACATCATAAAACCCAAGATAGCCCAAAATCAAACCCCACCCACATCATACACACAAATATACACACTGGTATAAAACCCATTTTAATAAAAGCGTTCATACATGCATTTCCAGCCTCAAAACAGTTAAAACAAGTAAAAAGAGGGGTCCTAGAACTCACCTTTGCAACTCTTTGGGTTAGACTTCTTCAAACCTGTTTGCAAATTGAGCTCAAACACCTAAAACCCACCAAACACATACAACCAAACATACAAACACACATAAGCATACAACTGAGGATGAAACCAGTTAAGAACATCTTAAACACATGAATTCTTACCTTGAATTCAATCTTTTCAGCTCTTATTCTTTAAAATCCAAGAGTTTTCTGCTCTCTTTTACTTTCTCTCTCTAGAAATATCCAAATGAAAGGATGTAGGCAGACAACATGGGTGGCTATCACCTTTTACACCCATTCTTTCAAACATTTTGTCCTTTTGACACTTTTAACACATCAACTTGGGTTAAATAGCTTTTCTTTCTTTTTCTTCGCATAATTCCTTCATTTGAGTCTTCTAAAAATAACCGGGTGTTACAAACAAGCATGGGGGTGGCACCAGATTCCGGATCTCTCCTTCATAGTGCATGGAATGGTTCAAGGGATCAAGTTCAAGTACTCTCAAGTTGTCTATACAAATTTAATGGCAAACTTGGACTCCTTAGAGTATTACATGTTTTCTAGATATGTTCAATACATCCATAACTATGAACTGGGCTCACAGTTGAGGGAAATATGTTGGAGCTGTACAAGATAGTTTATATCATCAACATAGTCAAAGTCAACAAAAGTAAACATCATAGTCAAAGTAAACATAAAAGTCATTCCCAACACGTTCGAGACGAAGAACCGAGACGAGACATTGAAGATTTAGATGACTAGAACTTTTATTGTAGTAAATATATTTTGTGTCAACAAAATATATTTAAATATGTTTTAGTCATCTTTATGTTTTTATGTAATTTCAATTAATTAGCCTAAGTGTAGGGGGTTAAAAGCAATTAGTGAATATTAGTCTAGACTATAAATAGGTTAATTGTAATTAGGTTTTCTTAATGGTTGCATGACCAAATGATTGAGGGGATTACTTGTAAACATATCATTTGCAATCTAATTGAAGATAAAAGGAGATTTTATTGTGTTTATCATATTTTGATTTATAATCTTCATGATTTGATTCAAGTGTGATTATTCTGGGCTAACAATTTGGTATCAGAGCCATATTAGATCAAAGTTATTGAAGATTTAAAATTTATTGAAGATGTTCATCAAAGTTTAGAGAGAGAAAATGGGTTTCTAGAGAGAGAAACTAGACCTATATTTCAAATATCATCACAAACACAATCAATTCATCAGATCTGAATTACATACAACATATATTGGATCTATATCATTTTTCATATAATAAAAATAAAGAAAAATTTTAGATCTGAGATTTTCTCTCTCACACACTAGTGTGTGTTCTTGGTGTTCTTGAGAGCTTTAAATCTTCATCCAGCAAAACTAGATCTAATCTTGAACGAAAGTTTGAACTATCAAGCGAAACTATATAATTTTTGGAGAAAATGCTCCGGCGAAAGTATAGTTTCGTCCGGCAAAACTCCGGCGAGATTCCAGCGAAATTATAATTTCATCCGGTGAAACTGCTAATTCCGGTGAAACTCAGGTAAAACTATCTTTTCTGAACAAAACTACTCTAGTTTTGCGAAACTGCTCAAATTTTCTGTGAAACTAGAACTTGAAACTACGAAATTAAAAAAAATATAATCTAAACAATTAGGAACCAGGGGCTTCCTAATGTATGCTTTGGTTTTCGTGCCAACTAGTAACACCTTGTTCAGGATTATCTTATCATTAACATGGGAACCCTTGAGCCTCTGAGTGTACACAAATCGCCCCGGAAAACCTATATACTGTCTGCTCCCAACCATAGCAACATCAAACACTTCTTCCCATTTGGATTCCTTTGCAGCCAGGGTTTGTTTGATGGGTTGCGAATGCTGAATCTCGACCGCTTCGGCTTTGGCTTCCAATTCAACAGATGGGGTTTCTGTTTGCGAGAGTTTAGGGAAAATTGAAGATGAGTATGATGGTCTGTTGCAATAGGCGAGTCTAAGGAAAGAAGGTGAAATTGGGGGTGAATTAGAGGGGAAATTGAAGGTGATTGTTGTTGTTGTTGGGGTTGTTGAGGCTGAGATTTTGTGGGTGAATATGGAGGTGATGGAGAGAAGTTTATGAGCTGAAATCAGGGATGAAAGGTGGAGGTTGATGCTGCAAAAGCCATTAAAATGGCAGACCTGAGTATTGCCATTGTTGAGAGAAGTGACAGGAATTGAGATTAGTGTTGTTAGGGTTAGGGTTTGTTGGTGAGATTGAACTAGATGTTTTGGTGTGTGTTATGTGTTAGGGTTTGAATATGGTAAATGGGTTATTTTTATTGGGCTTGGTTTTTCAAGATTATGGGCTAGTTAAAACATTAAATAAATTGGTTTCTCAAGTGATTTGTATTGGCTTGTTTAAAATTGCTGTTTTAAAAAATAGTGTGCGGGCTAATTAAAAATCAAAGAAATTGGGTCAGGATGAAGAAATATTCAATGATTTTAACAAATTTATGAAAAAAGGAAAAAAGAAAGTATTTTTGGGGTGTTTGAAAAAAAAGTTTTAATAGATTTAACAGCTTGACCCCAGTTGCTAAGATTGTATATGGTGACATTTTAAAGAAAAAAATATTTTTCCCGGGGGAGTATTATTTTACAATTTTTAGGAAAAATACTTTTGGCGCATTTAATTGTTTAGATTCTTTTAAAATGTCATATTCAGAAGACTTTAAAACAGTTAATCTCACAACGACACAAAGCCGGTTTAACTCTTTTGCAGCTATGAAGAAAGAAAAATTGACAGATTTGATTGATCAATTTTTAAAAGTGTTAAATAATCTAAAGAAGCATGTTCCAGGTCTCGGTAATCATGAAAAAAATCAAAAGCTTCTTGACTCTCTTCCATCTGCATGGAATCATCAAGTTAAAATGCTGAAGCCAGAAAATGTTATGTTGACACAAAACTTATGGATATGATCAACAGACTAAAATCTCTCGAGCTGGATATCCAAAGAAATGAATTTCAGCAAGCAGTGTTCCACATCATACCCACACGCTTAATACTGATATTGATTCTTCTGTAACAAGCATACTTTATTACAAAACATAGATGATTAAAAAGTTGAAGGTATTGAGAACTGATTCGGATTTAATTTTTGAATTTAGAGAAACTGTTGAAGAGAACTCTGAAGCTCTGAGAGTTGACAATGACAAAAAACCTAGGTCTATGAGAACCGATGATGATAAGGCTGGAAAAGCTGATAAAAGAGAGACAATCTGAGGTTGACAAGATGTTGAAGGTCAAATAAGAGGAACAACAAAAAATCACAAGGGTTTGCAACTGTAAAAAGAGCTTAGTTGCAGAACAAACTATCATGGATCTTCCTTGTGAGACTGTTCACGATATGTGTTCTTGTAGAATCTGGTTATTGGGGATTTATAAGGCAAACATATTGTTATTGGAAAATGAAAAAGAATTAAAAATAATTAATCAGGAATTAAAGAAAAATGCAATTGCTTTATCAAGAAAACTTAATGAAGCATTGGCTGAAAATGATCTTCTAAGAAGCAAAATTTTGGAGCGTAATGTTAAAATTAATATTCTGAGAGAAAGGGCTGTTTTAGCTCACTTTGAAACGACACAACTTCAAACAAAACTTGAACAGACCCTTTCACACATGAAAAAGGATGAACTTATTGCTAAACAACAAGGGGCACCAGTTAAACATGGGATTGGATATCATTCAGATGGTGAAACTGTATTTAATTCTTGATAGGTTCAAATGGATCGATCTATGTTTGTTATCAAGCAATTGACAATTATATGAACTATGTAATCAACACACAAAAATATTATAAAAATTCATAGAGTTTCTATTGATATTAGTATGGATTACAAAGTGCAATTCAGAGAGAACTAACAAAACGTCTATTATAAGTCTGCCTGCACAATACAAATAATCCTATTTATACTAATAACAAGAAACAAAAGGAACATATATTTACATAATAAGTCCCTACACTATGACAAAAATAATCTAAAGACAAAAATGCTAATCTTTCTAGGGCTCCAACAATACTCTTCCTAAGATTTGCATGTCTTTTAGCAAAATAAATCTTCTGATTCTTCCTTTATCTTGAACATTGGCTTCTCCTTGTATAGTTCTAGTTCTCGAAGAGCTTTCTTGATTGATGATTTGAACTTTTCAGCTAAAATCTCTTGCTCTGGCTTGGACTCGTTTATCTTTATTTCCATTGCTTCCATCACCAACAACGTTTCTTTAGTCAAACCTGCTATATCTACACTAGCATACATCTCTATTGGCTTTGAATTCTCTTTAGTGTATATCTCTAACACCCCCTTGCTAGAAATTCTCATAAACTCTATGTGTTTGATATCTTTCTTCACAATGTTTGCATATGCCATCACTTTCCTTAATGAAATTCTCTCCATAGCAGCATTCATTACCTTTATGATTATCATAAAGTATCTTCTATCGTGCTCTGCTTCTACTGGAGATACTTGCTCAATCGTTTGATTTGACAAAAATGAGATGTAACTCGGATGAAGAAGTTTAAGCTCAAACACTGCAAACAAGCTTATCATATCATTGTCCCAATCATCCAAGTTTCTCAAAAGCTTCAAATGAAAAGTTTTTGTATCATAAAACCATCTCAAAATTGGTTTTGATGATTGTGTACCATCAATAACTTTCAGCCCAGGATTTGTTAATTTCTCAAAATATTTTTCTCCAAAAGACTCCAAATATCCTTCATCATTAGAGATTTCTAGATTTCTTCCTTAACGTCATTCAAGCTAAATCCCGATGAGATTGTGAAGGATGCTCCAACGTGCGACTCGACAAGTGATGAAGAGCTCAATGACGTTGATGAAATAGAGATAGAAGATGTCACTGCAGAGCACTACCCTCAGTATGCTGACAATGAGGGAAATTTGGTCCCCAATCTGGGTGAATCCCTTGTCAGTGATACATTTGAGGTGTTAGACAAAATGGAGCAAGAGTCAGAGAAGAAAGAGGGATCGGCCCAAGCCTCAAATGATGATGTTGATGTCCGAAAGGCTGAATGGGCTGCCTGTTTTGAAGAAGTTAGAGCCCAACGTGCTGCACCTAAACAGGACGCCTACACCAAACTCTACAGAGTCAAGAAACATCATAAGGTGTCAGGCAGGACTATAGCATGGGCATATTTTGAGGACCTTAACGTTTATGCCGTTAAGAGGGAGAAGGGCATAGAGTACTTTAGATTTCCACATGATCTAAAGACTCTACCAGGTTTTGAGCTCAACTAGCTGGCCAAACTAAAGCTGTTGTATGCTGAACCGAGAAAAATGTCAGGCTGGTTTGGGGCTGCCCTAAGGAAGGAGTACCATACCAGGTGGGTTAACTTCAGACCCCAACAACCTACAAGGTACATCAGAAGGTCTGAAGTTAATGCCATTACTGGAAAGCCAAAGATAGTGTTGAAGTGGAGTCCTCCGCGCACGATGTCAAGAATCCTACTCAGGGAAATGCCACAGGACTTCACTCCACACTTTAAGTGGTGGCACTACGATTGGAGGACAGGAGAAGCGGTCATAGTCTTAGACAAAGAGAGCCAAATGGATACCATCAGGGTATTTGACCCAATGTGGCTTACCAACTTGTCAGCGAATGATGTCTACACTCTATACAAGTGGCCACTGTTCTATGATACGCAGGATATAGTACAAGCCCTCCAGTTCCAGAATGTTATAAGCCTCTATTTTGCATTTAAGATTCATGCAGGAGTCACAAAAGGGGATAAGTACAAGAAGTATGAGGAGGTAATGAAGACAACAAGACATTAGAGAGATCTAGGTCCAAAGGGGAGTTTGTTGATACATGTATGTCCCTAGATCATGATATGAATGTAATAGATCTTGTTTGTCTGATTCTAATGTAATGTTTGGAATTATTAATCAAATGATATTGGTTATTTGTTAATCATAATGTTTAATATTTCATTAATGAGTCGATGTTGAATTGGTTAATTAGGTTTGTGATTGTTTGAAGTGTTATGCATAATGTTATAATATTGAATACACTCAAACTTGGTGAAGTGAAGTTCTCATGCGTCCGAATGGACCATGCGGCCCAAAAATGGTCATGCGTCCGAATGGCCATGCAACTGAGTGTCCATGCGCCTAAATAGTCTATACGTCTGAACAACTTCATGCGACTGAATCAGGCGCACGACTGAACACTCAGTCGTGCAGATGAATTGACTGCATGGTTCAATCGCACGACTGAACCATACTAATGGTTCAGTTGCACGAATGAACAATACTAACCTATAAATACAACCCAATTCGTGGAAAAACGAGAGCTTTTATTCGATTTCGATTCCAGACGTACCCTAGCCATCCAGAAACCTCCAAGTTGATACTCCGAGTTCATAGAATGCAGTAGATCGATTCCCAATCGATTCTTAACGTTAGATTCAATACTTTATTGATCCTACATGCGTTCTCACTAATTGGATCACCAATCAAATAGGATTCCGCACTATTTGGTTTGGTTTACACATTAATCATTAGGTATTTCATTCAAATACCAGGTCCTAACAATCAGATTCATCTGTATCTCTATTTCTAGATTTCTTCCTCAACGTATCAAAATATATTTTATCTTCTTAATCACATCGAGTCTGTAGAACGCTTACATTCTAGAAATTCCTCTGTCTAGTAATTTCACAAAGTTCTCTCCCCTTGAAGACTTCATAGGGTTAATAAGAGGTAACTAGTGTAAGTCTTTCAGATCTTGAATAGGTAATGTTATGATGCTCAAGTAGAAATGATATATATCACAAATAGCATTCACTCGTTTTCAAAAATGCATCACACACCTCAACGTATTTCCATGCTACAATGTTCATTTCTTTTGTTTTATCGAGCACATTCATAGCATGTAATAACTCTGAGATAGATTGCCCCGTCTGCAGCACATTTCTTACTACATCACCAGCCGATCTTGCTTGATTTCAAAGTTGTTTATGATCAATTGACACTTTATAACCTTGCTTTTCAGTATAAGAAAACATCTCTATAAGCTCTTTTCTATTTTCATGACTTATTCTTACTAACTCCATTGATTAGATCTCTTGAGCCTTTAGTATTCTAGTTCTCTGGTACTAAGGATTATCCATATAAAGTACAATAATCTTATTGTACATCCTTTCAGTTTCTTGAAAACTTCTTACCAATCTCCTCAAAGACTCACTTTGTAGTTTGTTTAGCCTTTTCCTTGGGTAGTTCCTAGATTGCAACCACATCCTATGAGCAGAATTGCTCATGTGATCTAGATCAGGATGATGCAATTCCTTTATAGGAATATCATCTACATTCAGGCTTTCACTAATTGGTCATGTTCAAGGTTTATTTCATTTGGATCCACTGGCCCTGATGACTCTGCATATATACACTTTCATACTCTTCATTTATTTGAGTTACTGTCAGCCCATCCAAATATACTTTATTGTACTTTTTCCTGATCAGATAGTTATATATGTCTTCAAAGTCTATAGGAATATCAACTTCAACATTTTCAACTGGTGATTCAACAACCTCACACATATCTTCATCTTCTAACACCTCATCATACCATTAATCTGGTAAATCAAACTCTATATCATCAAGAGCTTCTATTCTCTATTGCATCTTAGTTTCTTCTACATTCTCAGCCATATCAACAGTCTTTTGAACTTTAGTGGGAACTAAAAATGGTTCAACTTCATCCATCTTTCTTTTACCTTTCTCGGATTCAGTAAATTTTCCGGTCATAATCTCTTGAGGTTCTTGTATAGTTTCTTTCTCATTAACTAACACTTCACTTTCTTTTTCTTGTTCCTTCAGACTCTCTTTAATCTTTTCTATCTCTTCAAACATCCTTTTCACCTTTTCTTCAAGTTTATTCATCATGATGTTCTTCTTTTCATCATTTGCTTTTAACAAAGCATTTTCTTCTTTCAATCTCTCGATTTCTTCATTTTGATCTGCAATCTGTGACTTCAGCTCATCAATTACATCTTTATGATCATCAATTTCTGTCTGAACACAAACATCAGTTTTTTGTTTCATTTCTTTTTCTTTCTCTTTCACAATCATAACTTCTACACTTGGAGATTGCACAACAGAAATAATATTCTCTGTGATAGGCTTAGACCAAATAGAATCAAAATCAAAAGCTTGATTGAAATAAACATTCTCAACATTTTCATTCTCAACCTGCTCATGATCTCTTTGATCATTCACTTCAGTATCAACATCAACATCTACATTTCTCTCCTCCTCGCCTCTATGATTAGAGATAGTCTATTCACTGTCCATCTCATGACTAGATTCTTCATTATTTCCTTTTGCCTCACCACCTTGATCACCACCTTGGTTATCGTTATCATCATTGTCATCATCATTGGTAGAACTCTCATCATCATGATCCTATTCATTATCATCATCATTCCTTCTGAGTCTTCAATAACCACTTCTTCAATTACATCTTCTATAAGATTATCAGGATTTACAGGCTCATCCTCAGTCAAATGGAGGTGTTTCTGATTAATATCAACATTATCATCATCTACATTCCTCATATAATCAAATAGAGGTACATTATTAGCTCCTGTAATCACAACAAGTCTCTTATACACACCTTCAGACATATGCTCTAATTCAAATCTGTCACCTTGTACTCCATGAGCATGAATGTCTAGTTATTTTTCATTTATGATCAATTGGAGAAACCTAGGATACATCAAGTACTTGTTCCTCCTTCCTTTCTCTAAGTTAAATATGAACCCATTCATTATCCACTTAGCCATGTTGAATCTTCTATTTGTGGCTATAGCTACTATAGGAGATGCAATATCTACTGGAAAAGAGTTCCATCCCACACTCCTCTTGGACATACAGTGTTAGAATATGTAGCAAAGCAGATAGACCCTTTCCCTAAATAATTGCTTCTTAGAGATGTTATCTGGGTGACCATCTGCATGAATATCTCCCTATACTCATTAAACATGTACTCAGACAAATCTTGGGCATCATTCTCACCCAATCTAATGCACTCATTATAGAATCTTCAGAGACTTCAATCATTCTATCATTAGTAATAAATCCCCTTAAAACTTTCCTTCTGTTATCATCAAGCTCAACCTCTGCTGTTCTCTAGAATTTCTTAATCAGCCTTGCATATATGGTCGGTCTAGCACACATAACATATACATATTTTGTCTTTAGAGGAAATCTGATCATCTCTTCATATCCAGTAGATTCTATAACTTCCTCATTCAGAAAAGCAACAACATTATGCTTAAGCTCAAACATCAATTCAGCCATTTGTTAATCACAAAGAAACATGAATAATAATGAAGATTTAGGCTCAAATAAGTTTTAAACAAACTTGTAACAAGTTATAGTTTCATCAATAGGTTTTAGAGATTACTTAATACATTTTATATTTTAAAATTTGATCATTTTAATTTTTTTCTAAGTGTTTGTGTAAGGCCCCATTCCCGGGACGCTTACAGCTGGTGATTCATCGCCACGTAAAACATATACTTTACATTTAATCATCAAAACATTGCAGCGGAAAATATAAAACAAATGGCATTTCATTTCATCATAAAAACTTTTGCAAAATAATGCATCGGTTGTCGGTTACAAAATTTACATTGTTGTATTACATCACAAAATCCTTAATTAAATGGATGCCGTCCAAAAGAGCTGAGTAGCCGCCTTGTGCCATCCTCAGCAACGTTTACCTGCCAACTGAAAATGTATAAAAGTCAGTGTTGCTGAGTGAGTCCTAGTTTTATAATAAAACATACTTTTCTTTGTTAAAACCATTCTTTACTTTATTTCAAAACATACTATACTTTACAATCTTTTGTGATCATGCATCATACGTACCTACAGATAATATCATTATTATCTTTGTCATTACGTTCGTGAACCTTCGTTCATTCATTACATCTAGTGACATGTACGTTACCCGAACATTGTGCACGAAGCTGGTTACTGGGCCTGAGGTCTTTCATAGACCTTGAACATTATGCACAAAGCTGACTCCAGTACCTAGGGCAAGTACATTCACCATTCATCTTTCTTTTCATTCCGAATCAATGCCATATGCTATACCCCGAACATTGTGCACGAAGCTGGTTACTGGGCCTGAGGTCTTTCATAGACCCCGAACATTATGCACGAAGCTGACTCCAGTACTTGGGGCAAGAGGCAAGGATCCTATACATATGGTCAATCACAAGGATCCTATACATATGGTCAATCACAAGGATTGGACACCAGTGTGCATCCTTCTGGGGTAGCTAACCCGCACACAGTTGAGCCAACACCCTTCATTGGGTGTGGACCTCCATACATTTGCTTGCAAAACTTTTTACCTTCATTCATTCGTTAATGCATGCATTCATTCATCATGTTCCTCTTTCATTATCTTTCACTTTACGTTACATAATACTTTCGGTTCACTCATTAACATAACACGTAAAGCCATGGAAAGATAAACATTCATCATTATAGGAACATAACATAACATATCATTCATACATCATCATACAAGGCATCATCATACATACATAACACACATCAAACATAAGCCATCACATCATAACCAAGCCTATCCTCCCATTTTACCCCTTGAAATCCACTTAGAAAACCTCAAGTCCAAAGTGGGCGCATGGGTCCTTCTAGGCGCATGCGTATAAAATTCTACGTATAAAACAGTCTGGGCGCATGGGCACTATTTGGGCGTTTGTGCCCTATTTAGGCGCATCACCAACACTTAGCCGTTTCAAGCACTTAGGCGCATGGGCACTGTTTAGGCGCATGGCCAACACTTGGCCGTTTTATTCACTGGGACGCATGGGCACTGTTTAGGCGCATGGTCCACACTTAGCCTTTTCATCACTTGGGCGCATGGGCACTATTTAGGCGCATGGACAACACTTGGGCGCATGGCCAATACTTAGATGCATGGGCCAACATGATGGGCGCATGGGCCACTATTTAGGTGCATGACCCACCCTGGGTGCATGGTCAACACTTAGGCGTCTCGTCACTCATGCTGGACGCATGGAGAACTGTTTGGGCGCATGAGCCACCTCTGGGCACATGGTCTACTGTTCATGTTCATCAGAACATTCTGAGATCTTTTCTATGTTACCAATTCCACCCGATTGCCATTCTACTCATACCCAAATAGAGATCTAACATACTAAGGCCATCTAAACATGCTATACATCATCTCTACCCCATAATCAACACTATAATATGCATACATACAACATTCGAACATAAGGCTGTAAACCCATAGTTTCTTTCAAAATGTTTACTTTGTATACATAATAGCCCCAAATCAGTGAAAATCAGTAAAAGAGGGGTTCTAGAAACTCACCTTGAGCAGCTTTTGAACAACACTCTTCTCGTTCAAGACCCACTTCGATTCAGCTCTTGAATCCCGAAAACAAACTCTAAACAACCAGAACTTCGGTCAAGAACTTGAAACCCAGCTGGAACCAAGCTCATAGAAGAGAAGACTAACCTTTTTCAGCTTCTTTTTCCTCTTTCTCTCTCTAGAACCGGGCTCTCTCTCTCTCTCCTTCCTTGATATGGGTGACCATGCCCTTTAATATCTTAAAATAATAAGATTTGTACTTTGTACACTTTATCCCCCTCCACTTTTGCACAATTTCTATTCCTTCCACTTACTTCCCTTTTCCTTTCGTTTAAATAAAATTTCAGGGTGTTACAGTTTGAACTTACTGTTTTAATGATTCAATCAAATTTTAAGATATACACTCAATCAAGTAACTTGTTTCTGATTGATTTGAAAATACATGTTGAATTTTAATGATTAACAAGCCTTTTTGGTTTGAAATTTTCATTTTGTCAATTCATTTCAGATTTAAAATTTTATTATTATTTTTACTAATGATTATCGAATCATCAGAAACTTTTGTGATGAAATTTGGATTTGATGATGTTAAACAGGTCGCAATCTTGTATTATTAACAATTTTAGGTTTCAGTTTCAACATACAATCATATTCAAACATCAATTTCAGATTTATTCAAGTTCTTAGGGTTTGAACGCCTAAATAGGGTTCAAACGCCCTAATGAATGTGATGATAATGAGCACTGATTTGATGAATTTTTTTAATAAGTTGTTTACAGTCACTGATTTTACCTTAAAATAACAACAATATCAGGAAATCAGAGTAAAACAATGAGTATTATGTGTGTCGGGTATGAAAGAGAAGGAACATAGAGTATGAGAGTAGAAAAGTTCGAATGAAATGAACTTTGTCCAAGTGTTGAATTTATATAAGTGTGAAAAACCCTTGGACGTATTGCAACTGTGTAGGCGCATGACCACTGTTGGGACGCATGAGGTTTAGGTTCATTAGCACTGAACAGGCGCATTACCCCTATTCAGGCATATGTGACCTAGATTCATGAGTTACACTTAGTCAAAAGTTTGTTCAAGGACTTAGGCGCATTTGCACTATACAGGTGCATGAGCACTGTTTAGGTGCACGCGCACTGTTCAGGTGCATGACCTAGTCTGAAACGCCTAACACTTCAATAATATCATGAACCCTCAGTTCGTATGAGAACTATTTAGGTGCATGAGCTTTCAAGAGTCTACACTTGGTTTATTTTCAATATGAAACGTCTGGTACTTTTTAGGCACATGATCTTATGCAAAACTCCCAACACTTCAACCATAATTTTTAGACTCATGACCAACGTTTAGGCGCATGAGTTTGACTCAAAACGTCCAACACGTATCATAAAACTGAAAATTTATCATACGACTAAACTTAGACTTGTGGTCACTGTTTAGGCGTAACACTTGACGAGTTTTCACAAAAAAATCATTCAAACCTTAATTTTGACCAATTCCACTATTCTTCATACAAACTTTCAAACTTTGGTCAAACTTTGAATAATGACTAAGACTTTGACTAGTTGACCAAAACTTTGACTTTTTGACCAATTTTTTTAACTTTTAACTCTTGACCTTTTATTTTTAAATAAATTTCCTGTCATTTTAGTCTCAAAATATTTATAAAAATACAAACACTCTCAATTCTTTGCAAGAAGCTTTTCCACATTTTAGAAAAAAATTGAAATCTTTTTAGGTTTATTTCTAATCATATCAAACACACACTTGCTTGAATATTTTGGCTTCATCCTTTTTCATCCAAACATTTTGTTTTGATTTTCTCTTTTTCATCTTTACTCCCTTAAACTTTGAGTTTACAAACTTAAAAGTTTATAGAAGTTAAAAATTTAAGAAAATCCGGTCATTATCAACATGCCTGCACACACATAAACATGCAAAAATCAAAGTAAAGCAGAATAAATTCTACACATTGATCACATGTCTGCAGTGAGATCATATATGTTAATAATCAGCACATTGAAATAAAGAAATTGTGGAAAGTCATAGACAATGATTAAATCCTGATCAAGTGTGTTCCAGGTCAGTGTTACCACAACAAAGGAGACACGAGATCTAAGGACAGACAATGAGTGCTTTGGCAAAAGAATTAGTACACTTACTTTTTCAATTCTTGGATATTTAAGGTTGGATTAGATATGACATTATAATCCACACTTAGACTTAGAGAGTCTGACCCTCGTCAAGTTATGCAAGCAATCACTTTTAGTCAACTTAAAAACCTAACATATATGTATAACCAGATCTCATATTCAAGAATCATCATGGTTAAACCGGTTGATAATCTCCAAGAAAACCACCATAGAAAAGCCATTAGGTAACCCCCAATCTGTTTCAAAAAGAAATAGATATAGATGATTCATAAGAATCATAAGGCATCCATTTTGGACTTTTCAAAGGATTGTGCACATTGGCATCTTATGCATCATGTGAGAATATCCAGGACTGTAATGACTTACAATAGATGATACCTTGTCACTTTAGTTCTATGATGACTTATAAAAGAGAATCGAATAGATGCGATAAATAGATCTCATGGTTATTTATATCACCACCAGGTGTGAGTTTGTGAGTTGACAAGCAATCAATCAGATAAGTCAGCACCACTCATTAGAACTAAGATGGACACACAAAAATGCATAATTGATTTAGTTTAATCACAAAAATTTACTTTTTCAATATAATTACATGACCTTGTCTGTTGATCATAGCCGATCATGATAGACTTTATGAGCGAGTAAAGTATGCAGCTGATTATAACTGATGTACTATCATTTCTCACATATTGCAATGGCAGATTCAATCCTAAAGAATTGAACAACTAAACTATATTTTTGTAAGTCATTTTATATTTTTCACTTTTGTTTTTTCAATTTTCTAATGTTGTATTTTCTTTTTCATTTAGCATGCATACACAATATACATAATCAGGCAATTGACTTTAACGGTTTAACTTTTCATTTGCTTATGAAAAGGAGGGAGGGTTATTATCATTTTGATGAAGAAAAATTAGTTTTCAACATGATTAATAAGACCAATTGACTCAACCAGATACTCAAACCTTCCCGGTAAGAAAGCTTGGTAAACAAGTCCGTTGTAACACCTGGTTATTTATTTATTTTGAAGTCGACGAATAAAGAAGAAAAGAAATAAAGTCCAAAGCCGAGGGACGAAACTCGCCAACGAGAGAAAGTTGGGCATGTGATGATATTTGTAGGGAGAGGGCAGCCATAACCTCTCCCCACACTCACATTTTCAGCAAACAATAGAGGAAAAGAGAGAAAGAAGAGAAAAAGGAGAAAAAGTTGGTTCGAGTTGGTTCAAGTGGGCAAAATCATCATGTAGTGAGTCAAATCGAAGCTCTTTCATTGTGGTCGTTTGTGTGAGTTCTAGGACCCCTCTTTTACACGTTTTTGAATGATTTAGGGGTGGAACACATCTGAAAATCGGGTTTTTGAGTGTGTTTGTGTTTGACCCGTTTGTGTATGTGTGTGTGAGTGGATGATTCATTTGGGTCTTGCTTTTGAGCTTTTGTGTGCTTGAATGGTGTTGTGGTATGCATTCCTAAGGTTTAGGATGGGTGATTTGGGCTTAGAATGGGTTTACATGACCTTGGAGGTCAAAAATGGCAGATTAGGTTCGGGATGAACTACATTCTGCACCAGCTAGGGCTAGGCGACCGAATGGAGCTCATACGTCCGATTGGGGTGTGATTGGGGTTCATTTGCACAATTTAAGTCCATTCGCATGACTGAGGGTTCATTCGCATGATTGGGAGCCAGTTGCATAAATGCTCATCTGCATTAGTTCCATCTGCATTAAGTCCATTCGCACGGGACTCATCCGCATGGAGTCCATCCGCACTAGTTTCATTTGCACAAATGGGTGTTCATTCGCATCGGTTTTCATCCGCATTGGTCCATTTGCATGATGCTCAGTCGCATGGAGGCCATGCGACTGAAGGGTGTCCATACGCCCTAATAGGGCTGTTGCACCCGAGGAAAAGTGTAGATTAACTTTTGAGTTTCGGGGGAAAGTGCACATGTAAGTTTTTGACGTAAAGGTTTCCGTAAGTTCATGTAAGATGACTGTTGAGGCCATAGAGAGCATGTTGGGCATGATGATGTTACATGAATATGCATGCTATGTATGTATGATATTTTCCTGTATGATGTTGATGCCTGTGTATGTTATGTTCCTTGTTATGATGTATGTTTATCTTTTTGTGGCTTTACGATGAACGTTAATGAATGAAGTGAAAGTATTATATAACGTAAAGCGAAAGATAAAGAAAAGTGTAACATTAAGTAAGAATGCATGCATTAATGAATGATGAAGGTAAAGAAAGTCTTGCAAGCACTATATGTCGGGACACACCATTAAAAGGTGTTAGCCCAACGGTGCGTGGGTTCGCTACCCCGGGAGGATGCACATCGGGGTCTTTCTTTGTGACCATATGTATGGAACCATTATTTCTTGCCTTAGGTACTGTGACCAGAGATGCTGGGCACCGTGAATGAAGGTCTATTATAGGCTTAGGTCCAGTACCATGAGCATGAAAGGTATAGCACATGGCAATGGTACACCTGAACTTTATCTTAGGTACCGTGGCCAGAGGTGCGGTGCATCGTGAATGAAGGTCTATGATAGGCTTAGGCCCAGTATCATGAGCATGAAGGGCATAGCACATGGCAATGGTACACCTGAACTTTATCTTAGGTACTGTGGCCAGAGGTGCGGTGCACCATGAATGAAGGTCTATGATAGGCTTAGGCCCAGTATCATGAGAATGAAGGCTTAGGCCCAGTACTGTGGATGAACGAATGAATGAAAGAATGAATGAATGAATGAACGGAAGTTAATGAATGATGAAGATAATAATGATATTATCTATGTGTACGTATGTTGTATGATCACATGAAAGTAAAGAACGGTTTTAACGAAAGAAAAGTATGTTTTAATTTATAAAACTAGAACTCACTCAGCAATGCTGACTTTGATGTGTTTCCAGTTGGCAGGTAATGATTGCTGAGGATGGCACGAGGTGGCTACTTTGCTCTTTTGGGATTGCATCCATTTATATAATGCTTTTGTGATGTAATGCAACAATGTATTTTGTAACCAATTAACGATGTATTATTTTGCAAAAGCTACTATATTGAAATGAAATGTCATTTTTAAATGTTTCCACTATGATGCTTATGAAATATAAATGTAATTATATGTTTTATGTGTGATGAGGATCCAACTGTAAGCGCCCCGGGGATGGGGCCTTACATAGCAGATGTGTTTTGTTTTAGAATGTTGGACATGATTAACTATTATAAACATTGCAGATGTGCTATTCAATGTAAATAGGGGTTTTAAGAAAATTGAACCCGTAATCCAGTAGTTAGTTATGCAATCAAAGGATTTGAGAACATCCAGCTGATGTAGCAATATACTCAGCTTCTATAGTTGAGACTAAGACGTTTGTCTATTTCTTACACTGCCACGAGACTAATCGAGGACCCAAAAACTGATAGCCACCCGTGGTAGATTTTCTATCTTGACTATATCCCCCATAATCACTATCAATATACCTATGTAACTTGAAGTTTCCTTCATAAGGATACCATATCCCTAGAGCTAGTTTTCCTTTGAGTTATCTAAATATGCGTTTGACAGCGATAAGGTGAGATTCCTTTGGGTCTGATTGATACCTGGCATAGACACAAACAACATACATTATGTCAGGTCTAGATGTAGTTGAATACATCAAGGATCCAATCATAGATCTGTATAATGTTTGGTCTATAGATTTTCCTTTCGAATCAGAATCAATCTTGTGTTAACTTTAGTTGGAGTTCTGATGGATTGACAATCTTGCAGTTTGAATTTTTTCAACAACTTATCAACAAACTTTTCTTGATTGATGAAGATGCCATTTGCTGATTGTTTTACTTGCAATCCAAGAAAGAAATTGATTTCTCCCATAGAACTCATCTGGAATTGCGATTTCATAATTCCTTCAAATTCTGAGCACAATGTTTGACCGGGCGATCTAAATATGATATCATCCACATACACTTACACACGTAGGAGATCAGATGCATCATTCTTTATGAATAGAGTTGGATCAATCTTCCCTCGTGTATATCCATGCTGGATCAAGTGTTGGGACAATGTCTCATACAAGATTCTTGGGGCTTGATGTAGACCATATAGAGCTTTGTTGAGCTTGTACACATGATGAAGAAATTCAACATCTTCAAAACCTTGAGGTTGCTTAACATACACATTATCGGTGATTGGTCCATACAAAAATGCACCTTTGACATCCATTGGTACACCTTGAATTTCATATAAGAAGCATATGCAAGGAAGACATGAATTGCTTCTAGTCTTGCAACTGGAGCAAACACTTCATCATAATCTATTCTTTCCTCCTAGTTGTAACCTTGTGCTACTAATCGTGCTTTTTTTTGAATAATTATTCCTCTGTCATCTAATTTATTTCTAAACAACCATTTTGTGCCAATGACATTCTCTCCTTTAGGTAAATCCACCAGTGTCCACACTTCCTATTTTTGGAATTGTGGTAATTCCTCTTGCATCACTTCGATCCAACTATTGTCCTTCAATGCTGCAGTAATTATTAGGGACAATTTGAGAAAAAAACACGAGTACAAGCAAAGATTTGCTCGATCGGATTGATTTCTCATTGTTCTCTCATTCAAAGGACCAATAATCTGAGAGATGGGATGTTTCTTGTGAATACGAATTGTTGGAGTCTCGTCTTATTGAACATTCACATCCAGATTGGTTTGGTTCAGGTCGAAGAGCTAGTGCAACAGGGTTGAAGAATGTGGAATAAAATTTGGAACTTGAGTTAGTGAGTTGAGAAAATAATCAAGCTTGTCATTAACATTTATATCCAAGAAAGAATCCATCATCAGATTTTGAATCAAATTTGCCTAGCTGATCATATGAATTTAGAATCAAAACACGACAACCAAAAGATTTAAGAAAATATATGTTTGGTTTTCTGCCAAACATTAACTCATAAGGAGTTTTCTGTTTTTCTTTCACCAAAAGAGTACGATTCTAAATGAAACACACAGTTGATATGGCTTCATCCCAAAACGTGATAGAAATCATGGCATCAGTTAACATTGCTTGGGCTGCTTCAATCAATGTTCGGTTCTACATTTCTGAACTCCGTTTTGTTATGGAGTTCGAGGAGCACTAAACTAATGAGCTATCCTTTTCCCGCACAGAAACTACCAAGATTAGGATTTTTGAATTCTATTCCATTATCACTTCTAATTACTTTTACTTTTTGATCTAGTTGATTTTCTACTTTAGAGATAAACTCTTTTGTAATATCAGCCGTTTCAGATTTTGCATATAAAAGAAAACCCAAGAAAATCGTGTATAGTCATCAATGATAACTAAACAAAACGATTTCTTCCAATGCTCTGTACATTTACAGGACCAAATAGATCCATGTGTAACATCTGTAGACGCTTTGAAATGGAATTTATTTGTTTGGTCTTATAAGACGCTCTATGTTGTTTTCCCTTCAAATATGCTTTGGAGAGGTCTGATGTAGCGAACTTCTTTGAAGGAATTCCAACTACATGATTTCTTGCTACTAGTTTGTTCATGTTATTGAAGTTGGAATGACTGAGACATCTATGCCAAAGTTGGCTTTCATCATTTAATGCATGAGCAATGAGGCAAGTTGTTTCTATGAAGGATCAAGATGAGACATATCTAGTTTGTACACATCTCTATATCGAACAACTTTAAAAACAAACCACTCCTTGCTAATCTAAAATCCTGGATTTAAAATATAAAAATAATTGTCATTAAATAAAGCAGAATGTGAAGTCGCTGGATCGGTTGACATCCGAGCGTGTTCTTGACGAAAGGAAACAAAAACCAAAACCAAGAGACAAACAATAGAATGAACAAGAATATAATGGTTTCATTGATAAAACCTAATGATTACAAGCTCGTTAAACATAAGAATCAAGACTCTTGGCAAGAGGAGATTGAGCGTGATCTCCCCTCTCATCCGGCAGCACCTAGGCCCTGGGCAGACTCCTTCACCTTTTCTACACAATGAAACTGGTATTTATAGGCCTCAGCCCATATTAGATGTGATTGGGCCCATTCGTACGATTGGACCATGTTTATGTGTCACACCCCAACCTTGACGACAGAACGCCGAGATGTGAGGGTTACGATTGTTCACAGCCACATAACGCTATATTTAAATGTAAATATTAAAATTATAAGTTTCAAAAGAAGGTACAAACATAAGTCTCAACCAATGAAATAATCCCCAAAATAAGCAAAACATAACATAGTCCTTTTATTCATTTATCTAGGTCCAAATCCTAGTTTATTGCAAGCTTCATTCGATCACTTTAAACTTGAGGATTACCTGAAACATGATAAAAATAAAAAGTCAACTAAAAAGTTGGTGATTTTCCAAGGTTTTCATACCTAATATAACAAGATTACGAGTAGCAATTCATGTCATAGGTTATAAGTTAGTAAGGTTATAGAACACATATCATTACAACCAAACCTCGACTTGATTACAAGTATATATGATTGGCTAAGTGTATTTGGTCCCATGATGAACAAGCATACGTCATCAGGAGCCGACAATACCTCAACTTTAGCACCAAATAGGCTTGTCAGCCCCAAAGATCTAAGACGTCCCCGGGCTAGCAATAGTTAATGTTTGCAAACAAATATGTATCTCATATAATCACTTACAACACACAAATAACCATGAAAAAATATAAAGATGAATTGCAAGTGTCTTTCAAGTCTCAAACGTTTATAAGTGTATGATGTATAAGTATCATGTTTCACCCCAAAATAGTGTGAAAAACATAAAAAAATGGGCAAGGAAACTCACATGGAAAAATAAGTGTAAGAATGACGATTAACAAGAATATTAATGGACGTCGTTCCAACGTGAATCGTCACAAGGCACCTAAATATATATTTTTTACAAGAGTCAAGTTTAATAATAAGTTTTAATGAATTACCGAGGACTAGGGTCCTAAGTGGGACTTAGGGATTGTCAAATAATTATGTTTTAACAACATGGGTCCAATATATTTATTTTAAAATCAAAGAAAAATTGTTATGTTACATAAATATAACCTTTATAATAATTTTATATATATAAAATTAATAAGATCTAAATAACATAATTAACAATAATTTAAAAACAACGTGTGAAATAATCATTTTTGTGGCACGACATATTAGCTAATTTTTATAAGAATAAATTATTTATATTATTTTTAGAATATTTTTTAAAATATAGAATTATTTTTCTTTTTAAGAAAACTAATTTACATAAAATAATTAGAAATATTTTAAAATTATCAACTTTTATAAAATGACTTTTTATAATTTTTAAAAATATTTAAAATTATTGTTGAAGGCCAAAAAGCCTCAAAAAGAAAACATGAGGTTCCCCGGGTTCGAACCGGGGACCTCTTGTTTATAAGTCTCAAGTGTTACTAGTGAACCAATGGCCTCAGCCGCAATAAGGATTGGTTTTTAATTGTTAAAAGCATAACTTCAGAACTTCCCTTAAATCCTTAAGAACCATAGTTTGTTCTTGATCCAATTGAACCTTGATTCGACTTATTCAACCAAATTAATTATAGGGCTTTGATTCATTAAGAAAAACCGAGGATGTTAATGTGATTTACTCACTTGATTGAGATCGAATCGATGCCCTTCGATGTAGAGCGGGTCGTGGCCAAGAACCGAATTCGATGGATATGCAAATGATGATGGAAACCAAATTAAACTCGTGGACAGCTTCGAGTTATGTTCTTGATGCAAAGCCCTATGTCAATTTCGGTTTAAATCGCACAGAAGGTGGGTTTCGACAATGTTGCAGCCTCGCGATGAAGGTGGTGATTGATTTCGATGTTTGCGTTTGTTTCAGGTGAAATTATGTTGATTACAAGTTTAGTAATATATAGATGATCGATTTAGGTTAAGTTAATTCGATTATTATCGAGTTTTAAATGCTCAAACGGTTTTGGATCTTAAAGTGCTTCGGTTATGCATTCGAATGGGGTGGTAACCGATGTTTACCCTCAATTATTAGATGCATTCAAGTTCGAATCACGTATACGAAACGATTCGGATCGGTTTTGGGTTACGAATTCGAGTGGTTTGGAGTTCTAGGGCTCTCTGGACTTCGGCTGGAGGGTGGCCGGAGTCCAAGCTGGAAACATGGGGTTGGGCGGGGGGGGGGGGGGGGGGGGAGGGGTTGGGTTGAAAATTTAAAATTTTACACATTGGCCCCTTGTAGTTTGATTTGTTAATATTTTATGCATCTAACTTGTTTTTTTAAAGTTTATAAAATGCCAAAAACAACCCCCTAATCTTAGTTAAGTTTTAAACACTTTTTAAGTTAATAATTTTTTAAAGATTATTATTAGTAACTCCATTATTATAGTTTATTATTATTATTAATGTTATTACTATTACTATTATTTTAGTTATTATTATTAGTATTACTATCATTATTATAACATATTATTATTACTATTATTATTATTACCAACATTATCTAATATTTTTATTTTTAACATTCATACATTATAACCTAATGATAACTAAAAGAATAAGCACAAATAACACTTGAGTTCCATAGTTGACAATAATGACCCTTATAAGAATAAATAAAGTTAACTTTCTATTAACGGAAAAATACGAGATGTTACAATCTCCCCAACTTAACAGAATTTTGTCCTGAAATTAAGAATGAAACTATACGAATAGAAATGGGTACTTCTTCTTCATGTGCTCCTCCCGTTCCCAAGTAAATTCAGCGTCACGCTTATTCTCCGAATGAACCTTGACAATTGGGGTGGTTGTGGTTCTAGTCTTCTTCATGATGCGATGCATGATCTCAACAGGTTTCCCCATAAAATGAAATGATTTTAAAAGGTCCTACAAATCTCGGAGCCAGTTTACCCTTCTTTCCAAAGCGAACAACACCTTTCCACGGTGAAACCTTAAGAAGAATCATCTTCTCAACTTGGAATTCCAATGGCTTACGTCGCTTATCAGCATAGCTCTTTTGTTGACTTCTTGCCACTTCAAGGTTCTTGCGGATTATAGAGACTTTATCGGTCGTTTCTTGTATAAGTTTAGGACGAGTGATGAAGTTTTCACCAATGTCAGTCCAGCAGATCGGTGATCAACATTTACGACCATAAAGTGCTTCGAACGGTGCCATCTTGATACTTGAGTGGTAACTATTGTTATACGAAAATTCCATGAGCGGTAGATGCGTATCCCAATCACCACCAAAGTGAAGGACACACAAGTGTAGCAGATCCTCCAAGGTTTGGATCGTTCGCTCGATTTGACCATCAGTTTGAGGATGGTAAGCCGTGCTTAGATCTAGTTGTGTACCCAAGAGTTCTTGCATAGATGACCAAAAGTGCAAAGTGAAATGAGCATCTCGGTCAGATATGATGTGCAGAGGTACCCCATGATGACTTACAATTTCATCAACGTATATACGAGCCAACTTTGATGTCTTGTAAGGGTCATGTATGGGTATGAAATGTGTCGATTTGGTCAATCGGTAAACAATCACCCATATGCTATCATGTCCACAAGAGGTTCGGGGTAGTTTAGTTATGAAGTCCATGGATATGTGTTCCCACTTCCACATAGGAATCTCGGGTTGCTCAAGTAATCCACTTGGACGTTGATGTTTGGCTTTAACCTTCATACACATGAGGCACTTAGCTACATAAGTCGCTATATCTTTCTTCATTCCAGGCCACCAATATTGACCACGCAGGTCCATGTACATTTTATCGGAGCCAGGATGAATAGAATAACGAGTTTGATGAGCTTTGTTCATGATAAAGGTACAAAGATTATCTCGATTTGGAACCCAAATTCGATTTGCGAAGTACATAAATCCATTGGATTTCGTTTCCAATCGGGTTAAAAGATTATGCTCCAGTTCATCCTTCATTCTTCCTTCTTTTTGCACCACTTGTTGAGCCTCCAATACTAGACTCGATGTCACTATTTATTCTCAAGTTTTGCAACAGTACAGTAGTCTCCTTGACATCTAGTCGAATCTCAATATCAAACTCACCCAAAGCGTCAAACCATTGTCGTCGATCGTGAATTTCTTGGAACGAGATTGTCTTGTTATGACTCTTTCGGCTTAGAGCATCAGCTACAACATTTGCTTTATCAGGATGGTATCAAATGCCACAATCGTAGTCACTAATCAACTCCACCCAATGACGTTGTCTCATATTGAGATCTTTTTGGTTAAAGACGTGTTAAGGGCTTTTGTGATCGGTGTAGACAATGCATTGTGTACCATACAAGTAGTGTCTCCAAAATTTTAAGGCAAAAACGACAGCTCCAAACTCGAGATCATGTGTTGTGTAATACACCTCATGGACCTTCAATTGTCTCGATGCATAAGCTATGACCTTTCCTCGTTGCATAAGAACACAACCAAGGCCTTGTTTTGATGCATCACAATATACGGTGGAATCATCATTCCCATCAGGTAGGGTCAAGATAGGAGCATTGCACAATTTGTGCTTAACACTTCAAAAGCTTCTTCTTGCTCGGACCCCCACTCGAACGGTTATTCTTTTGTGTCAAGAGTGAGCGGTTTCACGATCCTCGAAAAGTTGGGAATGAATCGCCGGTAATAACCGGCAAGACCAAGAAAAGAACCTACTTTGGTTGGAGTTGTAAGAACACACCAATTCTTCACAGCTTCCACCTTTGCAGGGTCAGCATGAATTCCTTGGCTATTCACCACGTGTCCTAGAAATTGAACTTCTTCAAGCCAAAATTCACACTTCGAGAACTTCGCATACAATTGTTCTTTCTTCAACAACTCAAAAACTTGTCGCAAATGTAGCTCATGATCGGTGTTGGACTTGGAATAGATAAGTATGTCATCAATGAAGACGATCACAAACTTGTCTAGATAATGCTTGCATACTCGGTTCATGAGATCTATGAAGACAGCAGGAGTATTTGTTAGACCAAAAGGCATAACCATGAACTCATAACGCCCATAACGAGTACGGAATGTGGTCTTTGGGATATCATCATCATAGACTCGTATAAATGTTATCCAGAACATAGATCAATCTTCGAGAATATAGCAGCTCCTTGAAGTTGATCAAACAAGTCATCGATGCGAGGAAGATGATAATGATTCTTGATGGTAAGCTTGTTAAGTTCACGATAGTCGATGCACATGCGAAACGATCCATCTTTCTTCTTCACGAAAAGAACAGGTGCACCCCAAGGCGAAGAGCTAGGACGAATGAATCCCTTCTCGGATAGTTCTTGAAGTTGACTAGAGAGTTCTTGAATTTTTGATAGGATCAAATGAATAAATCTGTGATGATTTGTAAACACAATTCAATGAAATTCACACAAAGTAATCAAATCAAAACAAGATATCAATAAAATTCAAGTTTTCATTAATATCAAGCTAAGACAATTACAAGTATGAAAGCATATTCGAATATCTTGTGTATTCGTTACTATCTACCTGCAAATCTAAGCTATTTATACTGAAAACAAAAGTAAAGGAACTAACAAATTACACAAATAGTCCCTGTACTATAACAAACTATCAAAAGACAAATAAAGACAACATGTTAATCTTTCTTAGAGCACTTAACAATACTCCCCCTAAGATTGACATGGTCTTCAATCTTCAAACTCTTCAAGCTTTGACTGCTGACTTTATCTTCAATTCTATCTTCAGCCTTGACTTCATCATTCAAGTAATCTGCTGGTTCTTCTTTGACTTTGAACATTGGCTTCTGTTTGTACATATCTAATTCTTTCAAAGCTTTTGATATTGCAGACTTGAATTTACTTGCAAGAATGTCTTGTTCGGGTTTAGCTTCATTTGTTTTAATCTCCATCTTGTCCATTCTCTCCAATGTGTCTTTTGAAAGACATGAAATATCAATATTAGCATATAACTCAATAGGCTTGTTACTTTCCTTTGAGTACACTTCTAATACCCCTTTCCTTGATATTTCATGAATTCAATATCTTTAATATCTTTCTTGACAATGTTGGCATACGCAAGAGCTTTTCTCAAAGACATCTTTCCATGGCAGCATTCATCACATTGATAATAGAAATGAAATATTTCTTATCTTGCTCAGCCATTTCAGGAGATACTTTCTCAAATTTTTGTACTGACAAAAATGAAAATAACTTGGATGTAACAGTTTTAGTTCAAAAACTCCAAATAAAGTAATCATGTCCTCATCCCATCTTTCTAGATTTCGGACTAACTTCAGCTCAAATGTCTCAGTGTTATAAAACCGGCTTGGAGTTTTGATTACCATCAATCACTTTCAGTCCAGGAGTTGTAACTTTTTCAAAATATTTATCACAAAATTCTATCAAGGATGTTCTTCTTCTGAATGGACTCCTTAAGCTTCTTGTTTTTCTTCATAGTAGCAAAGTACTCTTTGTCCTCTTGATCACATCTTTGTTAAGAAAATTACTTGATCTATCCATCCTCTTCTTAATAATTCTACAAACATCTTCCCACGCTTTGAATCAGAAGGATTGATCAGAGGTAATCTATTCAGCTCTTTTAAATCTTGCACAAGAAGTTTTATGATACTGGAGTAAAAATGATAAACATCACATACAACATTTATTCTCTTTATAAAAAATGCATCAAACACTTCATCATACTTCCATGCAATGATCTTTACTTGGTTGGTAAAATCTGGAGCAATCATAGCATTCAACAGTTCAACAACTGATTGTCCTTTTTTCAATATGTTTCTTACCAAGTCTCCGGTTGTTCTTGAACTATCAAGAATATGCCTTTGTTCAGTTGATGCTTTATAAGTCTGTCTTTCTGGATCAACAAACATTTCTATCAATTCTTTTCTATGAGCATGAGCATCATCAAATCTTGACATTTGTTTTATCTCCTGAGGCTTTAACATTCTTGTTCTTTTTGTTATTTCAAGATACTAAGGGTTATCTGTATCAAGCACTATCATTTTCTTCATTTGTTTTTCAGTTTCTTGAAAGCTTCTAACAAGATTTCTCAGAGATACAGATTGTAATCTCTTCAGCTTCCTCCAAGGGTAATTTCTAGCTTGCAACCATGATCTAAGAGCTGGAATACTCATATCATCTGGATCAGGATGGTGCAACTCAGAACTAGACAATTCTTCTACATTTATTACCCTTTTGCTCTTAACCATTCACCATGTTCAACAACAATTTCATTTGGATCTATTGAAGCAACTTACTCTGCATAGATACATTTCTCGTATTATCATTAATCTGAGAAACAGTCAGTCCATCCAATATACTCGATTGTATTTCATGTTCACAAGATAATTATATTTTTCTTCAAAGTCTTGTGGAACTTCATCTTGTTCTTGAATATGTTCTTGTGAAGAGAAATGTGATACAAATTCAGCTTCATCAATATCCTCATTATCTAGAACTTCATCATACCAATCATCATTGTATATTTCTTCAATATCATCTAAAGCATCAATCTGTTCTTGAAAATTTGCTCTTCAATGGATTCTTCAGTTCTTTGAAGCTTAGAAGAGGATTCAGTTTGAAATATCTTCTAATTCATTCACTTTCCTTTTGCCTTTTCTTTGCTTAAGATTTTCTTCAACCTGCATCTCAGTACTGATCACATGTACTCGTGATATAGATTTCTGAGCTTCTCTTTCCTTTAGCAATTCAGCTTTGAGATTTTCATTTCTTCAGAAATTTCTTGAATTTCTCCTCAAGACTATCATAATCTTTAATCATTACTTCAAAGTTCTTTATCACGTCTTCTTTATCTTTGGCAAAACTAACAATCTTTTCATCTTTTAATGCATTTTCTTCAGACAACTTAAAATTTCATCTTTGAGCTTTTGAATTTCATTTTCACAAGATTTGATTATCTCTTTCATTTTTTCATTTTCACTTTCAACTCTTCAATCTCTTTTTCTTTGCTTAAATTTTCTTCTTTCAATTTTCAATCTCATCAATGTCAACTATTCCTCTGTTTGTATAGACACATTGTGTGACATACTAACAGGGATTTCTTCTGCTCCTTCATTTGTACCAATTTCAAATACTGGATTGAATAAAATATCATTTATAAAGTCAGACTCAAATGTTTGATTTTGAGAATTTCTTTCTTGTACATTCCTCAACATTTTCTTCAATCATAGGTGGTCTCATTTACAGTATCTTCTGCATTTCTTTCTTCATTCCTTCTTGATTTGCTTAGTGGCAACATCATTTGCATCATCATCATCATCACTTTCTTCACTTGATGAAATTTCAGACACATCATCATCACTTTCTTCATCAATTTCTACATCTTCAATCAGATCATTTGGATATTGGTTCTTCTTCATTAGATGGAAGTGTGGTTGAGTAATATCAACTTCATCCATTGATACATTCCTGATATAATCAAAAACTGGAATGTTTTAAGCACCAGTGATCATTGCCAGTCTTTTGTAAACACTCTCTGACATGTGCTCTAACTGAATCTTTTCACCAATAACTTCTTCAGCATACAGATCTGGATTTGCATCATTAATAAGAAGTTGAAGAAATCTTGGGTACATCAAATACTTATGCCTTACTCCTCTTTCCAGATTAAAAATGAATCCATTCATTATCCACTTAGCCATATTAAATCTTCTGTTTGTGGATAAGGCTATAATTGGAGATGCAATGTCTACAGGAATGAATCCCACCCACACTTCTTTTTGACATGCAATGTTGAAAGATATAGCATAAAAGCTTCCAATTCTTAAATACACGAGCTCTGAAAAATTGCTTCTTAGGGAAATGATCTAGATGACCTATCTGTATAAAAACTTCTCTACATTCATTAAATGTATATTCTGATAAATCTTCAGGATCATTATCACCCAGTCTTAGAGCTTGTCTAATTGCTTCTTCAGAAACTTCAAGCATTCTTTCTGATGTGATGAAGGCTCTTAAAACTTTGTTTCCTTGATCATCTCTTTCAACTTGAGCAGTTCTCCAGAATTTTTTAATCATTCTTCCATTTATCATGGGCCTTGCACACATAGCATACACATATTTTGTTCTGAGTAGAAATATGATAATATCTTCATATCAGTAGCTTCTATTTTCATCATCTAAAAATGCAACTACATTATGTTTTGGCTCTAATTTTAATTCTGCCATCTACAAAACACAACAAAAGTATTATGAGAACATTGAATGTTGATTAATGAAATTTATTTCTACATATAACTTTTGGTTTTGACTTTTTAATTTGACCTTTTATTTTTTACTTTTGAATTAAGATTTCAAGTTGTAAAACATTTATCTTTATTCATTTTGAATTTATTATTTAACATTTCAATTTTGATTTAATTTTAATTTTATTTATTTTGTTCAAAGAATGACTGTCTGTTCATCTTCTTCTTCGACTATGTAGAATCGACTGAGTTGATCATCAACAAAACATTTTCACTTTAAGATCAAAACAATACATCACTGTACTCGAAAATGAGTTCTTATCAATAATCCAGTATCAATTTTTGATATGATACTCATTTGATCAGATTAACTTGGATTATATTAGGTTCGAACGCCCAAATAGCATTCAACCGTTTAGAAATCATTGATTTAACCCAAAATTTATATATTTGAATCACAAACTTACGTTTATATAGTCAAATACAATGTATACTCAAAGGATTTGATTGGATTTCTGATAAAATATGGATGTGATGATGCTCGACAGTCGTAGTTCGAGGGTTTTGTTCTGATATTTTGAAGTGTAAATGAGAAATACGCATAAGTGTTCAATTTATATAAGTGAAATTTTAGGCGTATGAGCCCTGTTCTGACGTATGGTCCCTGTTTGGGTGTATGAAAACCTAGAATTCACTTATTTTGTTAGACGCATGAGCACTGTTGTGCGTTTTTAAGTCTGACGCATGGGAACTGTTCAGACGCATAAGCACTGTTTAGGCGCTTTTGCACTGTTCAGTCGCATGGACTTTGTGAAACGTCTAAGACTTGAAATTTTGAAACTATTTAGACGCATGAGACATGACAAACGTCTAACACAGAAACACTATTTAGACGCATGGGATTATCACAAACGCCCAACACTTGTAATTTTCATAGATGTATTACAACTGTTTAGACGCATGGGATTGAATCAAACGTCCAACACTTGTAATCCTGTAAATTCCATCATGCTCCTATTGAGGCGCATATGCATTGTTTAGGTGCATGGGTTGACTTTCATGATATTTCCAATTTCTTCACTTACACACTTTTTACCATTTAGATTCCCAAATTTTGAACTTTTTGCATATTGCACTTTCAATTTATAAAATTTTTATTTATTTCTTTTTAAATTTCTTGTCTCTTTATTTTAGTCTCAACATAAAATCAAATATCATCTGATTTTCAACTTAAAAAGCATTTATTTGCAAAGATTATGTAGACACATTCTATTTTCAGTTTACACACATACTTTGAACATAAAGCATCATCCTTACAATTCAACATTTCAAATTTTGATTATGATTATTGAATATTTTCTGAGAACAACTCTTTCAGATTACTCCCCCTAAACTTTTAAGTTTGAAAAACTTATAAGTTTCTTATGAAAGAGAATAAGATCACACAGCACATTGAGACATTGCCTTCACACACAAAGACATGCATAAAAGAAAGATGAAAATAGAATCAAAATCTAATATTAAGCATAGAATAAATGTCTACAGAGAGATCATATTAATGAAGATTAGCAAATTAAAATAAAATAAATTGGAGAGTCATAGACAATGAATATATCCTGATCAAGTGTGTTCCAGGTCAGTGATATCACAGCGAATGAGACACAAGATCTAAGGACAGACAATGAGTGTTTTTGACACACTTATCAACTCACTTAGTTTTCAATTCTTGGATTGATTAGTGTTGATTTAGATATGACATGATGTAAAGCATACAGAGACTAAGAAAGCTCAACTATCATCATGAAATGTAAGAAAGAACACATGCTCAACTTATTACCTGAAACATAGATATCACCAGAGTTCATGTTACTTAGTTTTAGAGGATGATCATGGATAACCATTTGATCTGCTCTGACTATTCATTTGAATAGGTTGTGCACATTGGCATCTTTTTGCATCAAAAGAGAATCTAGGTCTGTAATGACTTACAACAGATGATATCTCAGTACTTCAGGTCTATGATGACTCATAACAGAGAAGTGAAGTGATGCTTTGTAACAGATCTCATGATTTCACATAGTTTCAACAGGTGTGAGAGATGTATCTTAACAAACATTCATTCTGATAAGCTAAAACAACTCAAAAGTACTTAGATGAATACACACACGCATGTATGTTTAGTTTGATCACAAGAATTTACTTTTTCAGCATAATTGTCAATATTATCTACACATCATATCTGATCATGTCTAGACTTTATTAATGAGTGAAGTATGCAACTGATCTCACTAATGTACTATCATTTCTCACATGTTGCAAAACATAATCCTTTCTAAAACAAAACTCTATTTTTGTATTTTTGATATATATTTTTGTATTTGATTTTTCTATGAAAAACATAAAATCACACACACACACAAATATAAACAGACAACTAAAAATGAGAGTATCACTTATTATGATCTTTTGATTTAGGGAGATCACATATGATTTATAAGACCAATTGATTCTACTAAATACTCAAACCGTCCTGGTAGGAAGGCTTTAGTAAATAGATCTGCCAATTGTTTTTCTGTTGCAATTTGAATCAATATGATTAATCCTTTTTCAGAGTTATCTCTAAGAAAATGATATCGAATTTCGATATGTTTTGTTTTTGAATGTTGAACAGGATTAGCTGTTATGAACATAGCAGCTGTGTGTTATCATGTAAATTGCTGTTTTAAGAAAGTTGAATCCATAATCTAGTAATTGATTTTGCAACCAAAGGATTTGAGAACATCCTGCTGATGCAGCAATGTACTCAGCTTCTGCAGTTGAAACGGAGACATTTGTTTGTTTCTTACATTGCCACGAGACTAATCTGGGACCAAGAAATTGACACCCACCCGAAGTAGATTTCTATCTTGACAGCATCCACCATAATCACTATCTGTATATCCATATAGTTCAAAGTTACCCTCGTAAGGATACCAAAGCCCTAAGGCTGGTTTACCTTTGAGATACCTGAATATCCTTTGGACAGCAATTAAGTGAGATTCTTTCGGGTCTGATTGATACCTGGCACATACACAAATAGCATACATAATGTCTGGTCTAGATGTAGTAAGATACATCAAAGATCCAATCATTGATCTATATAACGTTTGGTCAATAGATTTTCCTTTTGGATCAGGTTCAATCTTGGTGTTAACATCTGCTGGAGTTCGTATGGACTGACAGTCTTGCAACTTAAATTTCTTTAAGAGCTTGTCAACAAACTTTTCTTGATTGATGAAGATTCCATCTGTAGTTTGCTTGACTTGAAGTCCAAGAAAGAAGTTAATCTCTCCCATAGAACTCATTTGGAATCGAGATTTCATGATTTCTTCAAATTCATTGCACAATTTTGGACAGGTAGAACCAAATATGATGTCATCAACATACACTTGTACACATAAAAGATCATTATTATCCTTCTTTATGAATAAAGTTGGATCAATTTTCCCTCGTGTGTATCCATGTTGTATTAAGTGTTGTGATAACGTCTCATACCAAATTCTAGGGGCTTGATGAAGTCCATATAAAGCTTTACTCAATTTATATACTCGATGTGGAAATTATGCATCCTCAAAGCCTGGAGGTTGCTTCACAAACACATTGTCAGTGATTGGACCATATAGAAATATACCCTTTACATCCATTTGATACACCTTGAATTTCATGAATGAAGCATAAGCCAGAAAAACTCGAATTGATTCAAGTCTTGCAACTGGTGCAAACACTTCATCATAATCTATACCTTCTTCCTGTGTGTATCCTTGTGCAACAAGTCTGCTTTATTCCTTATTACAACACCACGATCATCAGTCTTATTTCTAAATACCATTTCGTGCCAATTGCATTTTCTCCTTCAGGTAGATCCACCAAATTCCACACTTATTGTTTGCGGAAATGAAGTAATTCTTCTTGCATGGCTTCTATCCAACCATTGTCCTTTGATGCTTGGTAACATTTTTAGGAACAATTTGAGAAAGAAAACAAGAGTATAAGCATACGTTTCTTGTTCTGATTTACTCCTTATTGTTCTCTCATTCAATGAACCAATAATCTGAGAAATTGGATGATTCTTGTGAATACGAGATGTAGTAATCTCATCACATTAAACATTAACATCCAGATTTGTTTGATTCAAGTTGGAAAACTCATGTATCAAAGTAGAAGAATGTGGATTGAAGTTTGGAACTTGAGTAGGTGAATTGACAATGTAATCAAAGTTACCTGTATCAACTACATCACCTGAAATGGATGATGTTCCAGACTCAGGTATCACAAACTCATTACCATAATTAGGAATATTTTGAGATTCTTCCTGATTAATTGACTCTGAATGATCTGAAACTTTATTTTCATGGTTTTGTATTGTTAAATCCTTGACAAATTACAAAAATGGGTAGTCTGAGCTTGAATCATCTGGGTCATCAGAATCTGAATCTTCACTAAAAGATCCAAGATCTCCTCTTGAGTTCTTCTTATCTGTAGAATTAAGACAATTTGGTTGATCAAACAAATTAGATTGAAAAGAGTTTGATAATGAATCTAAGTCAAATAACCATGCAGGACCATTTGAAACCGATGGAAAAGAACTTTCCAGAAATTTAACGTTGAATGTTTCAAGGATTACATTTGTCCTAGAGTTGTAGACTCGATAGGCTTTTGAAACCGATGAATATCCAACGAAAAATCCATTATCAGATTTTGATTCAAATTTTCCTAATTGATCACTTGAATTAAGAATCATAACAGGACAACTAAATGATTTTAAAAAATTTATGTTCGGTTTTCTGCCAAACATTAACTCATATGGAGTTTTCAGTTTATCTTTGACAATTAAAATTCGATTCTAACGAAACAAGCAGTTGATATTGCTTCATCCCAAAAAGTGATAGGGATTTTTGCATCAGCTAACATAGAACGAGCAGCTTCAATCAGTGTTCTATTCTTCCTTTCAGCAACTCTATTTTGTTGAGGAGTTCTGGGAGCACTGAACTGATGAGCTATCCCTTTCTGTGCACAAAACATTTCAATGTTAGTATTTTTGAATTTCGTTCCATTATCACTTCTTATTATTTTCAGTTTTTTGTCTAATTGATTTTCAACTTTAATGATAAATTCTTTCAGTAATTCAGCTATTTTAGATTTGGCATAAAGAAAGAAAACCCATGAAAATCTTGTGAAGTCATCAATGATAACTAAACAATATGATTTTCATCCAATACTCTTGACGTTTGTTGGTCCAAAAAGGTCCATATGTAACATCTGGAGAGGTTTGGATGTTGATTTTATAGGCTCGGACTTATAAGATGCTTTGTGTTGCTTTCCCTTCAAACATGCTGAGCAGTGATCATTTGTTGCAAACTTCTTAGATAGAAGTCCAATGACATGATTTCCTGCTACAAGCTTGTTCATGTTCTTGAAGTTTGAATGACCGAGACGTCTATGCCAAAGCTGGCTTTCATCATTTGATGCCTTTGCAATTAGGCATGTTGTTTCAGTTGAAGGATCAACTTGAGACATATCCAATTTGTATACATCTCTGTCTCTCTCAGCTGTAACAATCACCCAATCTTTGCTTATCTTGAAACCTGGCTTCAAAACATAACAGAATGAATCATCAAACAGAAAAGAATAAGATTTGTCACATATTTGAGATGCGCTTAAAAGATTAAAGTTCAACTGTGAACAAAAGTTGACATTATCAAAGCTTATTATCCCATTAGATACTGTTCCTTCTCCGGTTATTTTTCTTCCAGCATCACCACCAAAGGCGACGTGAGTTCCATCTTTTGACTTAAAGTCTTGTAACAAGGCAGTATTGCCTGTCATGTGCCGACTACACCCACTATCCACATACCATGTATTGATTGTCTTTTTGGGCGTACCTGCACTACAAGAAAGTTAAGTTGAAATATCTACCCAAGCCGAAATGGTCTTGGGCTTCCAAATTTATCAACAATTGTAAATTGTTTATAATGGAGATTATTCAAATCAGGTTTATTTTTGATGAATTTACCAATTTTATTTTGAAACTTATTTGAATTATTTTTGTGAACATTCATACCATTTGATTGATCATCTTTTGAAATGTATTGATGACTAACATTTATTATTATCCTTACAGATCTTGGTATGAAGTGTTCTTGCATGTTATGTTTTGAGCTCACATTATTGTTCTTAGGAAAAGATCTCAAACTACATTAGATTGATTAATGTCTCTTTGAAATCCATTAGTTTGATTTCTCAAATACTGTGGATTAGTAAATCCTTTGCTCATGTTGATTTTGCAAAGTTTCTAGTGAGAGATCTATTTCTAAAGTAACAATTTGAGGTGTTGTGAGTCTTTTCATACAATAAGTGTTAGGACCTGGTATTTGAATGAAATACCTGGAGATTAGCATGTAAACCAGATCAAATAGTGCGGAATCCTATTTGATTGGCGATCCAATCAGTGAGAACACACAAAGAATCAATCAAGAATTGAAACTAACGTTAGAAATCGATTGGGAATCGATCTAATGTGTTCTATGAACCTGGGGAACGAATTGGGAGGCTTCTGGACGGCTAGGGTACGTCTGGAATCGTATTTAATCAAAAGCTATTATTTTTCATGAATTGGGTTGTATTTATAGGTTGGTATTATTCAATCGTGCAACTGAAATATTAGTATGGTTCAGTCGTGTGATTGAACCATGCGGTTGATCCATCGCACGACTGAGTGTTCAGTCGTGCGACTGGGCCAATCTTATGTGTCAATCATACGACTAATCCAGTCTCACGGTTCAGTCGTGCGACTGAGTCATTCGTATGAAGTTATTCATGCTTATGGTCCATTCGCATGGGTCATTCGCATGAGAACTTCATTAAGTTAAGTTTGAATGTATTAATTAATAAACATTATGTGTAACCATTCTAACAACCACAAACCTAATTAACCAATTAATATCAACTCTTAATGATATTAGTCATTACAAATCACAAACAACCAATATCATTTCATTAATCATATCAAATTACACCAGAATCAGATAAACAAGATCTATTACATTTCATATCATGATCTAGGGACATACATGTATCAACAAACTCCCCCTTGGACCTAGATCTCTCTAATCTCTTGTTTTCTGCATAACCTCCTTGTATTTCTTGTACTTCTCCTCTTTTGTGACTCCCGTGTGAATCAAAAACACGAAGCAGAGTCGTATAACGTTCTGGAACTGGAGGGCTTGTATATATCTTGCGTATCATAGAACAATGGCCACTTGTATAGCGTATAGACATCACTTTCCGACAAGTTTGTAAGCCATATCGGGTCGAATACCCTGATAGTAGCCATTTGTCCCTCTTTGCTTAAGACTATGACCGCTTCAGCTGTTCTCCAGTCATAGTACCACCACTTAAAATGTGGAGTGAAATCCTGTGGCATTTCCCTGAGTGGGATTCTTGACATTGTGCACGGAGGATTCCACTTCAACACTATCTTAGGCTTGCCAGTAATGGCATCAACCTCAGACCATCAGATATACCTAGTAGGCTGTTGGGGTCTGAAGTTAACCCATCTAGTGTGGTACTCCTTCTTTAGGGCAGCCTCAAACCAGCCTGACATCTTCCTCGGGTCAGCATACAAAAGCTTTAGTTTGGCCAGTTGGTTGAACTCAAAACCCGGTAGAGTCTTCAGATCATGTGGGAATCTAAAGTACTCTATGCCCTGTTCTCTCTTAACTACATACGCAGTGAGATCTTCAAAGTACGCCCATGCTATGATCCTTCCTGACACCTTGTGATGTTTCTTGACTCTATAGAGTTTGGTGTAGGAATCCTTCTTTGGTGCAGTACGTTGGACTCTAACTTCTTCAAAACATGCAGCCCACTCAGCCTTTCGAATGTCGACATCATCATTTGAGGCTTGGGCTGTGTCTTCTGCTTTCTCTGTTTCTTGTTCCATATAGTTCAACACCTCAATAGTATCGCTGACCAGGGATTCACCCAGATTGGGGACCACATTACCCTCATTGTCAGCGTACTGAGGGTACTCCTCGGGAGTGTGACATCTTCGATCTCTACATCACAACATTGTGAGCTCTTCGTCACTTGTCGAATCGCATGTTGGAGCATCTTTTACTATCTCATCTGGATTTAGCTCGAAAAGCTCTGCGAGTTGGCTCATTTGATAGGTCATGAATTATTTCCCCTTCTTCAGGGGTATAATTCACTGACCTCCATGACAATCCCTTGCAGATCAAGAATCATTGTTAGCTGAGACTTAACCTGCTAAAGGGGGAGCAATCAAACTCATCTCTTTGGTAATTTTGATCTGTTTGATTTAAACATTCCACACATAAATCATTAGTAATTAATCAAACAGAAATGCCTTAAAGTAATATAAACATTAAATACATTGTGTTCAATACAGGATTCAAATACAAAAGAAGATAAATACATAAACATCTAGTCTTTACTTTTATCTTGTATCATTGTTTCATCACTTGGAGGAGCAGAGGTAGAAGCTGATTGATCTGGTCTGTTCTTTGTCCTTTTCTCTTGACCTGTAGCAGGGGCCGATGCAGGTGCATCCCCTCCTTCTGCTTCTTCATCATCGTCCTTCTCCTTTGTCCTATCTCTTTCTCTATCTTCATACTCTTTAGTATCACTCTCATCATCCTCATCATTATCTTCATCATCATCATCTCTGTCTCCTTCCCTGATCTTCAATGGCTCCTCTTTAGATCCTTTCAGTTTTAACAAGATAATCTCCTTGCCTTCTCCAGCTCCTCTATTTTCTTGCTTGATGTGACACTTTGAGCTTGGAGTTGGTCCATCTTGGTGCTTTGAGCAGCCATCTGCTAGGCCTGCTCCTCTATAACTCGAGCCTGCTCTGCAATTTGGTGAGATTGTGCAGCAGTCAGGTCAGTAAGCTGGCGGATCTGAGCTGCTTTTCCTCATCAGCAGCCAGTAAGCGCATCACTTTTTGTAAGCGCTGACAACTGTTCCTCTACCCCGATTGGAGGTAGAGGAGATCTATAAGTATGTGAGGGATGGGCTGAGGGTATTGATTGGTGTGACGTGGTGGTGGAGGTGGCTGTAGTGAAGATAGGTCTGTATAATGGTGGAGGTGATGTGGGAGTAAGGGATATGATGGTGGAGGGAATCTGTACTGTGGTGGTAGGTGTGGTGGTGGCTGTGGTAGATGTGGTGGATGTGGTGGCTGTGGTGGATGTGGTAGATGTGATGGATGTGGTGGCTGTGGTGGATGTGGTGGCTGTTGTGGATGTGGTGGCTGTGGTAGTGAGGAAGGTTACCCGACGCTTCTTCTTCTTCTGGCCATGGGGTTTAGCCATTCTCTTCCTCCTTGTTCCAGTTGAGGTGGAAGCTCCCCTTACAACCCTGCCTGTGGAGCCCGGAGCATAGCTTGGGTCAGTATCAGTATCTCCGGAGTCTCTCGGGTGTTCACCAACCACCCTTAACCATGTTCTGTGGGAACAACTTTCCTTTCACAGTTCGCGTAAGGGGCTCCTCATCCGATTCATCCTCCTCCTCCGCGCCAAGAACAAAATCCTGATGAAATCCCGCTGACTTGGTTACTTCTCCAGCTGTGACGGACACTGGAGGTACAGAATCAGACACAGTGCCTCTGAGTGGAATAGGCATATCGTCTCCAGCATCCCCACTGTCATCATCATCGAGTCATGAGTGGGTAGAGCTATCTGTTCCACATCAGAGTCACTATCCTCGTGACGTCACTTTCTCTTTGCTGGCACCATGTAGTCATCCCGGGCAAGATGACCAAACAACCTCCTAACAGGAGGCTTCACTTGCTTTCCCCTGTACACTTTCATCCTTCCCAGGGTAGTGTCATCCATTACCTCCAAGACTACCGCATCCTCCTTTTCCTTCGGCAGGGAGGGAAGCTTCTGATCTGTGATCATTGCATAAACTCGGGTACATACAGAAGGTTCCTTCCCTTTCCCTCAATGTTCTCCACCGGATAGGTGAAGATCATCTTGGAGAAGCTAAACGGATGGTTCAGCACCAACGCAACGTATGCGTTCTGCATCTGGTCAGACAGCTCATCAAAACCACCTTTTCTGGAAGCCATGCACTTGAGCAGCACGTGTGCAAGATATTTAAACTGGGGACAGAGGTTACTCTTGTTGAGTACCCCAGAATTTATGTCCCCTGAGTATTTGGCTCTAAGAAAGCATCCTCTGATTGTGAGGGGGTGTAATCGAGTCGGAAAACCAACATCATCCCCCAATTGTAGTACAATCTTAGATCCTCCTCTGAAATAGTAATAGCCTCTCCAAATATGGTACTTCTGATGCAATGAGGCTCAGACGATCTATAAACTGTAGCCCCTTCGCAGAAGGCTTGTTGAATGGATCGATACGGAGTGCAAGGAGTAGATATGGCATGTGCAATCCTCGATCTCAGTAGAATGTGATTATGCTAGAGAAATCAGCAGCATTTCTGGATGTTAAGTCTAGATGAGCACATATATTGTGCTTTGTGCTCATAATCCATCTACTCGCCATCTGTTACACAAAGATATAAACATTAGTACCATTGACTAAGAAAGTCATGAAATCCTTAAGCTTGAAGAAAATCTTTCTGTCATGCGATTGACATTGTGCGACTGAGTTCAGGCGTGCGAATGAACAGTGCGAAAGGGGTTCAGTTGTGCGATTGAACCGTACGAATGGGGTTCAGTCGTGCGATTGAACCGTACGAATGGGACTCAGTCGTGTGACTGATCCCATACGTACCTCTGAGTGTGCGACTGGGCTCCTACGTATATACCCTCATGAAGTTACACCAGTCGTGCGACTGAACTTCATACGCATGATTCAGTCATGCGTTTAAGCAGTTTGAGCCCTTCAGTCGTGCGACTGAAGTTCATCACGCTGTCCATTCGCATGAAGTACTGACTGTTCAATTCAAAATTACTTTTTCACCATTTTTGAGTTTTAGACATCGTTATCTGGTTCATTTGACTCGCACTTCATTCTTAAACCACCTAACATCGTTACTTTCGTTTGTTTGAGTCATTTAGGTAGGTTATTTAGTCACTTAAGTCTCGGTTACTTTGCGAGTCCGAATGTACTGTGTTTTTCATCAAATTTAAAGTTATGGGAGTGCATGTATATAGTAAATTACCTGTAGAGTCGATGTAGATGGTCAGTAATCAAGAAACAGGGGGTTTTGCGATCAATTGAAATTTTTGCAGAGTTGGGTTAATTTGTGCGATTCAGGGTGATTTTGAAGGTGATGAGTCTCTGCGACTCACTCCCCCTTCTATTTATATTAACCCTAGATTCAATCGTGCGACTGAGCTCATACGCACTGGGACTCAGTCGTGCGATTGGTTCAATCGTCCTTCTTCAGTCGTCCGACTGAATCTCAGTCGTGCGACTGACTCACTCATTCTCCCTTAATCATCCGACGGCCAATCGTATGGGCCATTCGGTTGAATAGTCCATATTCATGGTCCATTCGTGCGAATAGCTTCCATTCGTATGATTGGTCCATACGGATGGTCCATTCGTGCGAATAGGTCATATTATTAACTTTTCTACCAATTTGAATATTTAACTTTTAAAATCCTTTAATTGCAGAAATTTATGTTATGAGCAGTTGATCATCTTAGACCTGATCGTTTTGACTTGAAAACCTTTTTATCACCTCAGACGTGACTGATTTAACTTTAACACATATGTGGTCATCTCAGACATGACCCTGTTAGTGAGTTGATCCCTTACTGATTTTCTTGATGTAATCCGACAAACAAACAAACTAAAACGACTGACTAAATTAGAAAATTAAACTAAAAAAATAAAAATTGTTTTTGCTTTTTGTGAGAGATAAGTCCTGAGATGGAAATCTACTAGATTTGGTTCCGGAATAGACAGCTTTAACTTAGATTGACCATACCTAGACCAATTCCATTTTGGAATCATACAGGCATTTCAAATCAGTTTGGACTTGTTATCAAAATCTTTTGATGCTCAATCCTTGGTTTTCATCCAGAGTCATTTGCAACTTTAGGAAATCATACTGAAGTTCTTAGATTACCACATTGAATCAAACTTTCAAGAATTGCAGTCACAATGATTGTCAATATGTTTGTCCACTTAAATCCATACACAGACTTTTGACCAAACTGATGATCGTTTTAGGTTTAATTATTTCAACTAACATTTGTGGATCCCACACTTATGGTAAGCAACATTCCTCAGGAGCTTTTGAGCGGTCTACGGGTATTTTTAAGGAGAGACTATTCTTAGAGCTTTCAAAGAGAAGCCAGTCCTCAGGTCAGTGCCATCGCACAGCAGAGAGGCGGCAAACACAATGAATTCTAGAATATCTAGGTTATGCTTATCCTCAGGTCAGTGCCATCGCACAGCAGAGAGGCACACAACCTATCTCCTGTTAGAGCGGCTTAATTTTATGTTGCACCAAATGCACCATAACATAAGTCATTAGCTTGATAGCATTTTTATTTCATTTTTTCGTGCTTTGCTCTATTTATGGTCATCCGCACACATTTGTGGCGTTTACATGCTCATTACCCCTTATGGAATATAGTTGATTGTGTTAACCAGTGATAAGATGGGAGCCCACAGTCAGTTGAACCACTTAGTTTGATCTTGAGATCACCAGTCAGGTCTAATCATCTATTGTGTTGAATCTACCGACATATCAATTGTGGTCTAGCAACCTCTAGGTCTACTCTCATTGTGTTACCTTAAGAGTTACCAGTTTTTCTCATCTTCCATTTTATATTGCTTAGACAACGCAAGGCTTATACTTTGAATTTTCGCACCTTTTCTAAATTAAAATTTCAAGGTCCCTCTTGATTTGTTCCTGTGTACTATCATCCTCAAAAGGTTTGAATGGTATCACAGATACGATCTACCTTATATCAGCTTTCCACTCTTCACCCTTTTTATTTTATTATTTTTATTTTTTTAATGTTAACTTGTTGACTTATTCTCCCCCTAAAATGCTAAAATCATAGCTGGTTTAATTATTTTAGGATTTTAATAACCAGCAAAATTACATGAGTTTAAATTAAACAGACTGAAATAACCATAAAATAAGAGGAAAAAATTAAGTAACCTACATCGGACTACACATGATCATCATCAGGAATAACATCACTTTTCTTTTTAACGCCGTTGACCTCTAGCAAATATTGAAAACGTGGTTTATCAAAGGCTTTAGTGTAGAGGTCAGCGCGTTGAAAATCAGTATTAATTTTTACCACATCAATTAAGTTCTTTTCAAAACAGTCTCTTTGAAATGATATTTAATACCAATATGTTTGGTCTTAGGATGTTGGACCGGATTTTTAGTTACTGCAATTGCAGCAGAGTTATCAACACAAATACGAGTAGAGGAGAACTTTAAACCGTAATCCCGCATTTGCTGTTGAATCCAGACGATTTGTGAACAGCAACTTGCAGCAGCAACATATTCGGCTTCACAGGTGGACAATGCAAACGATGTCTGTTTCTTACACTGCCAAGTCACTAGTCTTCTCCTAAGAATTGACACCCTGCGGATGTAGACGTAGTTCATCTTGCAGCCTCCGTAATCCGAGTCACTATACGCTGTGAGCTTAAAATCATCATCATGAGGATACCACAACCCAAGTGTGGGTGTACCCTTTAGATAGCGAAAAATCCTTTTGACCCCGATCAGATGATTGACCTTAGGTTTAGCTTGATATCTCGAACATAAACATGTAGCATACATGATATCAGGTCTTGAGGCAGTGAGATACATGAGGGATCCAATCATTCCTCGGTACATCGTGGCTGGTCTACAAGATCTCCATTTTCATCAAGTGCTATGTCATGATTCGTAGCAAGTGGAGTACCAGCAGCATATGCATTCTCCATGTCAAAGCGATTGAGAATGTCTCCTACGTACTTGGTCTGATGTAGAAAGATCCCATTTGGTGTTTGATCCACCTGTAGCCCGAGAAAGAACTTCATCTCCCCCATAGCACTCATCTCAAACTCTTTCTTCATAACTGCTTCAAACTCTTTACATAACTCCGTTCTTTGAACCAAAAATTATGTCATCAACATAGATCTGTACGAGCAGCATTAGGTCGCCATCTTTCTCTTTAATGAACATAGTGCAGTCAATTACTCCCTGCGAAAGCCGTGTTTTCACAAGATGAGTAGAGAGTTTCTCATATCAAGCTCTTGGAGCTTGATGAAGCCCGTATAAAGCCTTGTCGAGCTTGAGACTCTATCTCGATGATACGGATCTTCAAATCCCTCGGGTGACTCACATAATAGACTGTTTCTCTGATTTCCCCGTGAAGGAATGCACTCTTCATATCTAATTGATAGACTTTAATCTCATGTATGGTGCATAGGCAATGAATATACGAATGGCTTCCATCCGTGCCACGGGTGCAAACACCTCATTGTAATCAATTCCCTCGACTTGGCGAAAACCCTGAACCACCAGTCGAGCTTTGTTCCTGATAATGACCCCTTGGTCATCCTTCTTGCATTTCAAGACCCATTTGGTGCCAATTACTTTAGCACCTTTAGGTCTATCAACCAGAGTCCATACACCTAGCTTCTTGAACTGAAAAAGTTCTTCTTGCATTGCACTCACCCACGCCTCATCATTTAGTGCTTCACTGACGTATTTTGGCTCAAATTGGGAGACAAAACACCGATAAGCACCATCATGAATATATCCCTTCTCCATAACTGAGGCATAATCAGCTGAGTATAGCTGATTTCGGGTTTGTACTCCTGATGTAACATCTCCAATGACATTGTCTAATGGATGATAGATGTTTAGTTGTGATCCTGGAGTAGTAGGAACAACTACCTCAGAGCCAAGATTATGAACATTTGGTTCTGCATCTGAGGTAGTTGGAGTTTGAGGCTCTGAAGTCGAAGGTGCATCACTGGTAGATGCTTGTGGAGTTTCAGGACTGGAACCTGTTCCTCCTGATGTTCTGGTTATCTCTTCAGCTTCATCTTCAGAGGAGGAGTCACTGTCGTCGACCACTTCCCCTGACTGAGTAGATGATTCTCCCTGTGAGCTAGATTTTGGTGTATTCAAGATATCATATCATTCGTGTAGCTAACTCGTCATCCGAGGGAGAGAGAGGGATGTTGAAGGACTTGAAGAATCCATCATAGTCGAAAAAGTAGGCGGGTCCTTTGCCAGTAGGTGGTGTGGTATATCGCTGAACGTCAACATTACACCACACTTCTACTAGACCCGTTGAGTGTTGTAAACTCGCTTGTTCGGTATGTTGTATCCTAGAAAGATGCCTTCATCTGCCTTCTCGCTGAATTTACCCTCTTGTGTCTTCTTCAGAAGTGTGCACGACGCGCCAAATGGTTCGAGATACTCCAAGTTCGGTTTGCGTCTTTGTAGTAACTCGTAACATGTCTTTCCGTGGCGCTTGACTATCAGGACTCGATTCAGTGTATAACATGCATTCGCCACTGCCTCATTCCAGAATTGGATAGGCAGTTTCGAGTCTGCCAGCATAGTCCGTGCTGTATCTATCAAGCTTCTGTTCTTTCTCTCAGCAACGCCATTCATCTGAGGTGTGTAGGCAGAAGTGAATTGATGCACAATTCCCTTTTCCTTGCAGTATGTCTCCATCCACCGGTTCTTGAATTCCGTTCCGTTGTCTGAGCGTACTTGTCTAACTTTCAGCTTGTAGAGAGATTCCAGTGTGGTTACCAACTCCTTGAATGACTTCAATGTTTCTGATTTGAATTTCAGAAACATTACCCAAGTGAACCTTGAGTAGTCATCAGTGACCACAAACAGTACAAGTCGCCTGCAATGCTCTTTGTACTGACTGGACCAAACAGATCCATGTGAAGAAGTTCAAGAGGTTTCTATTGAATGAACTTTCTTTTCCGTATGAGACTTCTTTGTCTGTTTGCCTTTCTTGCAAGCTACACAAAAGTCAGGAAGCTGGAAGTTCTTGACATTAACTCCTCTCACCAGATCCTTCTGAATCAAGTGATTCATCTTCCTTTGACTATGTGTCCCATTCTCCTATGCCAGAGATGGAATCCTTTTGAGTAGCTTTAGATAGAAAACACTGAACCTCATGATCCAATGTAGAAGCTGTTGACAGATCCAAGACATAATGATCTTTATATCTTGAAGCAGTCATCAAACTTGGTTCTCTGGGATCACGTAGTCTTTCTTCAGTACGTAACACTTCTTGTTGTCGAAGATGACTTTAAATCCCTTATCACATATTTGGGAAACAGAAAGTAAGTTATTTTGTAGTTGTTGAACGTAGTTCACTTTATCAAACTTAACTTTCTGATTTCCCACTTCTCCCTGTGCTGTGATATAGCCACCCTTATTTCCAGCAAACGAAACATGCCCTCCTTTTATTTGCTTGACGTTTGATAAAAGAGCCTTGTTTCCTGTCATGTGCCTGGATGCTCTGCTGTCTACTATCCACGTGTTAGTTTCAGCACTGTATCGAACCCCTGCACATAAGGGATGATTGACCTGGAATGCTGGACTCTGATGAGTAGTATGGTTAATATGATTTGAAATGGTTAAAGCTTATGTATTTACTACTTCTATGATTAGAAAATACCGCCTCGAAGAGTTACCCGCAGCAACAGTGGCGGAAGTGAAGTCCCGAGGGGCAGAGGCAGAGGCAGAGTAGAGCACCAAGAACAAATGATAGCCCTGCCAGCAACAATCAGGGAACAAGAACACTGACATGGCAGCTCTGATCGCTCAACAGCTGGTCGCACTGATCCAGACTATTGTGGCCTAAGTGAGTGATGCTCTTCAAAATCACCACCCCCACAGGGTTGGTGGCAATGATAATGAGGATAATGGGAACCCGACTGGGAACTAGAGTAACCAGGAGACCGGGAATGGTGGTATAGCTGGTAATAAGAATGGGGTGTTAATGAGACTTGGGTTTTTAATGCTAGAAGGGGGTGTTTGTACAAGGAGTTTGTGGCCTGCATACGAGAGAGTTGATGGAAAAGGTGGAGCTATAGCCCTGACCAGATGGCATCAGTGAGTGCCTCGACAGCCAGAAAATCAAGTATGCAATGTGCTCACTACAGGGTAAGGCACTAACTTGGTGAAACACTAAGATACATTTAGGGAAGAGAATCAGCAATGCAGATTCATGGGATGAGTTTTAAGCCTTAATCACTGACGAATACTGCCCCCTCAATGAGATGCAGAACTGGAGCATGAATTCTGGAATCAGCTATGGTGGGGGTTGGGCACGCCGCCTACAGTGATCGTTTTCATGAGTTGCAAGATTGGTTCCACATCTGGTCACTCCGAATCAAGAGGATCGAGAGTATATTTGGGGACTTGCGCCTCAAATCCGGGCAATGGTAACAACAGCTGCTCCTCCTACGATTCAGAGCGCAATTCTGAAGGCTTGTGCTCTAACTGATGAGATGGTGAGAACAGGGGTATTGGGAAGGGCAGCAAAGAAGATAAAATATGTTGGGAAAACGAGCCGGTCGAGTGCCTGGAAATTTGATAAAAGGGCCAAGACAACCAAGAATTTTGTGGCCGTGACACAAGGCAGGAGAGAGTATGTTGGGCCGCACCCCAAATGTGATAGGTGCAACTTCCATCATCCCCCAGCAATGTCGTGTCAGGTGTGTGTGAACTGTAGACGCCCGGGGCATTTAGCAAAAGACTACAGCATGACGCCGAATCTGGTGGCACCAGTCAATGTGGTTAACCCCGCCGGGAATGCTAGGGGCTGTTATGAGTCTGGAAGCCCTGATCACTACAGAAACATGTGCCCCAGACTGAATCGGTACCGAGTCAACAAGTGAACAATGAGCAACCGGTGATGGCCATAGCTAGAAATCATGGCCGGGGAAATCAGGGAATACAGCTCGGGGACGGCATTTGTCATTGGAACCAACGATGGCCGTCAAGACCCGAATGTTGTCACAGGTATGCACTTACTCAATAATCATTGCATCTATATTGTTTGATACTGGAGCAGACAATAGCTTTTATCATATGAGTTTGTGCAATTGCTTGATTTGAGTCCTAGTAGGCTAGAAACTAGCTACTCAGTAGAAATGGCCAATGGTAGGATTGTTCAGGCTGATGAAATTATTAGAAAGTGCTCGTTGATATTGAAGGACCACGCCTTCAATATAGACTTGATACCCTTTGAGTTAAATTTTTGATGTGATTATGGGAATGGATTGGTTGTTGAAACACGGAGCTGAGATTGTGAGATTGTCTGTCGGGATAAAGTAGTACGAATCCCATGCCAAATGGGGAGGGGTACTCATTATTCAAGGAGAACGACCGGGGAGAAACTTAAAGATTATCTTCTGCATGAAAGCACGCCAAAGTTTACGAAAACAGTGCTACGCTTTTCTGGCTCATGTGGTAGAAAAGAAGGGGAGAAGCGAGGAAGCTGGTAGATATTCAGTAGTACGGGACTACCCATATGTATTTCCTGATGACTTGTGTCCTCCACGACAGGTGGAATTTCATATAGAGTTTAGAACTCGTTTGGGCACTATGATTTCCTGGTCATGCCATTTGGGCTGGACTAATGCACCAGCTGTGTGTTATGGACCTAATGAATCGGGTGTGTAAACCTTACTTGGATAAGTTTGTGATTGTATTCATAGACGATATACTAATCTACTCCCGATCCAAAGAGGATCACGAAGAACACCTTTGGGCAATACTGGAACTGTTATGGGAAGAGAAACTTTTCGCCAAGTTCTCGAGAAGTGCAAAATCTGGCTGTGGGAAGTGAAGTTTTGGGTCATGTGGTTAACGAGGATGGGATTCATGTAGATCCCGGCAAGATCGAAGCGGTAAAGAAATGGGATACACCTCATACACCTCAGAGATATGGCAATTCTTAGGATTGGCCGGAGACTATAGCCGTTCATCATGAATTTTTCAAAGATCGCTCAACCGTTAACACTGCTGACTCATAAAGACAAGAAGTTTGATTAGGGACATGCACAAGAACAAGCATTCCAAACGTTGAAAGAGAAGTTGTGCAATGCACCGATATTATCCCTCCCAGACGGAACTGATGATTTTGTGGTATACTACGATGCTTCACATCAAGGATTGGGATGTGTACTAATGCAGAAAGATAAGGTGATTGCCTATGCTTCGCGACAACTTAAGGTGCACGAAAAGAACTATACAACCCATGATTTGGAGTTGGGCACGTAGTATTTGCACTTAGATATGGAGGCATTACCTGTATGGAACCAAATGCATCATCTACACTGATCATAAGAGCTTGCAACATATCTGGATCAAAAGTAGCTTATATGCGTCAACGATATTGGGTAGAGCTTCTGAGTGACTACGATTGTGAAATCCGGTATCATCCAAGGAAAGCCAACGTGGTGGCCGATGCTTTAAGCCACAAAGAATGCACGAAACCACTACGTGCTCGAGCTTTGGCATTGACTATCCAAACGAATTTGAAAGCTCAGATCCAAATTTCACAAAGTGAGGTGTTGAAAGAAGAAAACCTTGCGGGAGAAGAATTGTGAGGGTTGAATAAACAAATGATTTGCAAGGATGATGGCATGCAGTACTTCATAGATCGTATATGGGTACCCAGATGGGGAGGTGTACGTACCTTGGTCATGGATGAAGCACACAAGACGTGATATTCTATTTATCCTGGTGCAGACAATATGTACCACGATCTTCAGGATCTGTACTGGTGGCCAGGCATGAAGAAAGACATTGCCATGTACGTAAACATATGCTTGACATTCTAAACAGTTAAAGCTGAACATCATAAACCATCGGGATTATTGCAGCAACCAGAAATTCCCGAGTGGAAATGGGAGAACATAGCTATGGATTTTATTACACAACTCCCTAGAACGAGTAGCGGGCATGACTCGATATGGGTCGTGGTGGATCGGATGACGAAGTCAGCTCATTTCTTGCCGATCCAAAAAGACTACAAAAATGGATAATTTGGCGAGATTGTACACAAAAGAGGTCGTGACAAGACATGAGTATCGGTGTCGATCATATCTGACCGTGACAGCCGATTTACTTCACCATTTTGGTAGACACTGCAGAAAGTGATGGGCACTCGATTAGATATGGGCATAGCCTATCACCCTCAGACAGACGGCCAAAGTGAACGAACTATACAAATGTTGGAAGACATGCTAAGGCATGTGTAATCGACTTTAGTGGTAGTTGGGACACTCATTTACCGTTGATTGATCTCTTACAACAACAGCTACCATACGAGCATTGGTTGTGCTCCATTTGAAGCGTTGTATGGAAGAAAATGCAGATCTCCCATTTGTTGGGCCAAGATTGGTGAAAGTCAGTTAACAGGCCCAGAGATCATTCAAGAAACAACCAACAATATTTTCCAAAACTAAAAGATGCTAGAGATCACCAAAAGAGCTATCCCGACAACCGTCGGAAGCCTCTAGAATTTAACATTGGAGGTCACGTTTTACTCAAAGTCTCTCCTTGGAAAGGAATTGTTCAATTTGGAAAGAAAGGGAAGTTAGCTCCAAGATACGTAGGACCATTCGAGATTACAGAAAGAATTGTCTAGTGGCTTACCGAATAAGGTTACCACAAGAACTTAGCGGCGTACACGATACTTTCCACGTGTCGAACCTCAAGAAGTGTTTGGATGATGAATCACTTCACGTACCAATTAAGGACATCAAGATTGAAGAAAAACTTCATTTTGTTGAGGAACCCATTGAGATCATGGATCGAAAGGTCAAGCAATTGAAGCGCCGTAGAATACCAATCGTTCGTGTGAGATGGAATTCAAAAAGAGGGCCAGAGTTTACATGGGAATGGGAAGATCAGATGAAACTCAAGTATCCACACCTATTCGAGGATGACATTTTTGGACCTAACTCTAGCTGAATTTCGGGATGAAATTCTCTCAACTGGGGGATACTGTGACATCTATCACCTTAAGGTCCGTCAATCAACATGATTAACTGTTAACTTTTTCTTGATCATTCTTCCTCTTCTTCATGAACTCCTGGTGCGGAGATCATACTTGCTTTGTTACCTTTGTGCTTGTGTTCTTATCGTTAACTTGTGCTATACTTAAACCTTTTTACAAATTTTCATTGTCATTATTACAAAAAATATCATTTTTATATAATATTATTGTCATTAACAAAACCATTTTTAAGTACCAAAACATTAAATATATTTCTAACATTAATATAACAAACACCTTTAAAGTTGTTTTCACCCGAAACAAACTTTGGGAACTCGGGGCTAAGTGCAGGGACTAAAACTAACATTTTGCAAACTCTAGAGGGTATAAAAACCCCCTTTTCTAGCCTTAACTTCATCTTCTAACTTCATCTTCTTCATTCTTCTTCACTTCACATTTTTTTCATCTTTGCACCAAAACCGCCCTGTTTCGTCTTGTTTTCGTCGTCTAGACTTCATCTACAACCTAGTCTACTCCATCCTTGCAGTAGACGACCTTGGTTGTCTCTTTCTTGCTCGTTTTACTGCTGTCTATTTCTAGGGTTTCGGGTGTTCGGGTCAACCCAAACATAAGAGGTCGTGTGGGTGCGTGTGATGTCTTTCTAAGTGTACTTCTTGTTTGTGAGTGTTTGTTGTCTGTTTCTGGAAGTTCTTGTTTGTGTATGCTTGGAAAGGAATTGTTCGATTTGGAAAGGAAGGGAAGTTAGCCCAAGATACGTAGGACCATTTGAGATTACAGAAAGAATTGGTCCAGTGGCTTACCGATTAAGGTTACACAAGAACTCAGCAGCGTACACGATACTTTCCATGTGTCGAACCTCAAGAAGTGTTTGGATGACGAATCACATCACGTACCAAATAAGGACATCAAGATTAATGAAAAGCTTCATTTTGTTGAGGAACCCATTGAGATCATGGATCGAAAGGTCAAGCAATTGAAGCGCAGTAGAATACCAATCGTTCGTGTGAGACGGAATTGAAAACGAGGGCCAGAGTTAACATGGGAACGGGAAGATCAGATGAAACTTAGATATCCACATCTGTTCGAGGATGACACTCTTGGACCTAACTCCAGCTGAATTTTGGGACGAAGTTCTCTCAACTGGGGGATACTGTGACATCCGTCACCACAAGGTCCATCCATTAACGTGATTATCCGTTAACTTTCCCTTGATCCTTCATTCCTCATCTTTATTAACTCCTTGTGGGGATATCCTACTTACTTTATTATCCTTGTGCTTGTGTTCCATTCGTGAACGTGTGCTATGCTTAAAACTTTTACAAATTTCATCGTTATTATCACCAAATATATCGTTTTTATATAACAATATTATTATTGATAAAATCACTTTCAAGTGCCAATTATCATTAAATACATTTTTAACATTAATATAACAAACACTTTTAAAGTCGTTTTCAACCGAAACAAACTTTGCGAACTCGGGGGCTAAGTGCACGGACTAAAATTGACATTTTGAAAACTTGGACCGGGTATATATACCCCATTCCCAGCCATTCTCCATTCTTCATCTTCTTCTTCTTCATTCTCCTTCTTCACTTTCATCTTCTTCTTTGCACCAAAACCGCCCTGTTTCGTCTCGTTTTCGTCATCAAGACTTCATCTACAACCTAGTCTACTCCATCCTTGCAGGTAGACAACCTTGGTTGTCCCTTTCTTTCTTGTTTTACTGTTGTCCATTTCTAGGGTTTTGGGTGTTTGGGTTCAACCCAAACACATGTGGTCGCGTGGGTGCGTGTGATGTCTTTCTGCGTGTGTTTCTTGTTTGTGTATGTTAGTAGAGTGTTTCTGGAAGTCCTCATGGTGTAGAACCCATGCATGGAGTAGCCGGAGGCTGCTCTGCACTTCTGTAGTCATGATTCTGCTGTTTGGGCGACTGGGTCGATCATCCGACTGAGCCGTGCGACTGGGTGAGTCGTGCGACTGTATGTATGCATGCGATTGAGTCATGCGGATGAGTGATGCGTGCGATTGAGTCAATGCAGATGAATGAGGTGTGCGATTGAGTCATGCGGATGAATTTGTGCAATTGTGCGTGTATCGCAAGACTGAGTGCCAGTCGCACGAATGAAGGATCAGTCGTACGAATGAAGCTGAATCGCGCGAATGAAGGTTGATTCGTGTGTATGGAGGTTGAGTCGTGCGTCTGGTCCTGTCGTGTGATTGATGATGCTTTTTGTGTGAATTTCCTTCTTGAATGTCATGTGATGATAAGGTAACATCAACACAAATGTCATTGCTCCACCACAAAGATTAAAGTCAACACTATAAAGGCCACAAATACTATTCCAAATCAAATCAACCTAACGTTTTACAAATTATCAACAACCGATTTATGACTACTAATATTTAACAAATACTTCTCTTATAACAATGAATCTTTTACACAATATCACGAGCAATGGTGACGGTTTCTAGTACTTGGATCTACATAAGATCTAATACGTGTGTCAGCTTATGTGTGTTATGCGTGACCGAACCGATACAACCTAAACCGACTGAACATTACTATTTACTTCATACATATCATCAATGCTTAACAATAACTGTCAATAGGTGTTTGACCATTCTTTGCATACAACACTTTGGAAACTTTGATCATTCATACTTACCACTTAACAAGTGAGTTTCGTGGCCCCTTTTTATACTTATACAACTTTTCAATCATTTACAAACATGGGGGAAAATTATGCTCACCCATTTTTTATGATGTACAACTTACATACAATTTACATACTTGGAATCAACGTGATACTGTTTTGTGAGTACTTATCTAATACATGCTTGGGTCTGCTGTGTGGTTCTTTCTTTACAACCATTTAATTCTAGTGTGAGAACCGACAAATAGGTATTGGTAGTACTACTAGGTTGACACCCCCACCCTCGTTTGTTGGTATACTAGTTAGTACCAACAGTCGCCAGAAACGGGCCTTGTGTGAATATATTCCGACAAGATTCTTTGTGTACGTCGTTAGGTTTGGTTGTAAAGCTCATGTCATGTGATTTTGCTTACTTATAACTGTATTCACGGTATTCCATAACAACTATCATACAGCATCAATTACTTATTCGATAGAATAGGCACACTCTCAAAACCTTACCTCTCTATACAATGAAACTGGTATTTATAGGCCTCAGCCCATATCAAATGCAACTAGGCCCATTCATACGGTTGGACCATGCGTATGGTTCAATCGTACGACTGGACCATACGTATAGTTCAATCGTACGACTAGACCATACTTATGGTTCAGTTTTACGAATGGCCAAATAGCATCTCTCAGTTGCACGACCGGTCCATTAGCATGGCTTAGTCGTACGACTGAGTCTCATTCTCATATGCTCCTACAAATGACTCAGTTTCATTTGTTTACAACATATCAGGTGTATTACTTTAACCCTAGACTATTCGTCAAGCGACGGACACACTATATATGACAATATATGCTCCAACACAATCACATCCATAAGTTTTTGTGTTCCCGGATGAGCTCTCCTCAATGGTCTCCCAGCTAGTTTCTCCTTGAGATAAGAAATCTCAAGTTGTTGATCATTGACCTTGTTATGTAAGGTAGTCACCTGAGATTCCAAGTGACTAACCTTAGAGACTAGGTAGGTGAACGTTTGAGACAGTTCTGCACCTTTAGTCTCAAATTCCCGTCATCTTCATCCAAAGAATCATTGGGGGATGAGATAATTGAACCAAAGTCCTCTCTCTCACCACTAGCATAAGGTTCTTGGCTGATGGTTTTCCTTTGATCTCTAACAATTTTAAGAGAAGTGTCAATAGGCTAAGTTGCCATGGTTGAGATCTGAATGATGTAATCATCTGCAAAAGTGAAAGCCTCTTCCATATGGATCTCCTAAACATGTTCAGGAAGATCCACCTTAGTGGTAGGGGGTGATATGGGCTAGACAAGGTAGTGGTAGGAGCACTCATCTCTCTTTGAGTAGGGGAAGAGTAGAGAGACTCATGGTACTCACTAAATCCCATGTCTTCATAACCATAGAATACAAGTTAGGGATAGGTTAGTTGAGATCTAGAGGCTGGGGATGGTAATTGTCCCCTGAAGGTTGTTCACTTGAGTGTTGAGGCTCAAAGTGAAGGCTTAAGGTTGTTGGCTAATTAGCTTATCAGGATGAGCATGAGGAACCTTAGCACTGATTTTTGATGAGATGTGAGTGGTTTGCTCCTCGGAAGAAGTGGGAGCTCAAGTGTTGACTTCCTCCTATATGGGTGATAATACGGGGGCCTGTTCAGGCTAAATAGTAGGTGCAGTAGTTCAATTGGATTTTCTTTGCTAGGTGAGGGTAATTTGAGACTGTTTTGGTGGTTGAAAGGTACAAGGTGTGGGTTCAACGCTAGCTTGTGTTGCTAGGTTGTCACCTTGAGCAATGAACTCTAACATTTTGAGGACAAGGGCTATTTCTACCCCAGAGAAGCCAACAGTTGGCTTCTACAAGATTTTAAAGATGTTGGGCTTCATCTGTCCTAACTTAAGGATATTAGATGTTTTGTTAGCACAAAATAATCGAACTTGAATCAAATCATGAAGATTATAAATCAAATATGATAAACACAATAAAATCCCTTTTGACCTTCATTTAGATTGCAAATGATATGTTTACAAGTAATCCCCTCAATCATTTGGTCATGAAAGCATTAATAAAACTTAATTACAATAAACCTATTTATAGTCTAGACTAATATTCACTAATTGCACTTAACCCCTAGACTTAGGCTAACTAATAGAAATTACATAAAAAAATATAAAAATGACTAAAACATAATTTAAATATATTTTGTTGACACAAAATATATTTATTACTAGAAAACTACTAGTCATCTAAATCTTCAGCGTCTTGTCTTGGTTCCTCGTCTTGAAAGTGTCGCGTTTGACTTTTCTATTGACTTTTACCATGATGTTTACTTTTTCTAACTTTGACTGTGTTGATAATATAGACTGTAGAGATTATATGAAGAGACTGATACAACCCAAACATCCAAAGTCTCTCCTGCATGCATGCACATGGGTACTGAAGAAGAATGCTTCAGAAGTTTCACATAAGCAATAGAAATAATCTAAGCGTGAAATCTTCTTAAGCCAAGACCAATATCTTTTAAAGCCAAAGATGAAGTCTTTCGAAGCTTTAGAGACAAAGTCTTCCAAACCCAACACTTGAAGACAGATTTCTTCTTAAACCTTTTAGTATACATGCGTTATCCAAATGTACTTTACATAAAGTTGGATACCTTTCCGCTGCAACTCTGTAAAGTCACCAACTTTCATAAGTTGGAAAAAGGGTCCATACTTTAGTAACTATACATTGAGGTCTTGAGTCTGTAAACTTTCTACTTTATGTACTTTTCTACTTTATGTACTTTATCCTTTTTGTAATAGATTAGGATGTGAGCTATGGCATGTCATAGTCATTAGTCAAAAGGCAATCTGCCTTTTGACTCTACAATTAATTTTGTTTGTGTCTACTCAAATGTATCCAGTTGGCCTTCAAGTATGGCCAGCTGTAGGATGTAATATATGTATCTCAAGTACTTGTAACTTTCTAGTATGCTTTGTACATTTGTAATAAAACTTGAGAAGGCACTATTTTTTGCAATCTTGAAAACCATCTCCCTATGTATTGTACTATCTTGTTCTATCTTATATTTACTTGTGTTCTCAGCATCATTACTAGAGATTAACCAATTTATATGTTTGAATAGTGGAGTGTTATTAATCAACTCTCCTCTCTATGTTGTTGTGTTGTATTTGCATACCCTTCAACGGTCCTGCATAGACTATCTTGTATAGCTCCAACAATACTCCCCCTTAGTCTATCATTTTCAACGTCTTCAAACGAAATCAAAACCGAGAAGTCAACACTAGAAATATCTTCAAGTTGAAGCTTTCCTGAAACTAAGGAGAAAGATTATTCATATTACAAGCTCTCCCTATTTATATCCTCCCCCTTTTTTAGTGCATCCTTTGTGAAGATATTGGAACAGCTTTCCAAATATCTAATCTCGGGTGCTTCAGAAGATGTAGGAGGAGGATTCCTAGCTCGGTATCTTCATTAAACTTGAGGACAGGTTCTCTGATCACACACTATTCAACTGATAATCAGCCATCACTTACAGCAAAAATCTAAAACACATTGACAAACACAATCTTGTCATTTCAAATTAGATCATTTCATTTTAACAAAATAACTCATGTTATCTGTCTGTGAAAAACAAGCGAATTTGTGTTCGTTTGTGCGCAATTTTTGTGAAATGCATGAAAAATGATAATGTTTTTAACACATAATATGGATGACCTAAAAGAAATTTTGAAATCAAAATTTATTATAATTTTTTATTTTTATTATATACATTTATTATAAAATTTTAATTTTATATATATATATATATTGTGATTATAAATTTTTAATTACCGAGAATAGAATCGATCATGAGATCACATCCTCAAGATATACTTTAGTTCCAGCACGACATTCCTATATAAGGGATGATTGACCTGTTTGTATGTGTGACAATTTGCCACCACGAAAGCGTGTGATTGAATGAAATATTGTTTTTGCAGAAACTTTATCTCTCTATAACTAATTCTGTTAATTGCAATATCTTTGGTATTCTTGCTCAAATTGTGCTAGTTGGTACTCTATTCCGCTGCTGAAATCATTCCAATCGATCAAACTAGATGCTGAGATCCTATCAAATGGTATCAGAGCTGGTTAATCATTGATCGATCTAACAATTGATCATTGAAACTGCTCATTTGCTCTAAGTTTGATCGAACTAGCAAATTCGCACGAATCTGTTATAGAGATTTGAAGTTCTGTCGCTTTTGGCTATTTTAATTGAGGTTTTTAGTGGTTTTGAGCTAAATTTGTTTTGCTTATCTTGAATTTGTCTGAATTTTCTAAAATGACTACTCCTTCCAATGATCCTCACAATACTGGCTCCTCAACCAAGCCTCCAATGTTGGTTAGGAGTGAGTATATCATATGGCAACGACGAATGCTCCATCACCTGTCTGTTAACAGCTCAGGTTGTTGGACATCAGTGGTACATGGTCCACACAAGCCTATGGTGAATAACCCGGAAACCAATCAAATGGTTCCGAAGAGGAGGGAACAATACTCAGATGAGGATAAGAAATTGTTTGAGATTGATGCAAAAGCCCATGGAATTCTGGCCATGGCACTGCCCAATATCTATTCTAGGCTAATGCATTATGAAACTGCCCATGACCTCGGGAATGCCTTGAAAGAACAATTTGGAGGAACAGATGAGGTCTTGGCAAATAATAGAGAAATCCTTGCCCAACAATATGAGACATTCTCTCATAGGAAGGGTGAGACACTGACTCAACAGTTTGAGCGGTTCTCTTGTTTGATCTCTGAATTAAAAATGGTCAAACATGAGTACACCAATAGCCAGATGAATAACAAATTTCTCAGATCACTACCTGAGAGATGGGACACATATACTATTGTCCTATGCTCCAGTGCAAATTTGGACAAATTATCTCTCACCCAACTCCATGGGAAATTGCTCACATTTGAGAGAGAGATAGAACAGAAACGAAAACTGTCATCATCTGGAAAGCTCACTGATGACTTTGTACAAGGAAACACTGCCTTGGTCGGTCATGAGTCAGATTATGCTTCATCTGAATGCCAGTATGATGAGCATATTGATTTCTCTTCAAACACTTCTGATTCTGCATTTGTGAGTGTTGATAGTCAGTTTACTGGGTGTAATAATGACAATCTATGCTTCATCATGGATGATCTCAAGGGGATTGCTGATGATGACTTAGAAGAGATGGATATTTTGAGCCAAATGGCCTTGATAAAGATCAGATCTCAGAAGTTCTACAAAAGAACTGGAAGAAAGTTCCCAGGACTCTCTGGGAAAACCAAAGTTGGTTTTGACAAGAGTAAGTTGAGGTGTCACAAATGCCACAGGCTTGGACACTTTGCTAGAGAATGTAGATCATCTGGATCTAATTCTTCTGCACCTTTTGTGACTTTCCCTGGCAATAGTCAACAACACAGAGGGCAACATCCTGTCAATTCTGGTCATCATTCTCAACCACAATCTCCTGCATATTTTGTTCCTCAGGGTCCAATGCCATATCCTTACCCTTGTTATTACATGCCACAAACCAGTCAGGTTCAAGCACCCATTGCTCAACAACCACATGCTTTTCCTGAGCCTTAACCATCTCAATCTCATCAACCTCCTTAACCTCAACAACACAGCTTCTTCACCCCTGGAGTTGTTGACTGGAGCAGTTTACCAGATGACATGTCTGGTCATGAACAACTGCTCACAGGTGCTGGTCAACATGGTGGTAATAGTCCTTTTGGGAATCTGGCACTTATGGCTCTGGAGTCTACAGATGGATCATCCTCAAATGCCTACTCATCATAGGTATCATAGGTATCCTCTGAGGCTATGGCCAAATTATGTTCTGAAACATGCATAGCAGCATTTGCCTCTATTACAGAAGCAAATGTAGCTTTAATTAATAAGAACATAGAGCTAGAAAAGATCATTTCCAAAAGAAAAGCTGAGTTTGAGTCTATGCTTAAAGAGAAAAATGATGAGATTTATAAACTTAAATGCCAAATCACTGATGATAAGGCTAGGGAAGAGGTACTTTTAGAAAAGTACAAAGACCTCAAAGAAACCCTTGCAGTCACCCAAGTAGAGTGTGATCGATGGGTACAATCATGCAAAGGTTTTGAAATGCTTCTTTGTAAGTAATCAGCTTCCAATGTGAAGTTTGGCATTGGTTATAATCACACTGCTCCTCTTACAGATTTTGCTTCAAGAGCAGAAGTGAAATCTAATGGAGAAAGGAATAACCAATCCACCTCATCATGTGATTCACTTTCTGATAGAGCACCATCAGAAGTTGAAGTTAGTATTATTCCCTCGTTGAACCTATCAGCTGATCTTGATGGTTCACATACTGACACTCACATGATTAAAGAGTTGATCAACTCAGGAGTTATTTCTGGAAGTCTTGAAAGGACTGGAGAGCAAGATTTAACACCTGAAGTTCAAACTCCAACTACTGTCAGCACTGAAGAGAAGAAAACTGTCAGTAGAAAGGGTTTGAAGACTACTAAAGAGGAAGTCAAGAAAGCAAATAGTGCTTCTAAATTGCTGAAGAACAAGTCTTCAGTAGTTTCATTCTCTTTAGTTGATGATCAACATAAGATGAAGAAGAAACCATGTGAAATATGTGGTTTGTTCAATCATCTTATAGATGATTGTTGGTACAAAAGAGGATCCAAACTCAAACATAAAGAGGAAATTAAAGAGTAAAATGAAAACTGAGTTTGAAGCCATATTTGTACCAGCAACATCAAATCCTGTAACCCTTAAGTCCAAAAAGAAATCCAAAAAGGAAGGGGTTAAACAGGTAACAACTGAGATTGCTCAAAAGAAGAAGGTGCAACATAGGAACTTATCAAACTCCAATGACAATGTGTCTGGAGAGCTGAAAGCTTTATCACAAAATCAGACACAGCTGGTTATGATGGTTCAACATCTATTGGGAAGAGTTAACCAATTAGATGTTCCTATGTTGAAACCACAGAAAAGGAGGTCCAAGCCAAAGGATTCCTCTTCTTCACCATCTTCTTCCTCTCAGGCTGTTGTTTCCAACAAACCTGTTAGTTTACCATCTGTTGATGAGAACAGGCCCAAAACCAAAAAGGTTTGGGTCTCAAAATCTAACTAATTTGTTGTGTTTTGCAGGGTTCTTCAACATGCCACAAGGCATCTGGTATGTAGACAGTGGAGGATCCATGCATATGACAGGAAACAGATCACTTCTTAATGACTACTCTCAAGGAAGGAAGGGGTTTGTGTCATTTGGCAATGATGCAAAGGGTTACATCATCGGCAAAGGCTTTGTTTCCAATGGGGAAATAAAATTTGATGATGTTAACCATGTGGAAAATCTCAAGTACAACCTCTTGAGTGTCAGTCAAATGTGTGACAAAGGCCATGTTGCTCTTTTCACCAGTCAGAACTGTCGGATTCTGTCATCCAAAGTTCTAAGTTTGATGATAAGGTGTTGGATGAATACACTCTCCTGAAGGCCAACAGGACAGGAAGAGTGTATGCCTTAGATCTTTCCAAGAAAATAGATCTCAAAGGCCATCCTTGCCTATTTTCCAAGGCTTCCCCTAAAGAATCTACTCTATGGCATAGAAGGCGGGTCATGTTAATCTCAAAAACATGATCAGCTGACAAACCATGGTTTAGTAAGGGGACTGCCTATGAAGGAGTTCAAATGTGAAGATAACTGCACTGCTTGTTTAAAAGGAAAACAGCACAAAGCTTCATTTCCCTCCATAGAAGAACCTAAGTCCACTGCCTGCTTACAACTTCTTCACATGGATCTCTTTGGTCCTGTGAGAGTGATGAGTATGGCTAAGAAGAATACTGTCTGGTAATTGTGGATGATTACTCCAGATTTGTATGGACTTTCTTCTTGCATTCAAAGGATGAGGCAGCTCAGAAGATTATCAACTTTGTGTTGTATGTTGAGAAGCAGTATTCCCTCTTAGTCAAGTGTATTAGAAGTGATAATGGAACAGAATTCAGAAACAATACACTTGATGAGTTCTACCTCTCAAAGGGAATAAAGAGGCAGTTTAGCATTCCAAGAACTCCTCAACAAAAGGAGTAATGGAGAGAAAGAACAGGACCCTTATTGAAGCTGCAAGGTCCATGTTGGCTGATTCTGGACTGCCAATGACTTTTTGGGCTGAAGCTGTCAATACAACTTGCTATGTACAGAATAGAGTTCTAGTAAATCAGAGGTTGATGAAGACTCCATATGAATTTCTTCATCATTTGGCCCCTCTAATTTCATTCTTCAAGCTTTTGGGTGTCCTTGTTTCATTCTCAACACACGGGATCAACTCCAAAATTTGATCCTAAGGTGGATGCAGGGTACTTTGTTGTTATTCATCAACTTGGAAAGCATACAGAGTCTTCAACTGCAGAACAAAGATGGTTGAAGAGACTCTACATGTTAAGTTTAATGATTTCCAAAGGACAAGATTCCACAAAGCCCTGTGGAGCTATTTGATTTGACATACTGCAATATGTTCCTTATCAAACTCCTGCTGTTGCTCCTGTCAATAGTTCACCACCTGGCGGTACTGCTGGTGCTGCTGATGATGATGATAGCAGTACTCACCTCTTCAGGTTAGTGACCAACTGCCTGCGTCCTCTAAACCTGATGCTCCTGTAGCTTCAGTAGCTTCATCCACAACAAGTGCTGATGAGATTTCTGCATCTTCAACTTCATTTGAGTTGCCACCATCTACATGGTTTCAAGAGTCTGCATCAACATCTGTTGCTGCTGAAGGTTCTACGAACACTTGGACTGATCTCATTGTTTATCCAGAGCTGAAGAATCACCCAATGTCTCAAATCATTGGTGATATCAATGCTGGAGTTTCAACCAGAAGTCAATGTCCATTTTCTGCTTCTATGCTCTCTTCATCAGTCAGCTAGAGCAAAGAATTATCATGTTGCACTTAGAGACAATGGCTGGGTTAAAGCAGCACTTGAGCTTCTTCAGTTCATAAAGCAACAAGTGTGGGAGCTTGTTCCTCTTCCCCCAGGTAAGTGTGCAATAGGCACTAAATGGGTGTTAGGAATAAAACAGATGAAAATGGGCTTATTGTTAAGAACAAGTCCAAACTAATGTTCAGGGGTTTGCACAAGAAGAAGGTATTGATTATGATGAAACCTTTGCCCCTGTAGCCAGACTAGAGGCAATTAGATTGTTCTTTGCCTATGCTGCACTCCACAATCTTAAAGTTTTTCAAATGGATGTTAAAAGTGCATTTTTATATGGTAAAATAAAAGAAGAAGTTTATGTGTGTCAACCACCAGGCTTTGAGGATAATAAACACCCAGAATGGGTATACAAGCTTGATAAGGCTCTTTATGGGTTGAAACAACTCCTAGAGCCTGGTATGAGACATTATCTAACTTTCTTCTGCAAAATAATTTCACTAGAGGCTCCATAGATAAAACTTTATTTATTAAGAAGGTGGATCAGCATAAGCTACTTGTTCAAATTTATGTTGATGATATTATATTTGCATCCTCTGATCCCCAGTTGTGTGATGATTTTACAAAATTAATGCAAGAAGTTTGAAATGAGTGCAATGGGAGAATTACAGTTCTTTCTAGGCTTGCAAATCAAACAAAAAGCTGGTGGAATTTTCATTCATCAGTCTAAATATACAAAAGATCTTTTAAATAAGTTTGATTTACAAAACTGTAAGCCCTGTTTTACTCCCATGTGCAACACCACACAATTGGATGTTGATCAGAAAGGTAAAGCTGTTGATGAAACGCTTTACAGATGTATATTGGGTCCTTGATGTATTTAACAGCTTCTAGACCAGATATTATGTTTGCTACATGTGTTTGTGCTAGATTTCAGGCTGCACCTAAAGATTTCATCTGATTGCAGTCAAGAGGATCTTTAGATATTTGCAAGGTACACAATCTCTAGGTTTATGGTATTCCACTGGGCACTCTTGCAAATTAGTTGTTTTCTCTGATAGTGACTATGCAGGGTGTAAGTTGACCAGGAAATCAACTTCTGGTGGATGTCAATTCCTAGGCAACTGTTTGATTTTTGGCAGAGTAAGAAACAACATCTGTTGCTACATCCACTGCTGAAGCCGAGTACATTGCTGCTGCAAGTTGTACATCCCAAGTACTCTGGCTTCAGAATCAACTTTTGGATTATGGCATTACAGAGACTAAGACTCCGTTATTAATGGATAGTGCTTCAGCTCTTTGCATTGTCAAAAATCCAGTCCAGCACTCTAGGACCAAACATATAGAAATTAAACATCATTTTATAAGAGATTGTTTTGAAAAGGGTCTAATTATCCTATGTTTGTGCCTAGTGCTGATGAGCTTGCAGACATTTTTACTAAGCCTTTGGATAGTTCAACTTTCCACAACCTGGTGTTAAGGCTTGGTATGCTGCAGCTAGAATAAGTGACAACTACTGATGATCTCAGTAATAAGTACTGATGATCATTGGTAACCATGTCACATATAAGTACTGATGAGTTCTTTTACCCTCAGTGGTTTTTATAACTACTGAAGGCTAAATGCCTCACAAGTACTGAAGTACTTTATCTGTTCTAAACTACTGATGTAGTTACAACTACTGAAATCAGTACAAAAACAGATAAGTATTGATGTCCTATGAAACACCTGAAAAGCAGATGAAACGTCTGATGAGTAAGTGTTGAGGATAGTATGAAACAGCTGCAAAGCTAAGAATTGATGAAAACAGCTGATGAGTAATTTCTCTTCAGTTGTTTCTACAACTGCTGTTTCTAAACAACTGAAGCAAGACCACAGTCTTCAGTAGTTTCACAACTACTGATGACTAATACCAAGTCTTCATTTGTTTACAACAACTGATGGCAAAACCACTGTCTTCAGTAGTTTCACAACTACTGATGACAAAAACCAAGTCCTCAGTTGTTTACATCATATTGAAGTCAAAACCACTACCTTCAGTAGTTTCATAACTACTGATGGTTAACACCAAGACTTCAGCTGTTTCAACGTCTGATGGTCAAAACAAGTCTTCAATGTTTTATAACAACTGATGACAACACCACCACTGTCAGTCGTTTTAAACCTCTGAAGGTTAATACACGTCATCAGTAGTTTCAAACAGCTGATGACCACACCAAAACCTTCAGTAGTTTTCTTTCAGCCTTTTCCTCTCCCAACCTATAAATACCTGTCTTCTTCTCAAACGGTCCATTAGCCGTTCTTCTGACCTTCATACTTTCAAAAATGGCAACCATGAGTCTAAAACCCCGACATAACTGCGTTGCCTACCTCACGAAATCGGCCTTCTGGACAAAGTTTGATCACGCCATAGACCTAATGGCTGATTCTCAATATAATAAACTCTGCTCTTAAACCCGACCATCTACCCAGAGTCACTCAGTCAGTTTTGGTCCAATGCCTACGTTCACACTGATGTGCCTACCGGCCAAATCTCTGTTAGGTCATTGGTCAACCAAAAAAAAGTAGAGGTTACACCTGATAGCATTCGTCGAGTGCTAAATTTACAAGATGCTACTGCTGTGACTGAGTACCCAAAGGGCACAACTGATATGTCCTTCCTCAACAATGGGTACGATGGAAATCTTCGTGCTGCTACCATACTGAAGAAGAACTTCCCTGATGCTGAACGACTGATATTTCATATGGTGAAGGTTTGCTTAGCCTCGAAGACATCCTCATGGGATCAAATGTCTTCCCAGTGGCAACAGGTATTTTAGTCGATTCTTGAACACCAACCTTTAAATTTTTCACAAATTGTGTTTCTAGAAATCAAAGATCTGGCACAGAAACCTGTGGGAAAAAGATGGCTATTATATCCCAGGTTTCTGATGGCCATAATTTTAAATGAATTGCAAACTGATGGCCTTGTTGGCCTTGGAGTCCCTGCACCAGCTGTTCTAGCTGAGGTATACTCCAGTCATAACTCCGACCAATCTCTCAAAGAAGCTGCCCGTTTGCTCAAACCCAAGCAAAGGGAACCCACAGCTTCAATGCGAGATCCAAAGTCCCCACCAAGCCAAAATCCAAACCCAAACAAGCTAATCAGGGAGATGAGTCCCCTGATGATGCTCCTGTACCACCCAAACAGGATAAACCTACTGGTTCAAACCCCCAGTAGCGTTAACGACTCAACCAGCCACAACCGCACAGGTATCCTCTCAAAATGATCATGTTGCAACCACTTCAGGGGAAACCACATTACTGAGACCTCTCTCACTTGAGGAGGTTATCATTGAAGAGCATCCCTCTCCCCGGATGCAATCAGCTTCTATCCCGTCTCCCCATGCAAATGCCCCTCAAAGCCCAACCATTATAATTGCCAATGTGCTGACTCAGCTGCATACCTCTCCTCCTCCCCTACAACCACCAACACAGGGGAGAACAACAGCAATTGAGGAAGAGGATACACATGCTTCTGACAACCCCCAACACCGGGGTTTAAATGTTCTATCTCCTGGTGTGGATATGGAGATCAGAACATCTGGTGAGGCTGCCACCTCTTCTGAATTAGCATATGATTAGCTTGAGGTTGGTAACATAACTAAGACCTCACCAGAGGCAACAGCTGATGACGGCCAAAGTCCTGAAGCTGGAAGTCCCCAGTTCCAAGACAAAGGGGCACATGCTACATCTCTTCTACACCCAGTGCATGTACATCCTGCTACAAGCAGGAAGTCAGGTGATTCAGCATCTGCTGATGATGACCTGGGGTTCTTTTATGATGTCTTGCCCAGAACACAATCCTAGAGGAGGAAGTCAGTAGGCTGCAAAAACTACTTGACCAACTCTCTCAAGGAGAAAGACCATCTGCCACCACATCAACCCACAGATGGCACCTTCCTCTGAAGGTCCCTTAAACACACAGCCACTACAAAATTCTCAGCCACCTGCCTCTGTTTCCGGCACCATTTCTCAGGATCAAAACCCCCCTGAGAAAATGGATGCTATCCCTCAAAATCCCCTATCTCTCATCACACCGTAGCTAACCGAATTTGTTATTAAAACTATTGATGAGAGACTTTCTTCTGTCTTACAACCCCTGGTGGAGGATGTACTGAGCCAACAACTTTCGCTACTCAATCCCTTGCAACCAATGCACCCAAAAAGGGGGATAGTTCAGCGGTGAAAGCTAAAAGAAAGAGGATGGAGAAGGAGAGAGAGAAAGAGAAGGATAAAGAGGTGGAAAAAGAGAAGGATTGTGTGTATGAGGCCGAAAAAGAGAAGGAGAATGTGATTGAGAAGGGAGCTGAAATTGAAAAAGTACATGAAAGTCAAAAAGATTTTCACGTTACATACAAGAAAAAGAAGAGTGCTGAGAGAAGAGAAGAACTTGAACGAAATGGTAAAGAGGCTGATGCTGAACACAACAGATCAATGGACAATATCATTGATCAGCTGTTTAGGCAAGGTTTCGACACTGAAAAGCTGGATTCTGAAATAAGTTAGAGATCGAAGAGATCCAACAAAGAAGGGCCAGCTACAGCACTATGGATAGAGAGAGACTTGAGATCATGATTAGATTTATCAGCAAATACCTTGGGAGATCATTGATCGAAGTAAAATCATGGACCAGGGACAACATCATGGCCATAACCTCCAAGATCTGTTCGTCTGAAGCATACACTAAGGGTTTAGTAGTCGAAGCTTTGAATGAAGTAGGAGCAGGGAGCTGGACTGAGCTAGCCAAACACTCAAAAGCCACACTCACCTACAAAATGCTAACTCAGCCTGTCAACATTCCCTCTCCAAAACAACCACAACCACAACCCACAAAACCAACTCCCTTACCCTCAAAACCAACAGCCGATGATGCACCTAAGCAGAAGAAGAGAAGGGTGTTGAGGCTTGTGGAAGAAGAAGAAAATGATGATGAAGAAGATAGGCTGCCGATCTCAGCTGTTCTGCAGTTGCCTAAGGCCAAAGATCTCTCTTGCAATAACTCCTGAGCAACAAAGAGATGCAATCAAAGTGAAATTAGAAGAAGAGAACAACACAGATTGCACGATGAAGAGTTATTGAGGAGAGTAGATAAAGCATATGCAGCCACTTCCTCCATCATCAATATGAAAAACAAGCTCAGAGGATTTATACTCTTAGACATACTTTTCAGTATGTGAAAGAAAGAGTAAGAATTTGGTCTGATCCTAGGGTGGCTCACAGAATACAAAAGAAAAACATCCTCAGAGATACAATGGGTAAGTGAAAAAGATTGTAGATGAAGTGATCTCCTTAGCCCTTGTAGTTTCACCCTGGGAAATCCTGGAAGATTTCAAAAAGGCCTACACCTCAAACATGCCTCCCACAAAGATGCTAGAGAACAGAATGATCAAAAGGGGCTGGTGTACAAGAGGCTGAATGAGACCAGAAAGGATGAGTTACCACTGTTGTTAGAAGGTCATCATCCTGATGAATTTGCTTACAGACAGATTACAACAGTGGTACTCAAAAATGGAAAACAGGTCAAATTCCTGTCTGAGCACTATGGGCCTGAAGGATTCTTCGATGGTGAGGCAGAGGAGCTCACCATGGAGGAACAAATTGTATTTTTGGAGGCCTACACGAGGGAATCCTACAGCTCATAGTTGGGAAGTGAGTCTCATGGATGGGGGAACAGCTCAGTGTCCAATTCCCTAATACAGAGCTCCCATCCATACATTGCCAACCAATCATCAGAGACTCATTCCCAGGCCAGTGCTTATATGGGTCATCTTCTTAACTGATCAAGAAGGAAAAAGACCAACCATTCTGCCAAAAATAAGTGGGAAAATAAATCAATTAGAGGTTTTGGCTGCATTGGTTCAGGGGGAGTTTGTTGGACCAAAAGAACTAATGAGCCAAGATCAGAAACCCTAAGTCCCACATGATATCACAACAACTGCTGAAGGCTTCATCAGCAGTTCGACAAGTGCTGAAGACTTCAACAGCTGAAGATCAAGTACTGAAGACTTCAACAGCTGAAGACTAAAGTGCTGAAGCTCAACAGCTGAAGAACACAAGTGCCAAAGCTCAACAGCTGAAGAGCACAAGTGCTGAAGCTGAAGACCAAAGTACTGAAGTACAACAGCTGAAGAGTCCACAAGTGCTGAAGATCAACAACTGATGTACAAAGTCTGAAGACAGAGACTGAAGACATCAGCTGATGACATCTACTGAAGTCATCAGCTGATGAAACATCTGAAGTTTAAGTCTAAGACCAAGTACTGAAGTTTCAGTAGTTGTCACAACAGCTGAAGAGCACTTCTTCAGTAGTTGTGATATCAGTAGTTTTATGTTTTTACTTTCAGTAGTTTTGTAAAACGACTGAAGAGCTTGTTCTTCAGTCGTTATAGTTTCAGTAGTTTCTTTTCAGTAGTTGTAGTACTGATAACACTTAGTATTTTTGTAAGAAGATGTCAGCTGTTTTGACATCTTCAGTAGTTGTGTTTCAGTTGTTTAAATAATTCTGTTAGATGTCACTATCAAGTGACATCAGCAGACGTCACATCTCCTATATCAGGAATGTTCCAGCACGACATTCCTATATAAGGGATGATTGACCTGATTGTATGTGTGACAATTTGCCATCACGAAAGCATGTGATTGAATGAAAATTCTTTTGCAGAAACTTTCTCTCTCTATAACTAATTCTATTAATTGCAATATCTTTGGTATTCTTGCTCGAATTGTGCTAGTTGGTACTCTATTCCGCTGCTGAAATCATTCCAATCGATCAAACTAGATGCTGAGATCCTATCATGATGTTATCCATTGATCGACTATGTTCAGCATCAGCCTTCTTTACCATTGTCTCCAAGTCAGTCTCCTTCTCATTCTTCCTTTTCTTGGATGTGACATGAAAGTCTTTAGTACTTTCAGTCACTTTCTCCATGTCAATATCCTTCACCTTCTCCTTTTCAGTTTCTTTCCTATCTGCCATCCTCTTTCTTTTTGCTTTCACTGACTGAATCTCCCCCTTTTTGGTTGCATTGGTTGCAAGGGTTTGATTGTCAGAAAGCCTTTTGCTCACAGCATCCTCTATCATTGGTTGTATAACTGAGGGAAGCCTCTCATCAAGGGTTTTAAGGACCATATCAGTTATAGTTGATGTGATGAGAGGTATGGAATGTTGAAAGATAGCAGCTATTTGCTCAGGGGGTTTCTATCCTAAGAAATAGTGCCAGAAGCAGAGGCAGGTGGCTGAATGTTTTGGAGTGGTTCAGTGTATGGGAAACCTTCAGAGGAAGGTGCCATCTGTGGAATGCGAGGGGTAGATGGTCTTTGATCCTGAGAAATGTTGGCAAGCAGCTCTTTGAGACTGTGCACCTCATCCTCGAGGATGGTGTTTTGGGCTAAAACATCATAAAAGAAGCCCAGGTCATCATCAGTGTTTACTGAATCACCTGACCTCCTGATAGAATCAGGATGAACATGCTCTGAGTGTAGATCAGTAGTAGCGTATGCCCCTTGGTCATGGTACTGGGGACTTCCTGCCTCAGGACCATGTCCTTCATGGTAGTTGCCTCTGGTGAGGTCTTATGGACAGTACCAAATTCATCCTGATCATTTGCTGAAGCAGGAGAAGTGGCAGCCTCACCAGAAATTCGAATCTCCGTTTCTACACCTAGAGATTGAATATGGTAACCCCTGTGTTGTGGGGTGTCAGAAGCACTTTGGTCCTCCCCCTCAATGGTTGGGGCTATCCCAGTTGTGATTGGTATCTGGGGAGGGGGTGAGGAGTGCAACTGAGTCAGCACTTTGGCAATCATGATGGTAGGACTTTGGGGGGCGGTTGTAGTGGGAGAGTGTGTGAAGGTAGTATGCACCCGGGGAGAGTGGTGCGTTTCAATGGCAACCTCCTCAAGTGAGGAAGGTTCCAGATGTATAGGTGCCCCAGAGATGGTTGCTACAGGCTCCTGTTGAGAGGAAACCTGAGCGGTTGAGGGTGAGTGAGTCCGTGTATCTACTGGGGGGTTATGAGCACTAGATATAACCTGCATTTGTGTTGCAGGGGCATCCTCAGGGGACTCATTTCCCTGAGTAGCCTTTTTGGCTTTCTTGTGTTTAGGTTTGGTGGGGACAAAGGATTTGGAGGTGGTGGCTGTGGGTTCTAGCTGCGTGGGTTTTCGCAATTTGGCAGCCAGTTTGAGTGACTGGTATGAGTTGTGCCTGGAGTATACTTCAGGCAATACAGTCGTGGCAGGGACTCCAAGGCCAACAAGTCCGTCAGCTTTCAGCTGGTTTACTATAATGGCCATTAGGAACCGAGGATATAATATCCATCGGCCAGCTATAGGCTTGGAGGCCATATCCTTGAGTTCAAGAAATAATATTTCAGAAAAATTTAAGTGTTGTTGGTCAAGGATAGAGAATAATACCTGCTGCCACCTCGTTGACATTTGATCCCAAGAAGAAGTCTTAGGAGCTAAGCATACATTCACCATATGAAAAACTAGTCGTTCCGCATCATGGAAATGTTTCTTCAGGATGGTAGAGGCACTAAGGTTACCCTGGTATCCATGTTGGGAAAATGATAGATCAATGGTGCCCTTTGGATACCCAGTGGGGAAAGTGGCATCATCCAGTTGTAGGGTTTGTCGAAGGATTTCTGGAGTGATGACCACCTGACGATTGTTGACAAATGACTGGAGAGAGTCGATGTCATTCTCCCCAGTGACGAGGGTGACGTTCGTCCAGAACTGCTGGAGGGATTCGGCATGAATGGTAGGATTTAGAAGGAAAGCCGTTTTGTATGGGAGTTGATCATTAGATCAATGGCATTATCAAATTTTGTCCAGAAGGGTGATTTAGTAAGGTAAGCAACACAGTTGTGTTGTGGTTTAAGCTTCATGTTCGCCATTGATGTGAGAGAAGGTTCTGAGTTTTTGAGAGGTTAGTTTTGAGATGATGAAGCTCTGTAAGACAAGGTATTTATAGGGTATGGGTTATAAAGCAACTGAAGGGTTTGGTATGAGTCATCAGTAGTTTTAAGCGACTGATGAGTGGTATAACCTTCAGAGGTTGAAACAACTGAAGTCTTGGTTGTAGGCATCCGTAGTTATAAAACTACTGAAGACCATGGTTTTAGCTTCAGATGTTGGAAACAGCTGACGACGTGGTGTTAGTCATCAGTAGTTTGTCATCAGTTGTTGTAAACAGCTGACGACGTGGTATTAGTCATTAGTAGTTGTGAAACTACTGAAGACGTGGTTTTGTCATCAGTTGTTTTAGATGAAGCAGCGGTTTTAGAAACAACTGAAGAGAAAATTCTGATCAGTAGTTTTCGTCAATTCATAACTTTTCAGCTGTTTCATACTGTCCTCAACACTTACTCATCAGTCTTTTTGGCTGTTTTTAGTTGTTTCATACGACGTCAGTATTATCTGTTTGTACTTATATCAGTAGTTATGACTGTATCAGTTCTTGTAACAGAATCAGTACTTATTTGTGATATGGTTACAAATGATCATCAGTACTTATTTACTGAGATCATCAGTAGTTATCACTTATTCTAGCTGTAGCATACCAAGCCTTAACACTAGGTTTTGAAAGTCGAACTACCCAAAGACTTAGAAAATGTCTGCAAGCTCATCAGCACTAGGCACAAACTTTGGATCAATCAGACCTTTTTCAAAGCAGTCCCTAATAAATGATGTCTGATCTCTATATGTTTGGTCCTAGAGTGCTGGACAGGATTCTTGACAATGCAAAGAGCTGAAGCACTATCCATTAATAATGGAGTCTTAGTCTCTGTAATGCCATAATCCAAAAGTTGGTTCTGAAGCCAGAATACCTGAGAGTACAGCTTGCAGCAGCAATGTACTCTGCTTCAGCAGTGGATGTAGCAACAGATGTTTGTTTCTTACTCTGCCAAGAAATCAAACAGTTGCCTAGAAATTGACATCCACCAGAAGTTGACTTTCTGGTTAACTTACACCATGCATAGTCACTATAAGAAAAAGCAACCATTTGCAAGAGTGTCCAGTGGAATACCATAAACCTAGAGATTGTGTACCTTGCAGATATCTAAAGATCCGTTGACTGCAATCAAGTGAGACTCTTTAGGAGCAGCCTGAAATCTAGCACAAACACACGTTGCAAACATATATCTGGTCTAGAAGCTGTTAAGTACATCAAGGACCCAATCATACATCTGTAAAGTGTTTCATCAACAGCTTTACCTTTCTGATCTGTATCTAGTTATGTGGTGTTGCACATGGGAGTAGAACAGGGCTTACAATTTTGTAAATCAAACTTATTCAAAAGATCTTTTGTATATTTAGACTGATGAATGAAAGTCCCATCAGCTTTTGTTGATTTGCAATCCTAGAAAGAACTATAATTCTCCCATTGCACTCATTTCAAACTTCTTATGCATTAATTGGTAAAGTCATCACACAACTGTGGATCAGAGGATGCAAAAATAATATCACCAACATAAATTTGAACAAGTAGCTTATGCTGATCCACCTTCTTAATGAATAAAGTTTTATCTATAGAGCCTCTAGTGAAATTATTTTGAAGAAGAAAATTTGATAATGTCTCATACCAGGCTCTAGGAGCTTGTTTCAACCCATAAAGAGCCTTATCAAGCTTGTATACCCAATCTGGATGTTTATTATCCTCAAAACCTGGTGGTTGATACTTAAACTTCTTCTTTTATTTTACCATATAAAATGCACTTTTAACATCCATTTGAAAAACATTAAAATTGTGAAATGCGGCATAGGCTAAGAACAATCTAATTGCCTCTAGTCTGGCTACAGGGGCAAAGGTCTCATCATAATCAATACCTTCTTCTTGTGAAAACCCCTGAACAACCAGTCTGGCCTTGTTCTTAACAATAAGTCCATTTTCATCTGTTTTGTTCCTAAACACCCATTTAGTGCCTATTGCACACTTACCTGGGGGTAGAGGAACCAGTTCCCACACTTGCTGTTTCTTGAACTTAAAAAGCTCAAGCTGCATGGCTTCCACCCATCCATTATCTCTCAGAGCAGCATGATAGTTCTTTGGCTCTTGCTGACTGACGAAGAGAGCATAGAAGCACAAGTTAGACAATTGACTTCTAGTTGAGACGCCATCATTGATACCACCAATGATTGAGACATGGGGTGATCCTTCAGCTCTTGGTGCACAATAAGATCAGTGCAAGTGTTTGCAGCCGGTTCAGCATCAGCAGATGTTGATTCAGATTCTTGAACCAAGTATTAGATGGCAAATCAAACGATGTAGAGGAATCAGAAATCTCATCAGCATTTGTTGTGGATGGAGCTGCTAAAGGTACAGGAACATCAAGTTTAGTAGACTCAGGCAGTTGGTCACTGAACTTGAAAAGGTGAGTACTGATATCATCATCTCATCTTCAGTACCACCAGGTGGAAGACTTGCTGCAGAAGATGATTTATCCACATGATCTGCAACAGCTGGAGTTTGATAAGGAGCATATTGCAGTATGTCCAGATCAAACAACTCCGTAGGGTTTTGTGGAATTTTATCCTTAGGAGATTCATTGAATTTCACATGCAAGGTTTCTTCAACTATCTTTGTTCTGCAGTTGAAGACTCTGTAAGCCTTGCAAGTGGATGAATAACCTACAAAATACCCTGCATCCACCTTAGGATCAAATTTGTGGAGTTGACCCTTTGTGTTGAGAATGAAACAAGGACATCCAAAGGCTCTGAAGAATGAAATCAAAGGAGCCAAATGATGTAGAGCTTCATATGGAGTCTTCATCAACCTCTGATTACTAACACTCTATTCTGCACATTGCAAGCTGTATTGACAGCTTCAGCCCAAAAGGTCAAAGGAAACCAGAGTCAGCCAACATGGACCTTGCGGCTTCAATTAAAGTCCTGTTCTTTCTCTCCACTACTCCATTTTGTTCTGGAGTCCTTGGGATGCTAACTGCCTTTTGATTCCTTTTGAAAGATAAAAATCATCAAGTGCATGATTTTAGATTCAGTACCATTGTCACTCCTTATACACTTGACTGATAGGGAATACTGCTTCTCAACATACAACACAAAGTTTGTAATCTTCTGAGCAACCTCATCCTTTGAATGTAGAAAGAAAGTCCATACGAATCTGGAGTAATCATCCACAATTACCAGACAGTATTTCTTCTTTGTCATGCTCATCACTCTCACAGGACCAAATAGATCCATGTGCAGTAACTGCAAGCAGGCAGTGGACTTAGGTTCTTCAATGAGAGGGAATGAGACTTTGTGTTGTTTTCCTTTCAAACAAGCAGTGCAGGCTTCATCACAGTGGAACTCTTTTGTTGATAAACCTCTCACTAAATGATTTTGGATCAGCTGGTTCATGTTCTGAGATTAACATGACCCCTTCTATGCCATAGTTTAGATTCCTGAAGAGAGGGCTTGGAGAACAGGCATGGATGACCCTTAAAATCAATCTTCTTTGACAAATCCAAGGCATACACTCTTCCAATCCTATTGGCCTTCAGGAGAGTATGTTTATCCATTACCTTGTCAATCAGCCTCAGAACTTGGGAAGACAGAATCCTGCAGTTCTGGCTTGTGAAAAGTGCAACATGCCCTTTTGTCACACATCTGACTAACACTCAGCAGATTATACTTGAGATTCTCCACATGGTTGACATCATCAAACCTGATTTGTTCATTAGACACATATCCTTTCCCAATGATGTAACCTTGGCATCATTTCCAAATGAAACGAATCCCTTCTTTTCTTGAGATTAGTCATTAAGAAGAGAACTGCTCCCAGTCATATGCATAGATCCTCCACTGTCCACATACCAGATGCTCCTTTGGCATGTTGAAGAACCCTGCATGAAAGAAAACTAGTTAGATTTTGAGACCCAAACCTTTTTGGTTTGGGTCTGTTTTCATCAACAGATGCAACCATAACTTGTTTCTTATGATTAACAGCTGAAGAAGGAGATGGTGCTGAAATGGATTCCTTGGATTTGGCTTGGAATGCCTTTTCAGTGATTTGATCACAGGTGCATCTAATGGTAACTCTCCCCAACAAATGCTGAACCATCATAACAAGTGTGTCTGATTTGTAGCCAAAGCTTTCAGCTCTTGTGACATATCAGTACTTGTGTTTGATGAGTTCTTGTGATCCACCATTTCCTCCTTAAAATTAACAGACTTAGTCTGATGTTTATCATGAGGAGCACCATCAGCTGTTTTGTGATTAACCTTATCCTTCTTTTGAATTTGGTTAAAGGCTTGGGTTTATCACAATGGAATGATTGCGGTACAAACTTGGTCTCAAACTCAGTTTTCATTTCATCCATCTGGATTTTAATGAGCTTATCTCTGTTGAGTTTGGAACCCTTTCTATACCAACATTCATCAGAAAGATGATTGAATTTACCACATATTTCATATGGCTTATTCTTCATCTTGGATTGATCAACTGCTGATAAGGGAACTACTGAAGGTGTTCTCTTTAGTACTTTCCTCCTTTTAGTAATTTTGTTCAGGACGGAAGAATCTGTAACAACTGAAGAGTTGTTCTTCAGTTGTTTATTGTCAGCAGTTGTAAATCCATTTATTTCAGCTGATTTGAAATGCTTTTCAGTTGTTGTAACTTGCCCTTCAGTACTTAAGTTACTTTGAGGGACAACATCTGAAATACTCAGCTTTATGTGCTTATCAGTAGTTAACCCATCAGCCATCTGACTTGCTGAGGTATCAACCCTTATTTCATCTTTTGATTTTGGAAGATCATTTGTGAATGATGCACATGATAATGTGGTTTGGAGATTGCTTTCACTTTCAGATTTTACTATTGGTTTTGGAGTAAAATCTGTTGAGGTGCAATATGGTTATAACCAAATCCAAACTTCACATTCGAAGCAGATTGCTTACTGAGCAGCATTTCAAATCCCTTGCAGGATGACACCCAGCGGTCACACTCAACTTGGGTAACTGCAAGTTTTTCTTTGAGTTCCTTATGGTTCTCAAGAATGACCTCTAGCTTAACCTTTTCATCATTTAATTGTCATTTAAGCTTATAAATCTCATCATCTTTGTCCTTAAGGACAGACTCGTATTCAGCTTTTCTTTTGGAAATAGTTTGCTCAAGCTCTAGATTTTGATTAATTACAGCTACATTTGCTTCTCTAATAGAGACAAATGCATCTATGCAAGATTCAGAACAAAGCTTGGCCTTAGCCTCAGAAGATACCTGGGTTACCTGTGAAGAAGATGCATTGGAGCAAGAACCCTCAGTAGATTCCAGGGCCATGAGAGCTAGATTCCCAAAAGGATGTTCACCACCATGTTGACCATCACCAGTAAATAATTGCTCAGTACCAGAGAGATCATCTGGTAAACTGCTCCAGTCAACATTACCAGGGGTGAAAAAGCTGTGATAAGGTTGTGAATGAGATGGTAGAGGCTTAGGTAATGCTTGTGGTTGTTGTGCAGTAGGAACTTGAACTGGATTTGGCTGAGGCATGTAATAGCAGGGATACGGATATGACATTGTACCCTGATGGACAAGATATGCAGGTGAAACAGGTTGTGAATGATGACCAGAACTAGCAGGTTGTTGCCCCCTGTTTTGTGGACTAGTGCTTGGAAAAGTCACAAAGGGTGTAGAGGAGTTAGATCCAGATGATCTACACTCTCTTGCAAAGTGTCCAAGCCTTTGGCATTTGTGACACCTCAACTTACTCTTGTCAAAACCAACTTTGGTTTTGCCAGAGAGTCCTGGAAATTTCCTGCCAGTCCTCTTGTAGAACTTCTGAGATCTGATATTAATCAAGGCCATTTGGCTCAGAATATCCATCTCTTCTAGATCATCATCAGTTATTCCTTTCAAATCATCCATGATAAATATAAATTGTCACTATTACAGCCTGAGTGACTATCAACACCAACAAATGCATGATCTGAACTGTTTGATGAGAAATCTATATGCTCATCATAATTACTTTCAGATGCAGCATATTCTGACTCATGACCAACCAAGGCAGTGTTCCCAGGTACAAAGTCATCACTGAGCTTTCCTGATGATGCCAGTTTCCTTTTCTGCTATATCTCTCTCTCAAATATAAGCAGTTCCCATGAAGTTGGGTGAGAGATAGTTTATCCAGATTTGCACTAGAGCGTAGGACAACAGTGTATGTGTCCCATCTCTCAGGCAGTGATCTAAGGAATCTGTTGTTCATCTGGCTATTGGTATATTCATGTTTGACCATTTTTAGCTCAGAGATCAAACAGGAAAAACGCTAAAACTGTTGAGTCAGTGTCTCACCCTTCCTATGAGAGAATGTTTCATATTGTTAGGCAAGGATTTCTCTGTTGTTTTCTAAGACCTCATCAGTTCCACCGAATTGTTCCTTCAGTGCATTCCAGAGGTCATGACCAGTTTCATGATGCATAAGCCCTGAATAGATTTCATTTGGCAGTGCCATGGCCAGAATTCCATGGGCTTTAGCATCAATCTCAAACAGTTTCGATCTTCATCTGAGTATTGTTCCTTCTTCTTTGAAACCATTTGATTGGTTTCCAGATTGTTCACCATAGGCTTATGTGGACCATGTACCACTGATGTCCAACAACCCGAACTGTTAACAGACAGGTGATAAAGCATTCTTCGTTGCCATATGTATACTCAGTCCTAACCAGCATCAGAGGCTTGGTTGAGGAACGAGGGTCATTAGAAGGAGTAGTCATTCTCAGATTCACCCAAAATAAATTAAGTTTTAACAGATTTAGAACAGAACACAACAGACCAAATGAACCAAGAGAAAACAGAAAGCAATAAAACGAAAGTGGCAGAAATTCAATTTAACTATAACCAATTCTTGCAAATATGCCAATTCAATCAAATGCAAATATCGATTAGCAGTTTCAATGATCAATTGTTAGATCGATCAATGATGAACCTGAGACCTGTGGCTCTGATACCAATTGTTAGGATCAGTGATCTACGTTTGATTGATTAGGGAGTATTGCAGCGGAAATCAAACAATGAATTTAGACAATTCATAAGAATACAGTTGATATTCAAAGTAAGAACAAATGATTATAGAAAGAATTCTGCAAATCAAAGATTTCATTCAATACGCGCTTTCGTGGTGGCAAAATGTCACACTTACAATCAGGTTAATCATCCCTTATATAGGAATGTCGTGGTGGAACATTCCTTATATAAGAGATGTGACGTCTGCTGATGTCACTTGATAGTGACATCTAATAGAATTATTGAAACTACTGAGAGTTAACACAACTACTGAAGATGTCAAAACAGCTGACATCTTCTTACAAAAATACTAAGTGTTAACTATCACTACAACTACTGAAAAGAAACTACTGAAGCTACAACGACTGAAGAACATGCTCTTCAGTCGTTTTACAAATACTGAAACAAAAAGAAAACTACTAAAAGGAAACCATCACAACAACTGAAGAATGCTTCTTCAGTTGTTGTAACAAACTTTGAAGGCTTCAGTACTTGTACTTGGACTTCAGCTGTTGTCATCAGCTGATGTCTTCAGTCTTTGTACTTCAGCTGTTGATCTTCAGTACTTTGTTCTTCAGTTGTTGATCTTCAGACTTTGGTCTTCAGCTGTTGAAGTCTTCAGTACTTTAGTCTTCAGCTGTTGAAGTCTTCAGTACTTTAGTCTTCAGCTGTTGAAGTCTTCAGTACTTTAGTCTTCAGCCGTTGATTTTCAGACTTTGGTCTTCAGCTGTTGAAGTCTTCAGACTTTGTCAAACAGTTGATCAAGTCTTCAGCAGTTGTTGTGATGTCTGTGGGACTTAGAGGTTTTTCTGATCTGGCTCATTGGTTCTTTTGGTCCAACAACAGACCTTGTGGTGACGGATGTCACATATACCCACCACAAGGAACTTCAAATTACATAATTGAGTGGGGGTATGATGCTGACAGCAAAGCCCTCATTCTTCAAAGAGTTCAAGGGCAGCTAGAGGTCTTCAATTTTTAGACCTTGAATTACTATGATGGTCTTGACCTGATCAACATGCCGCTTGTCAACCCAAGCCAATATAGGCAAGCTGGTAGGCTGGCTTAAAGGATTCAAGACAGAATTACTATTGTTCAGCCAAAGAAGGAGACAAAGCAATAAGGTAATGTCATTGGTCAACTGGATGTTGAGGCAGACCCTGAGATTAGCTTCAAAGGGAAAACCTTGACTGAAGGCCTAGTGATAGAGCCTCGAAGTCTTGTCACACCTACAACCACTTCAGCAATTCATTCCCCCAGTGACACACTTGCTAGTAAAGGTGTATCACAACCTCTCTTCGGCCGGTGCATGGATGCTACTACCGGAAATGAAGGCCAAAGCTCTCTCCACCCTGAGTTACAAAGGTCTGTGGGTGACAAAGGGAAAAATAAAATAACTCCTGATGAGATTGAGGAGGAGGAAGAAAGAGAGAGGAAGAGGAAGCTAAGAAGCGATAGTTCTATTAGGTCAATAGGATTCATGCAAACTGGAATCAGGGTTGCCCCCAGACCAGATACTCAAAATGATGAGTTAACAACAGTCAAGATTGCTTACTTACAAACCAGGAACTATGACATTGATCATATCATCTCCCTCCCTTTAGAGGAACTTAATGAACTGGCAGACATGGAAATGTGTAAAGAGAAGAAGGAAGCAAAGGATGCAAGATTACTCCTTTAGATCAAGGAAGAAAAGAGACTAAAAAGACTTTACAAATATGTTCCTTCTCTCTAACCAGATCAAGAAAGCCCTATGCAAGAGACTGTGGCACCCCAACAACCTCAGGTAGATAAAGAAACTGACAGGAAAAACATGATAAACTACCTAAGTGCCACAGGTCTCTACCAGGCAGATGCACTTTTTCCTTGCCCTTTGAGTATATTAAGTTTGAGTACCTCAAACAACTTGAACTTCAAGTACTCAAAGAGCAGAAGGCTATAAAAAGGAAAATGAGGGAAAAGCATCCATAGCAAGAGTGATCATATGGAAAAGTCAAAAGAAGTCTGCTGATAGGTAGAGGATAATGAGCTTCTTGAAGTTGTATGGATTCTTTGGAAGGAGACTTGGCCCTGTTGCAGCATATATAGTCATATATAATGTGTCCGTCGCTTGTCGAACAGTCTAGGCTTAATGTTATACACCTGATATGTTGTAAACACATGAAACTGGGTCATCACAAGAGCATATGCGAATGAGACTCAGTCGTACAACTGAGCCATGCTAATGGACCAGCCGTGCGACTAAGAGATGCGATTGGGACATTCGTAAGACTGAACCATAAGTATGGTCCAGTCGTACGATTGAACCATACGCATGGTCCAGTCGTACGATTGAACCATACGCATGGTCCACTCGCACGAATGGGCCCAGTCGCATCTAATATGGGCGGAGGTCTATATATATACCAGTTTTAATGTGTAGAAGTAGGGGAGGGAGAGGAAGTCTGCCCGGAGCCTAGGGCTGCCGGATGAGAGGGGAGATCATGCTCGATCTTCCCCTTGCCAAGAGTCTTGATTCTTATGTTGTAATGAGTTTGTAATCGATAGGTTTTATCAATGAAACCATTCAATTATAGTTCGTATTATTGTTTGACTTTTGGTTTGATGTTTATCCTTCCGTCAAGAACATGCTTGGATGTTTATCGATCCGAAGAAAAACCGACTTCACAATTGGTATCAGAGCCGGTTACTGCTGGAATGATCTAACAATCATTCTAGCAACCCGAGCTCTTGATTTCTGGATTGAATTTCAGATCTTGACGTTAAACCCACTTCGTGTTCTTCATGTTTTGCTAAGATCTTGTTACGTGTGTTGCTTCTATGTTGAAATCGAATTCGAAACCACGTTCATGTCACCCTTTCGAATCTGATGATGTCTACTTTGTTTCGGTTCATGTTGAATTTGTCAGATTAGGGTTTTAGGCAGCCCTGGCGGTTGCAGATCTGAAAATCTACGTGCAGACCCGTTCATGCGACTGGGCCATGCGAATGGACCATTCGTACGACTGGGCCATGCGAATGGACCATTCGTACGACTGGACCATGCGAATTAGCCATTCGTACTCAGTCGTGCGACTAGAGTAGTCGTATGTTCAATCGCACGAATAAGCCATCCGCATTGACTCATTCGCATTTGTTCCAGACTAAAAAAAAAGAGTATGGAACAGCTTCTTGCACAGATTTGAAGATGAGCAAAGCATATTCACCCAGAGGTTCGTTTGTCAAATAAGTTCGATGTGTACCCCATTATTCATCGGATTTCCAGAATAGGTGAATGTAATTGGAACATGAAAGAGAGAAGAGAAGATGTCCGCAGTTGTTGCTGATTTTGTGGGGTAGTCAGGAGCATCTGACTACTTATGGGCCAATCAAGTTATATTTATCCGCACAGAATGGATTCTGCTTCTTAGGAGGAATCCTTGTATATAGAAAGTGAAGACGCAATCAGAAAGTGATGATGTGAACCGGTTTCCGATGATGAATCTTCGTGCGTGCTGATTTGGTTGATATTGTCAGCTGTGGATTGGAACCTTCAAACTTTTGCCCAATACACCGTGTCAAGACGCAAGGAGAGCACAATGTCTATATATTGGGATATGTTGAATGTTAGGGGGATTTCTACAGGTGGTGATGTTAATCAGGTTAGCCTGTGTGAAGATTGTAGCAATGGAAAACTGTTCGTATCATTATCTGGAAAAATCAATCATATGGGGAATCTTGCTGCTGTGATGGTGTTCTGCAAAGTAAACAAAAGCTATTGTGCCTAAATTCACTTTCAAGGATGTGGCAGTAACCTGACGGATTGGCAACGTTGGCTAATATGGTTTTCGTTTGATTCTATTGGCAACCAAAGCAAAGATTGACCGAAGATTGTAAGAGGTGTTATCTACTATTCGCAAGCAACGTACAAGGGGGAATTTGTTACAGCATATATAGTCATATATAGTGTGTCCGTCGCTTGTCGAATAGTCTAGGCTTAATGTTATACACCTGATATGTTGTAAACACATGAAACTGGGTCATTCGCAGGAGCATATGCGAATGAGACTCAGTCGTACGACTGAGCCATGCTAATGGACCAGCCGTGCGACTAAGAGATGCGATTGGGACATTCGTAAGACTGAACCATAAGTATGGTCCAGTCGTACGATTGAACCATACGCATGGTCCAGTCGTACGATTGAACCATACGCATGGTCCAATCACACGAATGGCCCAGTCGCATCTAATATGGGCCGAGGCCTATATATATACCAGTTTCAATGTGTAGAAGTAGGGGAGGAGAGGATGTCTGCCGGAGCCTAGGGCTGCCGGATGAGAGGGGAGATCATGCTCTATCTTCCCCTTGCCAAGAGTCTTGATTCTTATGTTGTAACGAACTTGTAATCGTTAGGTTTTATCAATGAAACCATTCAATTATAGTTCGTATTATTGTTTGAATTTTGGTTTGATGTTTATCCTTCCGTCAAGAACATGCTTGGATGTTTATCGATCCGGAGAAAAACCGACTTCACAGGCCCTATGTCTCTATCTATCATGGAAGAACACATAAGGGTAATCAAGTAGAAGATTAAAAGAGGAGAGTTTATTGAGTTACACTCTCCACCAAGTCAAGCCCCTCAAGTAGTGGAGGTTAAGGTTGAACCTTTTGGGATAACACAACGTGACCTGTTGAGTCTTAGCAAGTTTCATCTTTTGATACATAGCAGGGTCAAACTCCCTCTCCTTCTAAACTTGTGGGAGAGGTAGACCCAATTGAGAAAGACAAAATAGAACAACAAGGTTATGCAGGCCAGTATTCTTAGTTAAAGAGTTCTAAGAGGAGAAAAAGGATGGTCTCTAAGACCAAGTCAAAGAATAAGAAGAAGAAGATAGGGGCATCCTCCTCTAGACTTATGATGGGTTAGAACATCCTGAGGAAATGCCTCAAGAGGAAGCTCAAACAACTCCCATTCAAGCAGCTCCTCTTGCAATAGGAATACCCATCTTGTCCTAGACTTACTCCACTAATCCAGAAAGATGGCATGTAATCAGATATCAAAGTATTAAGGGTGTATACACATGGCAAGACATGTTCAATATACCTCTGCATGATCTCTTTAAGATGAGAAGATATTATGAGAGTTCGAGTCACCCTGACCATCTGATGAAGAAAGCCATGGTCATCATCATAATAAGGACTATTAACATCTAAGATCTTCAATGTTTTGGTAGCATTAACCTAGGGGGAGTTTGTAATGTTTATGTAAAAGCTCATACACCTAAAACATCTAAAGTCTTCCTACATGCAAGCATTGAAGTGTAGACGTAGAGATGCTTCGGAAGTTTTACACCATGTGCTAAAAAATACTCCAAGTGTAAAATCTTCCAAAGCCAAGAACAACATCTTCCGAAGCTTAAAGTGAAGTCTGCCGAAGCTCAGAGACAAAGTCTTTCGAAGCCAAGAAGTGAAGACAGATTATCTTCCAAATACTTTTGAATACATGCTTAATCTGACTAACCAACTTTCACAAGTTGGTGAAAAGGTCCATGCTTTTGGTGAACTATACATTGAGGTCTTGAGTCTGTGCTTTCTACTTTATGTATTTTTATCCTTTTTGTAATACATTAGGATGTGAGCTATGGCATGTCATAGTCACTAGTCAAAAGGCAATCTGCCTTTTGACTTTTCATTTGATTTTGTTGTCTAGTTCAAATGTTTCCAGATGGCCTTCTAAGTATGGATGACTGTAGGATGTAGTATAAAGTGTCTCAGGTCCTTGTAACTTTCTTTATGGTTAAAACTTGTAAAAGAACTTGAGAGTAATATACAACATTCTTGAAAACCATTTATCTGTGTAAGTTTGTGCTTGGTTCTGTCTCATATTGACTTGTGTTCATAGTATCATTCTAGCAGGTTATCGTTCCCTATTTGATCTTTTAAGTGTTCTAACATCACTCTCCTCATTGTTTGTTTGTGTTGTAAGTGATCAACCTTCCTAAACGGTCCTGCAGATGGTCTAACCAAATGTTGTTAAGTATTTGTTCATCCGCATCAACTAGTATGGATGTTTAGAAGATGACTGCGCTTAGTGTTTGTTCATCTGCATTTGTCAATGCTAATGACCAAACACTAATGCTGAAATCAAGGATGAAATGCTGATGAAGAACAAGACATTTGCATAAGTCAATGCGAATGAACAAAAGAAATGCCGATTAGTTTTGTACTTAGAGTAGGCATCTGATGTAAAGATTTATAGTAGTTTAATCATTTTGTACAGACATTTGTCTGCCTATAAATAAAATAGAAAACCCTACTTTTTGGACAACTACAATATCAGAATCTTTGATTGTCTTATGTATGAGATGTGTCAAGTTACTATTTATTGCAAAAAACCCAAGCATTCATTGTAACTTGTTTACCATCACTAATACAAATCATTTATGAGTATTTTCAGTATTCAATGTTCTGTGTTTAGTGTATTTCTGTCACACCCCAACTTTAACGACAAAATCATCAAGATGTGAGGGTTAAGATTGTTGACAACCACATAACGCTATCATTAAATAAAATATTATTAACATAAGTTTTAAAATGAAAATTACAACCATAAGTCTCATACAAGAATAAAACATAATACAAGATAAACATTCAAAATAATTTATTCATTTATTTCTAGGTCTAAATCCTAGATTTGAGCACACTTCAAGAGATCATTAAACTTGAGCATTTTCTGAAACATGTTAAAAAATAAAGGGTCAACTATAAAAGTTGGTGAGTGTCCATGGGTTAACTATACATAAATATATCTAAGATTTACAAGTAGTAATTAATGTCAATGGCTATGAATTATGCAAATTAATAGAAGACATATAGCTACAATTAAACCTTTACTAAGAATAAGATTACAAGTTTATAACGATTAGCTAAGTGTACTTGGTTCCCATGATGAACAAGCATACATCATCAGGAACCAACAATAACATCGGCTTTAGCACCAAATAGGCTTGTATGGCTCATAGATCTATGACGTCGCTAGGCTAGCAATAGTTAATGATTGTCAACATATAATGTATCTCATATAAGACTCACAATAATACAAATAACCATGACAAAAATCTAGATGAATTGCATGTGCGTTACAAGTATAAAAAGTTTACAAGTGTAAGTTGATTAGTTTAACATGTTTCACTCCAAAAAAGGTGTGAAATAATATAAAAATGGGGCATGAAAAACTCACATGACGAATAAGTATATATATGATGATTAATAAGAATAATATCCGATGTTCCAACGAAATCCTTCACAAAGTACCGAAACATATATATATTTACAAGATTTAAGTTTAATAATAAGTTTAACGATTTAATGAGAACTAGGGTTTCAATTAGAATATGCGGATTTTTGTAAGTACGTTAAATAATGTAATAACAATGATAATTTAAAGGTAACATTTGGACCAATAATAATTTATTAATTATTATTTAAAGTCCATTTTTATATAAATAAACCAAGAATAACCTTTGTTAAAATTTTTTATTAAAAAGATTTTTAATTTTTTAAATTTAGAAAAATTACAGAAAATTATTTGTGTCTTTAATAATATTTAAAGTTTATAAAAACCATTTTTATATTTACTAAAATTTTTCTATAATTAATTTTAGGCTAAAAAGCCTTTAAAAAAATGTTTGAGGGTGCCCGGGTTCGAACTCGAGACCCCAAAGTGGTGGTGTTTGTGAATAACTAGTGAACCATGGGCGTGGTCGTGGTATAACTTGGTTTGAGAATCATAAAAAATCATAAATAGATAGAAACCCCCAAATCCAAATAAACACTAGAACGATTTGATTCAAATTGAAGATCATTTTTATTATGTAAGTATTAATAATCATTGGGCTTTTGTTCCCCATGTAAAGACAAGTGTTTAGGTGTATCTAATTACCCCTTTTGATTTGAAATGCTGATAAGAGCACACGAAGAACAAGCCGTAGTCGAAGGTACACTATTATGAGTAATTTCCAGTGATAATCAAATTTAACTTGTGGGTAGCTTCGAATGATGAATTAAACTAAAATCCCCTTATCAATTGCAGTTCAACTTGTCAAATTGGTGATGTTTAAGTAGACTGCATGTCGTGATTTAGGAGAGAATCAAATGTGAAGTTTTTGTGTGTTCAGGTGCAATTGGAAGCTTTAATCGATTATGTGTAGTTAGATGATTATTTAGGTTCATTTAATTAGATTATTAAGGTTTGATGCCCAAACGACTATGGGGTTTAAGGCTGCGATTATTCTCTCGATTGAGTTTTGTAACCGGTGTTTAAACGTGATTAATAGATGTGTTCAAGTTCGAATCATGTTCTAGAAGGATTTAGGGACGATTTTGGATCAAGAACCGATTGAATTCGGTTGTTTTTGGTCTCGCCGGAGTCCGGCCGGACCTTAACCGGAAACACGAGATTAAAATGTGGGTGGAGCGGGGGTGGGGGGGGGGGGGGTTGGGTTGTAACTTTTATAATTACACATTTGGCCCTTGTAGTTTAGTTTCTATTATATTATGCACAAAAATTCCTTTTAAAGTTTATGAAATGACAAACAAACCCCCGAACTTAATTAATTTAATTTTTAAACATTTTCAAGTTTACTAATATTTTATAAAGTATTATTATTATTAACAATAATAATAAAAATATTATTATTATAATTACTATTATTTTAGTTATTATTATTGTTATTATTGTTATAATTTATTATTATTACTACTATTGTCATTCCTATGATTATTATTTTTATTATTATTATTAGTGTTATTATTATTATAGTTATTATATTTTTTTTGTTATTAATATTATCATAATTATTACTATTGTATAATTTAATATCTTGATTATTAACTTTCATATATTAAAAATTAATGAAAACTAAGAAATAAACATAAATAACCCATTAGTTTTATAATTATTAATTTCACTCTATAATCACTGACTTAATCATCATATTCATCCTTGTTGATTTACGTCAACAAAGAATATCATTCTCATCACCTAGTTAATTAGTATCAGAGCTTTGGCTCTCGGATTCACTTCATATATGTTCTTATATGAAGGAAACCCGATTGATCTGATGATTGAGTTACTATTAGCGTGTCCTTCGACTGCTAATATGTATTCATGCTCAAAATATTCTTTTGAAATATAGACATTCTTCACTATTCATCTAAACCGAGCACAAAAGAACATATCAGAACTGGGAACTTTCAATAATGTCATCTTCATCATCAAGATTTCTAACCAAAACTCAACAAAATACTGTAACCGTGAAATGTTCATCAGACTAAAGTATTGCTGCTACAATACTTATAGAAACCATCTAGAAAACCGTGACTTTGGACTGTTTTAACTATCGGGACTTAAAATCAATCTACATATTCAAACTTTCTAAAAACAAGCATATTAGAATGGATTCATTTAATTATTCTAAACTTGGTCATGCTTCTACATAAATGTGAGTTTAAGCAATGGAAGATACGATTTACGAAATATATTACAGGTGTAGATCAGGATTATTGGATTTCAATATGTAAAGGACTTTACATCCCTACGTCATTCACTGCTGATCAAGGTGCATAATATAAGACAACAAGAATTCCCATTGAAGATCCAAGCTTAAATCTTAATAATTATGAGTACAAGAAAATCAAGATTGATCTCAAAGCATACTCTATCCTTACACAAGCCTTGAAATTGGATGTTTTGAAAAGGTTGAATAAATATGGAAGAACAAAAGTAGTATGGGATGCACTATAGATAATATGTGAAGGAAGTAGTGTAGTAGTTGAAATCAATAAAGACAAGCTTATGAATTAGTATAAAACCTTCCATCACACTAAGAGTGAATCAATCTCAAAGCAACTACATCGGTTTGTGCAGTTGGTAAATGATCTGGAGATAATGGGGGTTACTTAAAAAAGATAAGGATATAAACAAAAAGATGTTACATAGTTTGCTTGAAAGTTGGAAGCAGAATGAACCATACAAAAGAACACACTTTATCCGGAGAGCACCAATTTGGATATCATGATTGCAATAATTGAAGCTCTTGAACTTGATGAGAGGAGCAAGAACCTCAGTGGAGCACAAGTCATTAAGGCTTACAAATTTGCATCAGAAACTCATTATGTGGGAAATGCTTTTGTTACTAAGGAAGACGACTCTCTCTCCTCTAAAGATCAAGACAGATCAACTGGATTTATTGCTGCTCCACCACAAAGCAAGTCTTCAACTTCAACTCAATCTACTACCACACCCTCAAGCATGCCAACTCATAAGAAATCTAAAGAGCAAAAGGAAACTTATAATGCCTTTGTTGCTTGTTTTGAAGCATACTTGGGAAGAAATGGATTCAGATGATGTGGAAGAAATAAATCTGCAATGGCAAATGTTAATGATAGCCATGGGGGCTAAAAAGTTTTTCAAAAAGGGAAGGCAACTGAGCTTGAATGAAAATACTAAACTTGGATATGACAAGTCCAAGTTTAAATGTTTCAAGTATGGTATGATTGGCCACTTGTCAAGAGAATGTAATGCACCAAGAAGAAATAACAACTTTCAAAAAATTTCATGGTCAATCATCACCACAACCGAGTTCAAGCTTCAAGCAAAGTAGTCAACAACAATTTCATCATCAAAGTCAACATCAACAATCTCATCAAAGTTAGTCTCAACTAACTAATCAAGCTCATGGAAGTAGTCAAACTACTTCAAATGCACTTGTTATCAAACAAGATGGAGTATGTGACCGGATCTTTTATGCTGAAGAAGTGAAGCCTCAATTTCAAAACGATGCTCTTATGGCTCACATAAATGATGGCCCCACTCCAACGCAATCTAAGCTAAAATCAAATATTTTCAGTGAAAAATGAATTAATAAATTGTAGGGATATCGTGAGCATAATCATAAACTGACTGCTAAATGAAAGAAGAAAAAGTAAAGTCTAAAATTCTAAACCATAAAATTAAGTGCTTTGAAATAAAATCAAATCTTTACTTTCAGACATTGAATATTTTCAAGGGGAAAGCCAAAAATGAAAAGTTAATGAATTGTTAAGTCAATGCAAAGCTGAACAATTAGACACTAAAGTGAAACTTGAAAAGTTTCAACTATCTTCAGCAAAGCTGTAAGAGTTGCTTGAGTCACAAAAGGATCTGAAAGACATGACTAGAATAGGAAACAATTCATGTCCTCCTTATAATGACAATTACAGTGTCATGCTTGAGTCACCCACTCTTTCTAAGACAAATGAACCTAATATTATCAAAACTAAATTAATAGTATCAGATATTACTAATCTTCAAAAGACAAACAAATGTATTATGACATTTATGATATGTCAAAATCACAAAACACATGAGTGTTATTCCAATCAATATTGCTCAATCTGTGAAATGAACAATAACTCAACCAACATCTATTATATTAACAAATATTGTTCAGTCTGTGACATGACAAATCACAACACATTTGATTGTTTCTTCAAACAAAAAGGCTTTAGAATTCCACAAAACAAGCCAATCTCACCAATTTTAACAGTGAAGCCCAAAATTAGAAGTTCATCATACAACAAACAATCCAGGTTTTCAACTTTTGATAATGACTTTTATGATCAAAGAGGAGTAAAGAGTGACAAAAGAAATAGTAAATAAATTATGAAACAGTCACATGATTTTCGTTCAAGAGATAAAACAAATGTTATTTTTGAAAATAAAAAATTTGTCTAATTTCTTTATAGAAATAGGGACCAAAGATTTGACTACTCATCTGACTCTTTTGTTGAAGTTGATCTAATGAAATCAAAAGGATATCAACATAAATTCATCAAAGAGGCATCCTCTAAACCAAAATCTAGGGGAACGTACCAAGAAGTTACTATCATGGATACGAAAGGGAAACCTATGACCATCATGGCTTGGGTTCCATATTCAAATTAGTTCTTTTTTCTTGTAGGGTCATTCATACAGGTCCAATAGTTTGTGGTACGCGGACAGCAGATGTTCCCGACACATGGGTTGCTGAGCTTTGATAAAGTGAAATATTGTGAGCAAATAAACTTCAATCATTGAAGCATGTCTCAGATCTGTGACAAGACATATTCTACTTACTTCACTAACACTCATTGCTACATTCCAAAACCAGGATTTCAAATTCCTAATGAATGGGTTGTCTTGAAGACCTTGAGGAAGAATAATACATATGTCTTAAAGATTAATTTTGTAATACCTAAAGTAGAAGCATGTCTTTTGTCAAAAAGCATATTTTGATGAGTCACGACTTTGGCATAGACGATTGGGATATACCAATTACAAAAACATGTATAGATTTGTCAAAGGAAACCATGTCATTGGTTTATCTGAAAAAGAATTTCATTTCATTCACCACTATTCAGAATGTCTCAAAGGAAAACAACACAAACCTTCCCACAAACCAAAGCTTGTGAACACAAATAATTCTCTATTGAAACATCTTCATATGGATCTGTTTGGTCCAACTCATGTTACGAGCATTGGAAAGAAACAATATTCTTTGATGATCATTGATGACTTTTCACGATTCACATGGGTTTTCTTTTTTACTTCATAAAAATGAAGCATTCCAAATACTAAAAGATTTTATTATTAAAATTGAAAATCAACTTAATCATAAAGTAAAATCAATTAGAAGTAATAATGGGACAAAATTAAAAAGTGAAGATCTAAGTTCATTTTGTTCAACCAAAGACATTGCTTGTCAATTCAGTGTAGCTAGAACTCCTCAACGAAATAGGGTAGCTGAAAGAAGAAATAGAACACTCATTAAGGCAACACGAGCAATGCTAGCTGATGCTAAACTGCCTATTACCTTTTGGGTAGAAGCATTTAACATATCTTGGTTTGTACAAAATCGAACGTTCATTGTTATAGAAAGCAACAAGACACCTTATGAACTTATTTTTTATAGAAAACCATTCATTGGAATTTTTAAGTCATTTGGTTGTCCTATCTTAATATTAAACACCCGAGACCAGTTGGGAAAATTTACTCCTAAGTCTGATGAGGGATTCTTAGAGTGTTTAATCCTCGATAAAACATTATTGATGAATCAACAACTGTTCAATTTAATGAGCACACCATCCTTAAGTCCATAAATGGTCCCGACAGGTTGTTTGATATTGACTCTTTTACAAGATCATTTAATCAATTTCACTTGTGAACTACATGTAACATACAATCAGCTGGTTCATCTGTATCAGTAGAAAGAAAAGATGATTTTCCATGATTCCTCCTACTTTGCTGATGGACTTAATGAAAATATTCCACTACAAGCTCATCATGTCAGACAAGCTCCATATAATGAGTGTTTCAACTGAAGCTGGTAACAATACAATTCCATCTCTTTCAAAATAACCTTCAAACAAAATGAGAAATCAGGAACAAGTCATTGTGCCAGTTATGACTATGAGAAACCAAAATGATGAAAGTCTAAAAAGTGTTGCTAATACTCAAGGAGATATCAGAGAAGACTTTGATTACTTTCACCACTCTCTATCATTACGACATGAAGATGCCTTTCACCAAGATGATCTGAATGTCTCCAACCTTGATGTATCTATGGCTGATGACTCCATTCCAACCACTAGAATACACAATGATCATCCGGTGTCTAGCATCATTGGTGAACTTAATGAGTGGGCAACAAGAAGCAAGTCAAGCATTACTAACATTTGTTTGTTTTCTTGCTTTCTTTGTCAAACAGTTATAAGGCCCAGTTGCCGAAACATTTATAGTCGGATAATCATTACATATAATACTAAACAATACATAAACTTTATTTAAACACCACAAAAGGAAGACTCATGGGTCTGCTTGTTTGGTGGCCCTTCTTACTCTCCATCTCTAGGCGATATCCATCAAGGATGCCGTAGAGTTCAGTCATGGAAAGAGTTTTCAATTTTTTTGTTCTCTTGATACAGACACAGTACAATGTCCACTCGTTGGGAAGAGCACTCATGAACTTTCTGGTGAGATCTCTGAGTTTAGGAGTGATCTTCACAGACTGAAGGGAAGAGATAAGATCCATGTACCTGAAGTACTGCTAGCTAAGGGTCTCTCTAGCAATATGAGTGAAGTTCTCGAACTACTACTTTAGTGAGTCCTTCTTTAAGTCGTTGGAGCTTGAGTACATCTGAGCAGGTGCATCAAACAATTCTTTGGCAGTCTTGCAATGCTCGAACCCCACCATAATAAAGTTCGGTATTGCAGTCATGATAATTGTCATAGCATTGCTAACGATGTCCATCTTCTTTCTGTCTTCATCAGAATATGTTAGGATCTCGGCATCTAGTTTGATCAATTAGATTGGATTTGCAGCGGAATGAGCTCACGAATTAACAAATTTAAGCAAGAACACATGGAATTTATCAATGAAACAGTGTTTGTTATAGAGAGAGAATTTCTGCCAAAAGGAACATATTCATTCAATACACGCTTCGGCTCGGCTTTTCACAAGGTTACAATTAGGTCATCTTTCCTTTTATAAGGAAAGCTGACGTCAACTGATGTCACTTGACAGTGACATCTAACTATTATTTAACTACTGAAAGTTAACACAACTACTGAAGATGTCAAACAGCTGACATCTTCTTACAAAAATACCAAGTGTTAACTATCACTACAACTACTGAAAAGAAACTACTGAAACAACAACGACTGAAGAACATGCTCTTCAGTCGTTTTACAAGTACTGAAATAGAAAATTAAACTACTGAAAGGAAACCATCTTAACAACTGAAGAATACTTCTTCAGCTATTGTGACAAACTCTGAAGGCTTCAGTACTTGGACTTCTTGAACTTCAGTTGTTGTCATCAGCTGATGTCTTCAGCTGATGTCTTCAGTCTTTGTACTTCAGCTGTTGATCTTCAGTACTTTAGTCTTTAGCTGTTGATCTTCAGACTTTGGTCTTCAGCTGTTGATCTTCAAACTTTGGTCTTCAGCTGTTGATCTTCAGACTTTGGTCTTCAGCTGTTGAAGTCTTCAGTACTTTGGTCTTCAGCTGTTGAAGTCTTCAGTACTTTAGTCTTTAGCTGTTGATCTTCAGTACTTTAGTCTTCAGCTGTTGATCTTCAGACTTTGGTCTTCAGATGTTGATCTTTAGACTTTGGTCTTCAGCTGTTGATCTTCAGACTTTGGTCTTCAGCTGTTGAAGTCTTCAGTACTTTAGTCTTCAGCTGTTGAAGTCTTCAGTACTTTAGTCTTTAGCTGTTGATCTTCAGACTTTGTCAAACAGCTGATCAAGTCTTCAGCAGTTGTTATGATGTCTTGTGGGACATAAAGGTTTTTCTGATCTGGCTCATTGGTTCTTTTGGTCCAACAAACTCCCTTGAACCAATACAACCAAAACCTTTAAGCTTATTGAAGATGTCCCACTTATTATGGCAGAAAGATTGGTCTTTTTGTCTTCTAGATCAGCTCAGAAGTGACCCTTGTAAGCACAGGCCTGGGAAGAAGTCTCAATGATCTGTTTGGCAAAGGATGGATGGGAACTCTGTCTTGGGGAACTGGACACAGAGCTGTTACCCCATCCATGAGATCTACTTCCCAAATATGAGTCTGTAAGACTCCTTTGTATAGGCCTCAAGGAAGGTTACTTGTTCCTCCATGGTAAGCTCTTCTGCTTCTCCTTCAAAGAGTGATTCTGGCCCATAGTACTCAGAGAGGTATTTGACCTGCTTCCCATTTTTTAGCTCCACAGTTGTTATGATTCTATATGCGAATTCATCTGGGTGAATACCCTCTAAGAACAACTGAAGCTCATTCTTTCTAACTTCCTCAAGCCTCCTATACACTAACCCTTTTTTCACCACTTTATTCTCCAGCATCTTTTGTGGGGTCAGTTTAGCTTTGTAGGCTTTCTTGAAGTCATCTAGGATCTCCCAAGGCGATAGTACAAAGGCCAGTGAGATCACTTCATCTACAATCTTCTTTATTTGGCCAATGTATCTCTGTGGAATATTTTTCTTTTGAATCCTATGAGACACCCTGGGATCAGGCCAAATCCTCACTCTCTCTTTTTGATATTGAAAGGTATGTCTGAGAGTGTATAATCTTTGAGCATGTTTCTTCATATTGATGATTGAAGATGTGGCAGCGTATCCTTTGTCGACTCTTCTGAACAGTTCCTCATCATGTTGTTTGTGAAGCTCTTCTTCTTCTAACTTCACTTTCACAATTTGCCTTTGAGATTCAAGAGAAATTGTTGGAGGGTGACTTATGGCGTTAGGTAACTGTATAACAGCTGAGATTGGCAGCCTATCTTCATCATCATTATCTTCTTCTTCCTCTTCTAGCCTCAGTACCCTTCTCTTCCTCTTCTGGGGGTACATCATCGGCTATTGGTTTTGTGGGTAAGGGAATTGGTTTAGTGGGTTATGGTTGTGGTGGTTTTGGTGTGGGAATTTCGACAGGCTGTTCTAGCATTTTGGATGTAAGTGAGGCTTTGGATTGTTTGACCAGTTCAGTCCTGCTCCCAGCACCAGCTTCATTCAAGGCTTCAATGACCAGCCCTTTGGTATATACTTTAGACGAACAGATCTTGGTGGTTATTGCGAAGATGCTGTCCCTGGACCATGACTTGATTTCAATCAATGATCTTCCAAGATATTTAGCTATGAACCTGATCATGATTTCCAATCTTTCCCTTTCCAACACACTATAACTGGCCCATCTTGATTGTATCTCTTCTATTTCCAGCCTTCTGATCTCAGAGTCTAATGTGGCTGTGTCATGACCATGTCTAAATAGCTCATCTATAATTGTATCCATTGATCTGCTATGAGCTTCATCAGCATCTTTAACAAGGTCTTCTAATGATTTTTCTTCATCAGCTCTTGACTCAGCACTTTTCTTTCTTTTATATGTAATCAGCTGTTCTGAGATCAGTTCTTTCTCAACCTCCTTCTCTTTCTCAGACTCATTCTCTTTTCAGGCTCTTTCTCAGCATCAACTCTCTTTCTTTTCTTGTCTTTCACCGCCTTAGACTTTGCAGTCTCCCCCTTTTTGGTTGCATTGGAATCAGGGGTTTGGAAGGTAGAAAGAGATTTATGAACAGCATCATCAATGAGGGTTTGTAGATTTGAGGAAATACTCTCATCAATGGCTATATGCACTATGTCAGTGATGATGGGAGTGATGAGAGGTAAGGAGTTATGAAAGATAGCAACCATCTGCTCAGAGGGGTTCTGTCCCTGAGAGGTGGTGCTAAAAGCAAAGGCTAGTGGCTCAGTTATGTGTGTAGGCTCAGTGTTTGTTGAACCTTTAATTGAAGGTGCCATCTGTGGGGTTATTGGGGTAGATGGTCTTTGATCCTGAGACATTTTGGCCAACAGCTCTTTGAGTCTGCTCACCTCATTCTCTAGGATGGTATTATGGGCTAGAACATCATAGAAGAAGCCCAGGTCATCATCAGTCTGTGCTGAATCACCTGACCTCCTGATTGAATCAGGATGTACATGCTCTAAGTGTAGATCAGTAGTAGCATGTGCCCCTTGTTCTTGGTACTGGGGACTTCCTGCCTCAGGACTACGTCCGTCATTGGCAGTTGCCTCTGGTGAGGTCTTATGGATGTTACCAACTGCATCCTGATCATATGCTGAAGCAGGAGAAGTGATAGCCTCACCAGATGTTCTAATCTCCGTTTCTACACTTGGAGATGGAACAGTGTAACCCGTGTGTTGTGGGTTATCAGAAGCATGTTAATCCTCCCCCTCAATTGTTGAGGCTATCCCAGTTTTGATTGGTATCTGGGGAGGAGGTGAGGAATGCAACTGAGTCAGCACTTTTGCAACTATTATGGTAGGACTTTGGGGGGCGGTTGCAGTGGGAGATGGTGTGAAAGCAATATGCACCCGGGGAGAGTGGTGCGTTTCAATGGCAACCTCCTCAAATGAGGAAGGTTCCAGATGTATAGGTGCCCCAAATATGGTTGCTGCAGGCTCCTGTTGAGAGAAACTTGAGTGGTTGGGTTGGGTGAGTACGTGTATCTACTGGGGGGTTATGGCGAGTAGATATATCCTGCGTTTGTGTTACAGGGGCATCCTCAAGGGACTCATCTCCCTGAGCAGCCTTTTTGGGATTCTTGTGTTTGGGATTGGTAGGGACTTCGGATTTGGAGGTGGTGGCTGTGGGTTCCAGCTACGTGGGTTTTCGCAGCTTGGCAGCCTGTTGAGTGACTGGTCTGAGTTGTGCCTGGAGTATACCTCAGGCAATACAGCCATGGCAGGGACTCCAAGGCCAACATGTCCCTCAGCTTTCAGCTGGTTCTCTATAATGGCCATTATGAACCGTGGATATAATATCCATCGGTTAGCAATAGGTTTTGAGGCCATATCCTTAAGTTCAAGATATATTATTTCAGAAAAATTTAAGTTTTGTTGCTCAGAATAGAGACGAATACCTGCTGCCACCTGGTTGACATTTGATCCCAAGAAGAAGTCTTAGGGGCTAGGCATACATTAAACATATGAAAAATAAGGCGTTCACGTCATGGAAATGCTTCTTTAGGATGGTAGAAGCGCTGAGGTTACCCTGGTATCCATGTTGGGCAAAGGATAGTTCAGTGGTGCCCCTTGAATATCCAGTGAGGAAGGTGGCATCATCCAGTTGTAGGTTTGGCGAATGATTGCCGGAGTGATGACCACCTTACGGCAGTTGACGAACTTGTAGAGACTCGGTGTCATTCTCCCCCTAGTGGTAAGGGTGACGTTCGTCCAGAACTGATTTAGGGATTGGCATAAATGGTAGGATTGATAAGGAAGGCCGTTTTGTATGGAGAATGGACCATTATCAATGGCAGTATCGAACTTCGTCCAGAAGGGTGATTGGTAAGGTAGGCAACACTTGTGTCTTGGTTTAAGCTGCATGGTCGCCATTAATGAGAGAGAAGGTTCGGAGTTTTTGAACGTTAGGTTTGAGATGATGAAGCTATGTAGGATTAGGTATTTATAGGGTAGGGTTACGAAACAACAACTGAAGGGTTTGGTGCTAATCATTAGTAGTTTAAAACGACTGATGACATGGTATTAACCTTCAGAGGTTGAACAACTACTTAAAACCATGGTTTTGGCTTCAGATGTTGGAAATAACTGAGAACTTGGTGTTAGTCATCAGTAGTTGTGAAACTACTGAAGACATGGTTTTGTCATCAGTTGTTGTAAACGACTGAAGACTTGGTGTTAGTCATCAGCAGTTGTGAAACTACTGAAGACATTGGTTTTGCTTCAGTTGTTTAAGATGAAACAACAGTTGTAACATGACTGAAAAGAAAATTCCTGTCAGTAGTTTTCGTCAATTATTAGCTTTTTAGCTGTTCATACTGTCCTCAACACTTACTCATAAGTTTTTTGGCTGTTTTCAGTTGTTTCATAGGACATCAGTACATAACTGTTTTTACTAACATCAGTAGTTTGTAACAGAACCAGTACTTATTTGTGACATGGTTACTAATGATCATCAGTACTTGTTTACTGAGATCATCAGTAGTTGTCACTTATTCTAGCTGCAGCATACCAAGCCTTAACACCATGTTTTGGAAAGTTGAACTATCCAAAGGCTTAGTAAAAATGTCTGCAAGCTCATCAGCGCTAGGAATAAACTTTGGATCAATCAGACCTTTTTCAAAACAGTCCCTGATAAAATGGTGTCTGATCTCTATATGTTTGGTCCTAGAATGCTGGACAGGATTCTTGACAATGCAAAGAGCTGAAGCACTGTCCGTTAATAATGGAGTCTTAGTCTCTGTAATGCCATAATCCAAAAGTTGGTTCTGAAGCCAGAGTACCTGAGAAGTACAGCTTGCAGCAGCAATGTACTCTGCTTCAGCAGTGGATGTAGCAACAGATGTTTGTTTCTTACTCTGCCAAGAAACCAAACAGTTGCCTAGGAATTGACATCCACCAGAAGTTGACTTTCTGGTTAACTTACACCCTACATAGTCACTATCAGAGAAAGCAACTAATTGCAAGAGTGTCCAGTGGAATACCATAAACCTAGAGGTTGTGTACCTTGCAGATATCTAAAGATCCTGTTGACTGAAATCAAATAAGACTCTTTAGGAGCAGCCTAAAATCTAGCACAAACACAAGTTGCAAACATGATATCTGGTCTAGAAGCTGTTAAGTACATCAAGGACCCAATCATACATTTGTAAACTGTTTCATCAACAGCTTTACCTTTCTAATCTGCATCCAGTTGTGTGGTGTTGCACATGGGAGTAGAACAGGGCTTCCAATTTTGTAAATCAAACTTATTCAAAAGATCTTTTGTATATTTTGACTGATGAATAAATGTCCCATCAGCCTTTTGTTTGATTTGCAAGCCTAGAAAGAACTGTAAATCTCCCATTGCACTCATTTCAAACTTTTGTTTCATTAAACTTGTAAAATCATCACACAACTGGGGATCAGAGGATGCAAAAATAATATCATCAACATAAATTTGAACAAGTAGCTTATGCTGATCCACCTTCTTAATGAACAAAGTTTTATCGATGGAGCCTCTAGTGAAATATTTTGAAGAAGAAAATTTGATAATGTTTCATACCAGGCTCTAGGAGCTTGTTTCAACCCATAAAGAGCCTTATCAAGCTTGTATACCCAATTTGGATGTTTATTATCCTCAAAACCTCGTGGTTGACACACATAAACCTCTTCTTTTATTTTACCATATAAAAATGCACTTTTGACATCCATTTGAAAAACTTTAAGATTGTGGAATGCAGCATAGGCTAAGAACAATCTAATTGCCTCTAGTCTGGCTACAGGGGCAAAGGCTTCATCATAATCAATACCTTCTTCTTGTGACAACCCTTGTACAACCAGTTAGCCTTGTTCTTGCAATAAGCCCATTTTTATCAGTTTTATTCCTAAACACCCATTTAGTGCCTATTGCACACTTACCTGGGGGTAGAGAAACCAGTTCCCACACTTGCTGCTTTTTGAACTGAAGTAACTCAAGCTGCATGGCTTCAACCCATCCATTGTCTCTCAAAGCAACATGATAGTTCTTTGGCTCTAGCTGACTGATGAAGAGAGCATAGAAGCAGAAGTTAGACAATTGACTTCTGGTTGAAACACCAGCATTGATATCACCAATGACTTGAGACATGGGGTGATTCTTCAGCTCTTGGTACACAATAAGATCAGTGCAAGTGTTTGTAGCCGGTTCAGCAGCAACAGATGTTGATCCAGATTCTTGAAACCAAGTATGAGATGGCAAGTCAAATGATGTAGAGGAATCAGAAATCTCATCAGCATTTGTTGTGGATGGAGCTGCTGAAGCTACAGGAACATCAAGTTTAGCAGACTCAGGCAGTTGGTCACTAAACTTGAAAAGGTGAGTACTGATATCATCATCATCTTCAGTATCACCAGGTGGAAGACTATTGACAGGAGCAACAGTTGGAGCCTGATAAGGAACATATTGCAGTATGTCCAAATCAAATAACTCCACAGGGTTTTGTGGAATCTTGTCCTTTGGAGATTCATTAAACTTCACATGCAGAGTCTCTTCAACTATCTTTGTTCTGCAGTTGAAGACTCTGTATGCCTTGCAAGTAGATGAATAACCAACAAAATACCCTGCATCCACCTTAGGATCAAATTTGTGGAGTTGATCCTTTGTGTTGAGAATGAAACAAGGACACCCAAGGCTCTGAAAAATGAAATTAGAGGAGCCAAATGATGTAGAACTTCATATGGAGTCTTGATCAACCTCTAATTTACTAAGGTTCTATTCTGCACATAGCAAGCTGTGTTAACAGCTTCAGCCCAAAAGGTTAGTGGCAAACCAGAGTCAGCCAACATGGACCTTGCAGCTTCAATTAGGGTCATGTTCTTTCTCTCTACTACTCCATTTTGTTCTGGAGTCCTTGAGATGCAAAACTGCCTCTTGATTCCCTTTGAGAGATAAAAATCATCAAGTGTATGGTTTTTGAATTCTGTTCCATTATCACTTTTGATACACTTGACAGATAGGGAATACTCCTTCTTAACAGACAACACAAAGTTTATAATCATCTGAGCAGCCTCATCCTTTGAATGCAAGAAGAAAGTCCATACAAATCTGGAATAATCATCCACAATTACCAGACAGTATTTCTTCTTTGCCATACTCATTACTCTCACAGGACCAAAGATATCCATGTGTAGTAATTGCAAGCAGGCAATGGACTTAGGCTCTTCAATAGGAGGGAATGAGACTTTGTGCTGTTTTCCTTTCAAACAAGCAGTACAGTTGTCTTCACATCTGAACTCCTTCATAGGCAATCCCCTTACTAAACCATGATGTATCAGCTTATTCAAGTTTTTAAGATTCACATGACCCAGCCTTCTATGCCATAGAATAGATTCTTGAGGAGAAGCCTTGGAAAATAGGCAAGGATGGCCTTTGAGATCTATTTTCTTGGAAAGATCTAAGGCATACACTCTTCCTGTCCTGTTCGCCCTCAGGAGAGTGTGATCATCCAACACTTTATCAATCAAACTCAGAACTTTGGATGACAGAATCCAGCAGTTCTGACTGGTGAAAAGAGCAACATGGCCTTTATCACACATTTGACTGACACTCAAGAGATTGTACTTGAGATTCTCCACATGGTTACATCATCAAACCTTATTTCCCTATTGGAGACAAAGCATTTGCCAATGATGTAACCCTTAGCATCATTGCCAAAAGAAACAGACCCCTTCTTTCTTTAAGAGTAATCATGAAGAAGAGAGCTGTTCCCTGTCATATGCATAGATCCTCCACTATCTACATACCAGATGCTACTTTGGCATGATTAAGAACCCTGCAATCATAATAAATTAGTTAGTTTTTAAGACCCAAACCTTTTTGGTTTTGGGTCTGTTCACATCAACAGATGGTAAACTAACAGATTTGCTATGAAGAATAGCCTGAGGGGATGGAGATGGTGAAGAAGAAGAATCATTTGGCATAGATTTCCTTCTCTGTGGTTTCAGCACAGGAGCATCTAATTGGTTAACTCTCCCCAATAGATGTTGAACCATCATAACAAGTTGTGTCTGATTCTGTGATAAAGCCTTCAGCTCATCAGACACATTAGTGCTTGTGATTGATGGATTCCTGTGTTGTACCATCTTCCTTTGACCAACCTCAGCTGTTGCCTAATTAACCCCTTCATTTTTGGATTTCTTTTTGGATTTTGGGGTTACAGGTTTTGATGTTGCTCATACAAACTTGGTTTCAAACTCAGTATTCATTTTATCCATTTTCTTTTTAATGTTCTCATTGTGTTTGAGTTTCGAGCCCTTTTTATACCAGCAATCATCAGTAAGATGATTGAATAAACCACATATTTCACATGGCTTTTTCTTCATCTTAAGTTGATCATCTGCTGAAGAAGATGAAACTACTGAAGACTTATTCTTCAGCAGTTTGCAATCCGTACTAGCAGTTTTTTTCCTTGCAGTACATGCTTTCTTGATATCTTCATCAGTGGTTTTCCCACCCTTTCTACTGCAATTTTCTTCCCTTTAGTACATGCAGTAGTTTGGGTTTGTTCTCCAGGTGTTATGACTTGCTCTTTAGTACTTTCAGTACTTTGTGAAATACCACCTGGAGTGATCAACCATTTGATCATGTGAGTGTCAACATTTGAACCATCAACATCAGCTGATAGGTTTTGGGAGGAATTAATGCTGACTCCAACCTCTGATGGTGCTGTATCAGATAGTAGATCACATGATGAAAAGGATTGGATATTGCTTTCTCCATCAGATTCTACCTCTACTCTGGGAGTAAAATCTGTAGGAGGAGCAGTGTGATTATAACCAATGCCAAACTTCACATTGGAAGCAAATTGCTTACTGAGAAGCATTTCAAAACCCTTGTAGGAATGTACCCGTCGATCACACTCTACCTGGGTAGCTGCAAGTGTTTCTTTGAGGTCTCTGTACTTCTCTAGAAGTACCTCTTCCCTAGCCATATCTTCAGTGATTTGGCATTTAAGTTTGTAAATCTCATCATCTTATCATTAAGCACAGACTTAAATTCAGCTTTTCTTTTGGATATTATTGTTCTAGCTCAACGTTCTTGTTAATTAAAGCTACATTTGCTTCTCTAATAGATGCAAATGCAGCTATGCATGTTTCAGAACATAGCTTGGCTTTGGCCTCAGAGGATACCTGTGATACCTGTGGTGTGGAGGCATTAGAGGATGAGGTATCAGTAGACTCCAGGGCCATAAGAGCAAGGTTTCCAAAAGGATTGTCACCACCATGTTGACTAGCACCAGAAAACAGTTGTTCATGACCAGACATATCATCTGGTAAACTGCTCCAGTCAACAACTCTTGGGGTGAAAAAGTTGTGTTGTTGATGTTGAGATTGTTGATGAGATTGGGAAGGTTGAGGCTCAAGAAGAGCAGGTGGTTGTTGAGCAATGGGTACTTGAACTTGACTGGTTTGTGGCATGTAATAGCAGGGATATTGATATGGCATTTGACCCTGAGGGACAAAATATGCAGGAGATAGAGGTTGTGATTGATGACCAGAACTAGTAGGATGTTGCCTTCTGTTTTGGTGAATATTACTTGGAAAAGTCACAAAGGGTGCAGAGGAGTTAGATCCAGATGATCTACACTCTCTTTCAAAGTGCCCAAGCCTGTGGCATTTGTGACACCTCAACTTACTCTTGTCAAAACCAACTTTGGTTTTGCGAGAGAGTCCAGGGAATTTCCTACCAGTTCTCTTGTAGAACTTCTAAGATCTGATATTAATCAAGGCCATTTGGCTCAAAATATCCATCTCTTCTAAGTCATCATCAGCTATACCTTTTAAATCATCCATAATGAAGCACAAATTGTCACTATTACAGCCTGACTGACTATCAACACTCACAAATGCATGATCAGAACTGTTTGAAGAGAAATCTATATGCACATCATAATTATTTTCTGATGCAGCATATTCTGACTCATGACCGGCCAAGGCAGTGTTGCCTGGTACAAAGTCTTCAGTGAGCTTTCCTGATGATGCCAGTTTCCTTTTCTGCTCTATCTCTCTTTCAAATGTAAGCAGTTTCCCATGAAGTTGGGTGAGAGATAGGCTATCCAGATTTGCATTAGAGCGTAGGACAATTGTATATGTGTCCCATCTCTCAGGCAGTGATTGAGGAATCTGTGGTTCATCGGCTATTAGTGTATTCATGTTTGACCATTTTCAGCTCAGAGATCAAACATGAAAAACGCTCAAACTGTTGAGTCAGAGTCTCACCCTTCCTATGAGCAAATGTCTCATATTGTTGGGAAAGTATTTCCCTATTGTTTGCTAAGACCTCATCAGTATCACCAAATTGTTCTTTTAGTGCTTCCAGTGGTCATGAGCGTTTCATGATGCATAAGCCTAGAATAGATTTCATTAGGCAGTGCCATGGCCAGAATTCCATGAGCTTTAGCATCAATCTCAAACAGTTTACGATCCTCATCAGAGTATTGCTCCTTCTTCTTCGGAACCATTTGGTTGGTTTCTGGATTGTTCACCATAGGCTTATGTGGACCATGTACCACAGATGTCCAACACCCTGAACTGTAAACAGACAGATGATGGAGCATTCTTCGTTGCCATATGTTATACTTAGTCCTAACCAGCATCGGAGGCTTGGTTCAGGAACCAGTATTGTAAGGGTCAGTAGAAGGAGTAGTCATATTCAGAATTCAGACAAATTCAAGGTAAACAAAGTAAATCTAGCTCAAAACCACTTAGAACCTCAAACAAAATGGCCAGAAGCAACAGAAACTCAATCTCTATAACTGATTCTTGCAAATTTGCTAATTCGATCAAACGTAGATAGCAAAAGAACAGTTTCAATGATCAGTAGTTAAATCGATCAATGATTAACCTGCTCTGATACCATTTGTTAGGATCTCGGCATCTAGTTTGATCAATTAGATTGGATTTGCAGCGGAATGAGCTCACGAATTAACAAATTTAAGCAAGAACACATGAAATTATCAATGAAACAATGTTTGTTATAGAGAAAGAATTTCTGCCAAAAGGAATATATTCATTCAATACACGCTGATCGTATGCATGGCCTGCTGCACTTTCTCCGCCACCGCCCCTCTCATCGAGGCTCTCAGATTAGCACTCTCATCACCGCCCTCCGGATGACGGGTTTCAGGTTCTTCATGAACCACTTTCTCTACTCTAGGTCTTCCTCTCGTGACCTATGGTTCAACATCACGTCCACCACTGCCTCCACCTCGTGAAGCTTTCGAAGATCTACCACCGGACATCCCCGCACCCACTGAAAGATTCAAACACCAACATGGTCATTCAAGGGAACAACTCAATTTATGTCAAGTATAGTAAGTCCCTAATTACAGTGGCCAGTTGTGATTAGCCACTTACTTTACTCTTCATACCCCAAGCATTACCTGTCCTGACTACATCAGTATTTAAATCCACCAGCAACACATCAACCATATAACATGCGCACATAATACTGGTTAACTTTACAAAAATACCTGATGGCATGCAGCTACTCAGATTGGCATCCCTTCCCTTTCCGTCCCATTCTCAGTTTAAGTTAAGGTTTATTTTAAAAAATTACCCATTTCACTTAAACTTTGGCTCTGATACCAACTTGTAAGGCCCCGTTACTAGGACGCCTACAGCTGGTCGATCATCGCACACAAAACATATATATTTATCATCTTACATAAAAACTTTGCAACGGAAACATTAAAAACAACATTTTCATTTCATTAAAGTGCTTTTGCAAAATAATAAAACTGTTCATTACACAATATCATTTTACATTTCATTACAAAAGGATTAAAAACAATGGATGCCATTCCAAAAGAACTGAGTAGTCGCCCCGTACCATCCTCAGCAACATACCTGCCAACTACAAACACATCAAAGTTAGTGTTGCTGAGTGAGTTCTAGTTTAAATGAAAACATACTTTACTTCCTTTATAAAACCATTCATTACTTTCAAACGCGATCACACAACATACATACAGAGAGATAATAAAATTATTATCTTCCATTACGTTCGTTACATTCTTTCATTCACTAATCATCGCACGTTACATTATCATTCGCTTCATTCATTCATTCATTCATCACTTCTTCCGTTTGTCCATTTGATACATATCACACTTTTCGCACAAATCGCACCTTCGCATCATCATACCCAAAGTAAATATCGCACAAATCGCACACATGAGGTAGCCATAATCGCACGCTACATAGCATACAGTAAATACCACATCGCACGTATAGGAGCAATTACCAAAACTGAACTCCCTATTGTGTCTATAGTCCCTCATGATGACCATCATACATACTGCACAAACCTCACCAATAGAGTGGTCACTAAGGCCGAATCCCCCTATGCGTCTGAGAACTCTTAGGGTTTAGCTAGAATCGCACGCTAAATTATCCACATGAGGTAGCCAAAATCGCACGCTACATAGCACACAGTAAATACCAGATCGCACGTATCAGAGTAGTTACCAAAACTGAACTCCCTACTATGTCTACATCCCCTTATGAGTTAGCCAAGATCGCACGTGACAATATACACATAGTTGAGCTAACAACTTTCATGAGTTGTGAACCTCCTTCCTTACTCTTGCAAGCCATCCTTGCTCTCATTCCATTGTTCGTGCTTGCATTCATTCATTACGTTCCTCTTTTCATTATCTTCCACTTTACGTTACATAATACTTTCATTACATTCATTAACGTGAAACGCAAAACCAAGGAAGACAATCATACATAATAATAAGGAACATAAAAACATACAACCCCAAAGGTCTGAGCCTACATCCTCACGTGCATCATGCACAACATACAACATGCACAATCACACGACATCAAACATCACACAAATCATGTGCATCACAACATACAACCATACGACATCAAACATCATCATCATCACATTATCATCATCATCAGCTTATCATCATATATCATCTTAAGTCATCCATACTCATCACATCATCAACAACCCCAAAAGTCCAAGCCTACATCCTCACTTTCCCAAAAGTCAGACCCTAGCTATGGCCATTCGGGCGTATGGACCCTATTAAGTTGCATGGTCTTCAAGCGTATGAGAAAACTTAGGGTAATGGACCTCCAGTTGCATGGCCTCCAATCGCATACTTCCCATGCGAATGAACCTCAGTCGCATGACATCCTGGCATATGAACCTCATTCGCATGACCTTCATGTGAATGGCCCTTAGTCACACACCTTTCATGCATAAGAACCTCAATCACACGAGTCACGGGCGTATAGACTCCGGTCGTATGACCTTCAGTCGCATGACCTTCATGTGCATTTCCTTCAGTCGCATGACCTTCATCCGCATTTCCTTCAGTCTCATAGCCCTCATACGTATGACCCTTAGTCGCACTACTACCGTACGAATGAACCTTAGTCGCACTCATTTCGTGCGTATGGACCCAGTCGTACCACATTCAGGTGCATGGACCTCCATTCGGTCGCCTAGCCCTAGCTGATGCGAAATGCAGTTCATCCTAAACTTCAGCCGCCATGTTCGACCTCCAAGACAACCCCGTCGAGTAGAGCTTCGATCTGACCCACTAGACGATGATTTCGATGCTCGAATCAACCCGAACCAAACTTTTCTCCTCTTTTTCTCCTTCTCTTCTCCCTTTGGCTTAGTTTTGGCAAGAATGGGGAGGGTGTGGGCTGCCCTTCCCTTTTATACCCCCACTCATCCAAGTTTCTTCCCATTTGGCAAGTTTGGTCCCTCGACTTTGGAATTTATTTCTTTTCTTCTTTCGTCGGCTTCAAAGAAAATTTTTGGGTGTTACACATGGGCTACTGTTTAGGCGCATGAATAACGAACTTGTAACTAACATCATATTCAATCCCCAAATCATCATTTTAACATGTCCTAGCCTAGTTCTAACATACTAAGCATCATATGAAGCATATAAAATGATCATCAACAGAACTTTACCGAAATCAAACACCTACCCGATAGGGAACACACACATATAAACTAGTATACACCCAACTTAAATAAACAAATTAAAAGCATGCATTTCCAGCCCCAAACAAGTTAAATCATTTAAAAACGGGGATCTAGAACTCACCTCTTGCAACTTCGATCAAGACTTCTTTAAACCCGGATGCTTGTGAGTTGAAACACCTAAAACACACACCCGAACATAAAACCGAACATATAAAAACACATAAGCACATAATCGATGCTGAAAACTAGCCAAGAATAAGCTAAAACACTAAAGCTAACCTGAATTCTGCACTTCTCTTCTTCTTCTCTCCAAACCCGAAGGATTTAGTTCTTTCTCTTTCTAGAAATAGATGAAAGGAAAGCACAAAAAGGTGGTCTGGGTGGCCATGCTTCTTTTGTACAAAATATTATTTAAATTATGTCCTTTATACACCTTTAACCCTTGACTTAGGTTTTATTGTTTTTGTTTCTTTTTGTGCAATTTAATTTCTTCATTTTAAAATTTTTTGGGTGTTACAACAGTACCTAAGAATATCACAGACTCTTCAAGACAACAACTGGCTCAAGGCAAAGTAAGAAGAATTGACTCAGTTCAAGAAACAAGAAGAATGGCAACTGGTAGACCTTCCCAAAGGACAATACCGTATCGGTACCAGATGGCTATACAGGAACAAGACTAATGACTGGGGTATTGTCATAAAAAATAAAGCAAGATTCATGCCCATGGATACACTCGGGAAGAAGTTATAGATTATGATGAAGTGTTCGCTCTTGTTGCAAGATTAGAAGCCATAATACTTTTCTTAGCATATTCTGCATCCATAAAATTCAATGTTTATCAAATGGATGTGAATTGTTCATTTCATTATGGAAAAATCAAAGTAGAAGTCTACGTGGGTCAACCACCTAAGCCTTGAAGACCTAGATTTCTCTCACAGGGTATACAAGATTGACAAAGCTTTGTATGGTCTACATCAAGCCCCTCAAAAGTGGTATGAGACTCTATCATCATTCCTTCTTGATCATGGATATGAGAGATGAAAGATTGATCAAACTCATTTTAGAAAAAGAAAGGGAAAAGATATGTTGCTGGTTTAGATTTATGTGGAAGATATCATCATTGGCTAAACAAAGAAGCAACTCTGCAAAAGGCTTTATAGACCTTATGCATTTAAAATATAAAACAAGTACTATGGGGTCACTCATATTTTTCTTAGGAGTGCATGTTCAGCGAATAGCTGATGGAATCTTCATCAATCAATCCAAATATGTGAAAATAGTTGCAGGATCGATATTTGTCACTAACACTTTTTTTCTTCCAACTCACTTAATCACACACGGTTTTAGATGAAGCAAAATCTCTTCTAAGAGTAGATAATAATATAGTAAGTAACAAAGAACATAAGGAAATAGTTTTCAAGGTACTTGTATATATTACTTATTAACTCAAAGTATTACAAGACTCTTACAAGCATGTTCCAAGAGTTACAATGAGAAAAAATATATATACTATCACCTATATCCGGATATACTTTGATACCCATTGGAACCTATAACTAAAGCAAATACTACAAAGCTAAAGTTAAGGTACCTTAGATAATCTCTTCTCTAAGATTTGGTAGTCATGACATGTCCATGACTTACCTTTTTTCACCAACTAAAGTTGGTAACTTTACTAATTGATAAAGGTGAATAGTGCAATAAAGTATGGTCAACTACATGGGCTTTTGAGAAAACACCATGCAGTGTACCAGAGGTCTGCAACAGAGTGTCAGAAGGACCATACTTATGTCCATTGGTTTATAGAAGTGTCTTCCGAAGGTTCATTGGTGTCAGAAGAACAAGTTCTTTCGAGGCCAATTATATTTCAGAAGAGGCTTATTTCTTCCGAGGCTTGGGGACTTCTACTTCGGAAGTTATTGTAAGTCTTGAACATCGGAAGAGAAGACTTTATCTTTGGAAGTTGAGTTTTCCTTCAGAAGTTGTTCTTGAACTTTTTCTTCGGAAGAACTCCATTTGCCTTTGGAAGAACTCCTTTTGCCTTCGAAAGTTCCACACTTAGCTTTCGAAGTCCTTTATTAGTTGCACCAAAATTCTCTAAGTGTTTGGTTTTGTTGCACCAGCCTTTCTAGATCCAACAAACTCCCCTAGGCTGATGCTACCAAAACCTCACTTATTCCTGCTTCTCAAAACCTTCAGCACCACATACAGAAGATGTTTATTTGCTTCATTGTTCTTCCCTAAAGTTGTGTTAAGAAGTTTGTACAAGTCATTAGTGGACAAAAGATCCAGTCTGTCACTCTGAATGACATGCACCCTTTGTTGTGCCCCCTAGAAGAGAATTAGTTGATGGGAGTTGTAGTCATACTCCTATCTAACTATGGATTCAAGTTTAGGACCTTCAACCATTTTAAGAAAGGTTTTGCCTTTGGTTGCTGATCATTTCTTTCCTCCACCTCTCTTATTTTTAGCTCCTTTTCATCTTGGTCCTTGCAGCTCGACCAGATGAAGGCTTCATAGATGATTCCTAATGTGAGCAGGTACCTCGGAGTTGGAGGGGTTGGAGAATGGCTTCTCTGCTAACTCAGCAATATCAAATCTGCTTAAGTATAGTAGAGATGATGCATTGAGCCTGTGTATCTCTCCATTCTCTCTCTCAACAACAAAGTTATGAGAAGAGTGTTTGAACCTCCACTGGATGATCTTCTTTCTTGGCACAAGGTGATCACTTGGCAATCTATTTGCTTTCTTGGAATCTAGTAGAGTCACCAGCCTCTTTTTAGCTTCTTCTCTTCATCTTTTACGGAATCAGAGTTGGGGCAAGGAGTTAGCAGCTTGCTCTAGTGTTCCTCTAGGCAAATCAAGGAATTGATTTCTTGTGAGGGAACATGCAGAGCCATCAATATAAGTCAATTTGACAGACTCCTCCTCATAAGAGATGTCGCTCAAACTTGTACACTTGATGAACTTCATCTTGATCTCCTTAACCTCCTCTAAGGAGAGATGTTTGGAAGGCTGAGGGGATGATTTTATTGGTTTTTGGTTAGACAATGGTGTATGGGTTTTGGTAAGTGTTTCGGGTTTGAGGATGGGTAGTTGAGGTGGTTGTGGTGATGGTGTAGGTATGGAGGATGGTGTAGGTTCAGGGGTATATGGTTCAGAGGGGCGTTTTGTTTTAATGGGAATAGGAAAGGGTTTGGTTTAGGTTGTGGTTGGGGTTGAAGTGTTGGTTTGAAGGTCATCCCCTATCCCCTTGAATACATCTCCTTCCTTTTCCGTGAGCAAATTTCAGTCGTGATGTCAATAACATGTCGCTGCAAGGTCTTTGTAATGCCCTATTCCCGGGATGCTCACAGTTGGTCAATCATTGCACATAAAACAAATAGTTTAGATTAACTTTACTAAAATATTGCAGCAGAATCATTTTAAACAACCATTTTATTTCATATAAATAATCGTTTTTGCAAAATAATACAACATTCATTACAAAATATATTTTTTCGCATTACAATGCAAAACATTATCACAACATAAAATGTATGCCATCCAAAACAAGCCAAGTAGCTGGCTCATGCCATCCTCAGCAACGTTTACCTGTCAAGTGGAATATACATAAAAGTTAGCATTGTTGAGTGAGTTCTAGTCTTACAAAAACATTATCTTACGTTTCATTTGTTAAACCACTTTCTTTACTATTGCATGTGATCACACATCATACGTACAATAAGGTAATAATTATTATCTTCATCATCGTTCGTTTCATACATTTCACATGTTTCGCACATTTCGTACTTATCACACTTTTCATACATTTATTATATTTTCACTTATATCTTGGTCCTGTCATGTACTTAACCCCCCTTTGAGCACAAAGCTATATCGTCTAGGGTTAAGCGACAAGGACCCCATATCACACATATTGTGTGTATCGCACGTATGGTGTAGTCACATAGACTAACTCCCCCTGTGTGTGAACCCTTAAGGGTTAGCCCAGATCACACGCTATAAACACATAGTTGAGCCAACAACTCTCATTGAGTTGTGAACCTCCTTTCATTTGCTTGCAAGACTTTTCATTCGTTCATTAATTATGTTCCACTTTCATTATCTAAAATCTTTCACTTTGTTAAGATAATCCTTTATGTTCATTATCATAATCACACCATGTAAAGTCACATCATAATACGTAGTAAGGAACATAAGAAAACATATCATACATGAGCATAACATCACCTCACATCACCATACATAACATATACGATCACACATATTGTAAACATCATGCATCATACATTCACATACATATACATATGCACACAAGCATAAGCCATCATAAAAAATAACCGATTCTCCGCCAGACAACGGGGTTTCGGGGGTGGCAGCCCCTGACAGCGGGGTCCTAGGGGTAGAAACCCCTAGTGAGTCCATGGGACAATGCCCCTGGCTGGGGTCGCGCTGTTAAATTGATATTTCTGTTAAAAGCTCTTAAAATCTTGAACGTTTAAAACGTATATTTGGCACGCATTTCCAGCCCCAAACTAGTTCAAAACCATTAAAATAGTGGATCTAGAACTCACCTATACTTGATGAGTAGCTTTTTAATAAAGCTTTCTAAGCAAGGGTCACTCCATACAGCCTGTAGATAAGTTAGTACCCAAAGGGGTTAATTTCTACCAAATTTTGCTGCTAATTTCGCTGCAAGATCAACAGTTTCGCTACTAGTTTCGCTAGCAGTTTTGCTGCTAGTTTCACCAGCAGTTTCGCCGAAAGTTTTACTGGCATCTTCTGTGCCAATTCGCTGCAAGTTTCGCCCAACTTTCGTTGGAAATTCAACCTTGCGAATCTACATGCGAACTATAGTTTCCAAGAAAGATCCATAATTTTGCTCGATGACTAAACAGTTTCGCTGGATGAAACCTTAATTCGGAAAACGGGCTGAAAATTACGAACCAACTCATTTTGACCCTTAACTTCAATCTTTTACATCCAAATCCTTGGTTTATCACCCCAATAAGCTACATCTAAGCTTCTTACATGTTTACTTACACAAATACGTGTGTTTTGGGTGAATCTTTGCTACTTTCAAAAACCCAAGCCCCACAATCCAGGTTTACATCAAAATGAAAGATTAAATGATGTTTCTTACCTGAATTCTTGGTGTTTTCTTGTTGTTTGGATGCCCACGAACACCAATTTTCAATCCCATGATCAACCGAGCCTTGAATCTTCAATTCTCTCTATTTTCTCTCTCTACACACTCTCTCTAGAATTTGGGGTGTTGAGTTACAAATGAGAGTTGCTCAGGCTGATCTGTTATATATATCGGGCGTTCTCGGGACCTTAACTCACCAAACACATGACTTGCATGCTCTACTCGGTCCATACTCCATTCCTGCTTATTTTCTTTAAATAACCCCAACTGAGCTCCTTATTATAATTAGCTCGTTTTGATTTTATTCCAAGCGTTACAATCTTTTCAGACATGGGACCCACTTGCCTACCAGAGAAGTCATGAGCCGAAGATAGTCCTTCATCTAGTCTTATCACCTATCTTCCTAACCGCAGTGAGTCTTGTTCTTCTTCCTTCTTCTTCTTTACCCTCAGTTTCTTCTTTTAGCTTTCTTTCTCTCCTTCTCCATTTGATCATGCTCTTTGTTGAAGAGCCATAAGATTGTATCATTATTATGTGGAGACACTTCTTCTTAAGAGAAAACCCTAGAGGTTAGGAAATTTATCCTTTCCTCCTTACCTGCAAGTCAGCCTTTTTTCCTTCTTCTCCCGCTCTTCACTCTAAGGCAACGTTGCTGCCACGTCTCTTTGTTCAATTTTCAACATGGTTGCCTTCTCAAACTCAGTTAGCTCCTCTAATGGTAGCAAAAGCAGCTCTTCACTAACAGCTCTAAGCATGACAAGCTTGTCAATGATTTCCACCCTTCTACGATTATTGATAGCCTCCTGGTTGGCAGCAGCTTCTTTGTTGCTTGTATCTAATAGCTTCCCAGTTGGTAGTCTACCTTTCCTTTTAAGCTTCTCTAACCTTTCTTCCTCCTAAAGGTCTACCACAGTCATCTTCCTCTTTCCTTTGACATCTTCAGAAGTGCTAGACTTTGGGGTTCTTGGATGAAAGTTTCAGTTTGAGAGATGGTGGTTGGAGCTTGTTGTAGTGATGTTGGTTAAGTGAGAGGTTGGCTGAGAAAATCCTCCCTGTTCACCTCATATGCTAGTTCTAGAATTGCATCTGTGATAACCAAATCCTCGGATAGGGAAAATATCCTTTCCATAGCTTACATCTCAGGTTTGGAAGATTGAAATTGTTCTTCCGACTCTTTGACTTCAGCTTCAGAAATCTATGGCAACGCATTCTCCATCGCAACTGTTTTAGTTGTTAGGTCATCAGTTTCCATTTCCTTTTTGAAATTAATCTCGAGTTACATGTAGACCTTAGGTTGATCAACTTCTTTACAGTGGTAGAAGGTGCATTCAACCTCTGAAGCTCGTCACCTCCAAAGTATGCCATAACAACATCAAGGCTTGGCTGTTCAATAGAAGATCCAAGCAGTAACTTGGAGAAGAAGCATTCAGATCTTGGAGCATCCTTTGATCCATTTGAAGAACAATTGGAGTTGGCTTAGGAAAAAACTGTTGCTTGATGTGTAGGGTATCTAGATTTAGAGATGTTAAAGCTTGACCCTGTGGTTCCACATGTGTTTGCCTCTGAACACTCTCCCCCTTTTTGGTAGCATTATCTTGAGAGCTAGATGAACTAGAGGAAGAGGTCAATGAGACCTAAATAGGCACATGCCTAATAGATCTCTCAATCTATTTCTCAGCTAGTTGAGCCTTGAGATTGTCAATCTTAAGTTGCTGAGTGGCAGACCTATCCTTTAAAGTCTTAACCTAAGATTCAAGGTTTGAGACTTTAGAAAGTAGGTCTTTAATTGTGAGTTTTAGACTTCCCTAATCTTCCTTTGAAGAATCACGGGGATATGAGCTAACATACATGGTATGTTCATCCTCACCATTATATATGGTTTCTTGGCACCCTAGTTCCCATATCTAATGGTGTCTCTTTCATAGGCATCAAATGGCACAGTTGCCATAGATTCAGACTCAAAATGCTACCACTGTCCTGAGGATCCAATGAGGCTCTTTCAATAGTGGTAGCTGAATCTACATGAGTCCCTTCCGTATCAATGGGACTCACCTCAGTTGGTATTTCCTGATAGGGGCTAGAGATAAGAGGCCCCTCTAGGCTCTGTTGATCCTTTAAAAGGTGTTGTGGATCAACTTCATTGCTATGAAGAGACATAATCTCCTTATCTATTTTTATCAAAAGGTTAGTCTAGGATATGGAAGTTACACCTAATGACCCAAGACTTTGATCAATGTCTATTAGTAACGAGCCTATGGTGGGATTGTCCCTTTTTGGCTTCTCAAGGGAGTATGGAGGGGCTTTCAGCTTGTGTTTCGGGCTTCGGGATTGAGATCGAGGAAACTTAAATCCCATATTGAGATCAATGGTGAAGGAAGGTGAGACCATAGACTGAGTGGGAGCCCATGTTTCCATTCTAGTCTTTTTGGTTAGAACATGATAGGCTTGATCAATAAGAGTAGACTGAACAAGGTTTGTTTGGGATCTCTCTAATATGTGTATTTGATGGGATGAGAAGGTATAACTAGCAATGTGAGGGTGGTTTCTAGTGTGGGTTCATCACATGTGTGGTTAACAAGGATGTCACCGGGACCAATGCACTTAGTCATATCTAGAAGAAGTGGATTTTCTCTTCCGAAAAAGTTGGTAGACATCCTCTTCAGAATCTTGGAGGTGGACGGCCTCATGTGAGGGGCTAGAAGAGCAGCTGCAAGGAGAAGCTTGCTCTGGTCCAACTCACAGTTGATAAGGTGCTGGATGAACTTGGGATACATGTAGAATGTCTCCTTTTGAAGGTTGCCCATCAAATTAGTCGGCAAAAACCTGGAGTAGTTAAAGCAGAGTCCTCTTACCAACCCATGAACAAGACAACCTAGTTCAAATGGGATTTGATAGCATCCCCCTGACTTGTTTGCCAAGCAGTGAAGGACAATATGCAGCAAGAACTTTTACTGGTATGAGAAGTTAAACTGATAGATAGTAGACCTGTTGACATCACCTCCAAATCCAATTAGAAATATGTTTCATCAACCTCAGTCTTGGAGAACTCCATTGTGAACCATTGTCATGAAGCATGAGATGCTCGTTAATGAACTATTCAGATACGAGCAACTCTTGGTCACAAATCCTGGACCTCAAAACCCTAACCGTGTTCTTAGTTATGATCTGTGCATTCCCCTAAAAATCAGCCATGTGGTTTGAGTATGTGGTGGGGTTTACAATTAGGGCTATGAAGTAACTTGATTTGGTTAGAAAGGAGATGATTTCAGAGAAGCAGCATCCATGGATGAATCTAAGAATGCGACTAGATTGTTCTAGGGTTTAATGTTAGGACCATCTACGTACGGAGTACTAACTGATAATGCTTGAAATCAGATCAAATAGTGTGGAATCATATTTGATTGGGGATCCAATCAGTGAGAACATAGTTCTGATCAATCTAACAATTAAAAAAACGTTAAGAAAAAATAGAAGAAGAGCAACTGTGAACTAAGAAGTTGAAAAGGCTTTCTGGAGTCTCTCGATAGCTAGGGTACGAATATGTGTAGAAATTCTTGAAGTGTTATGTTTTTCCACGAATTAGGTGGTATTTATAGGTTAGGGTTTTCAATCGTATGACTGAACCATTAGCATGGTTCAGTCGTGCGACTAAATCATGCGATTGATTCATACGCACGACTGAAGGTCAGTCGTGCGACTGAGTGAATCTTATGTCTCAATCGTGCGACTGATCTAGTCTTCTAGTTTAGTTGTACTACTGGTCCATTAGCATGAAGTATTCATGCGTATGGTCCATTAGCATGGTCCATTCATATGAAAACTTCATACAATTAAGTTTGAACACGTTTCTCAATCATTATTGACTAAGAACTATTCATAATAACCTCAACCTATATAGTTAATTCAATATACTTTACAACACAATAAACAATGAAACATTAAACATTATAAGCATCGATCACATATTGTATTTCATTCAACTCATCCATTACATATATGTAAGACATGACAGACATTTTACATTAAGCTCCTAAACTAGGTACATATGTATCAACAAACTCCCCTTTGGACCTAGTTTACATTAGCGTCTGACATTCTTCATTAGCTCCTCAAATCTCTTATACTTCTCCTCTCTAGTAACTCCTGCATATATTTCAAATGAAAAGTAGAGTCGTATAACGTTTTGAAACTGGAGGGCTTGGACAATGTCTTGCATGTCATAGAATAGTGGCCACTTGTATAATGTATAGATATCTTTTGAAAGACAAGTTTGTTAGCCACATAGGGTCGAATACCCGGATAGTTTCCATTTTTCCTTCTCTATTTAGAACTACGACCACATCGTCTGTTCTCCAATCATAATACCACCATTTAAAGTGTGGAGTGAAGTCCTGTGGCATTTCTTGTAAGGGAATCTTGGACATTGTGCATGGAGGACTCCACTTCAGCACGACTTTAGGCTTTCCAGAAATGGGATCTACTTCAGACCTACGAATGTACCTCTTCGGTTGTTGAGTTTTGAAGTTCACCCATCTTGTATGGTATTCCTTCTTTAGGGCAACCTCAAACCAACCTGACATCTTTCTACGGTCAGCATATAGCAGATTCAAGCGTGGCAACTGGTTGAGCTCAAAACTTGGGAGGGTCTTCAAATTATATGGATATCTGAAGTACGCTATTCCCTTCTCCCTCTTAACAACATAAACATTAAGATCCTCAAAATACGCCCATGCAATAATCTTGCCAGACACCTTTAGATGTTTCTTGACCTTGTAGAGCTTGGTGTAGGCATTTTGCTTTTGAGTTGTGTGTTGGGCTCGTATCTCAGCAAAACAAGCTGCCCATTCAGCCTTCTTTATATCAACATCAGCGTCTGATGCTTGGGCTTGGCTTTCGTTCATCTTTGTTTCTTTCTCAATCTCATCCAGTTTGTCGAATGTAGCACTGCCGAGAGTGTCACCAAAGTCGGGGATCACATTGCCCTCTTAGTCAGTGTACTCTGGATAGTGTTCAACTGTCGCATCTTCATTCTCTATTTCAACTACGTTGTTTAGCTCATCATCACTCAAAATATCAACCTTTGGAGCGTCTTTGACAAGCTCGTCTGGATTTAGCTTGAACATCTTTGCAAGTTGCTCATCAGTCAGGTCGTGTATGATTTCTCCTTCTTGGGGAGTGTAGCTCACCGACCTTCTGACAATCCCTTGCAAATCAAGAATCATGGTGAACTGAGACTTGATTCGCTGTAGGGGAGCAACATCATATTCATCTTGCTGAGATGTTGATCTACTTGATTTAATCATTTAACACATCAATAATTAGTAATTAATCAAGACATCTAAACATTAGATAAATATATATAAACATTAATTACAGAACTATAATACAGAATTGTAATACAAGATTCAAGTACAAAAGTTTCAAATACATAAACATCTAGTCATTACTTTTGTCTTTATCAGTCAACTCTTCAACAGCAGGGGCTGAGGATGATGCTCCTTGGTCTTGTGCTCTCTTAGTCCTCCTTTCTTGACCCTGAGAAGAGGTTGATGTAGCCGCATCACCTTCTTCATCATCATCTTCTTCTTTCTTCTTTCCCCTCAGTCCTTCATCATCACTTTCATCTTCTTCATCAGACTCATCATCTTCACCATCATCATCATCTTCTCTGATCTTCAGAGGTTCATATTTTGATCCTTGAAGTATGAGCACGATCTTCTTGTTCTTGGCCTCCAACTCCTCAATCCACTTAATTGATTGATCATTCTGCTCTTGAAGTTGGGTAATCTGTTGTGCTTGAGCAGCATTGAGCTTCACAAGCTGACTTAGCTGTGTAGCTCTTTGCTCATCACCAGCTAACAGCTTTAGCACCATTTGGTTTAGTGCTGCTAGCTGTTTTTCTACCCTAATAAAGGGTAGAGTGGGTCCAGTGGTGAAGATAGAGTGGGTTGAGGGACCTGCTTGGTGGCTAGTGGTGGTAGTCGAGGATGTGGTGAATATGGGTGGTGGGATAAGAGTGGATGGTGAAGGGGTGGCTGTAGTAGTGGTGGTTGGGAGTGTGGTAGTGATGGTGGGAGGTGTAGTGGTAGTGGTAGGGGATATGGTAATGCTGGTAGCTGTGGCAGTGGTGGTGGTTATGGCTGTGGTGGTGGCTATGGCAGTGGTAGTAGATGTATCAAAGAAAATCTAGGCCTCTTACCCTTTTTGCCATAAGGGTGAGCCATCCTCTACTTCCTGGAGCCCTTAGAGATAGAAGCTCTTCCTTGGCTGCTGGGCTGGTCGGGGGTGTACGAAGGATCTGTGGCAATAGTATCGTCACCCTTAGACTCAGCCAGGCGTCCACCAACCACCCTGAGACCTCTCTTAGTGGCCACGACCCAGCTTCCCACCGTTCGTACCAATGGCTCCTCGTCCGAATCCTCTCTTCCTTCGGGTAATAACAAGACAGGAGCTTGATTCAACCTCACTTTTACCTCCTCAAACGCCTGTTCTTGGCTTGACCCCATATAAACTTTACATCCTTTCGGGTCAACTTGGTCAGGGGAGAAGGGATCTTGGAGAAGTCCTGAATGAACCTTCGATAATACCCTGCCAACCCTAAGAAACTATGAATCTCGGATGGCGTCCTTGGAGACTTCCATTGCATCACAACCTCCACCTTAGCTGGGTCTACCATAATCCTGTCGGGATTCACCACATGACCCAAGAATTGAGCTTCACGCAACCAAAACGTGCACATAGAGAATTTTGCATACAACTTCTTCCTTCTTAACGTCTCCAAAACCTCCTGATTATGGTCGTCATGCTCAATCTCACTCTTCAAATAAATCAGGATATCATCAATGAACACAATCACTGATTTATCCAACATAGGCCGATACACACAATTCATTAGATCCATAAAAGCAGTTGGCGCATTGGTCAATCCAAATGACATAACGAGGAACTCATAGTGACTGTAGCGCGTGGGCGAAAAGCTGTTTTAGGGATATCCTGCTCCTTCACCTTCAGCTGATGGTAACTAGATCGAAGATCTATCCATGAAAACCAACTGGCACCTTGGAGCTGATCAAACAGATCATCTATTCTTGGTAGGGGGTATCGGTTCTTCACCGTTAACTTGTTTAGCTCTCGGTAGTTAGTACACATCCTCATACTACCGTCTTTCTTCTTCACAAACAGGACCAGAGCACCCCAGGGAGAGATACTCGGTGTAATGAACCCCTTATCGAGCAGCTCTTGCAACTGTTCCATGAGTTCTTTCATTTCTGTGGGAGCTACTCGATACGGTGCTTTGGCAACGGGTTGAGCACTGGGTATCAAGTCAATTTGGAACTCAATCTCGTGATCTGGTGGCACGCCGGGTAAGTCTTCCGGGAATACGTCCGGAAAGTCACACATAACTGGTACATCAGATAGTTGCGGTGTTGGCACGTCCACATCCTTTACGTAGGCCAAGTAGGCACTACATCCACGCCTCATGCACTTTCCCGCCACCGCCATCAAAATCATTTTCAGGATCGTCATGACGCGATCTCCATAAATCGTAACCAAACTCCCATCGGACGCAACTAAAGGAATCATCTTCTTGCGGCACACAATATTTGCTTCATAGGTTGCTAGCCAGTCCATCCCTAGTACTACATCAAATCCACCTAGGGGTATCACGTGTAACCTAACAGCAAACCTATGACCTTCTAGTTCTATGGCAGAGTCCTCTATCACATTAGTAATTCTAGTGGACTTACCGATAGCAGTTTCTACATCAAATGGTGCACTGACCTTTCTACTGATAACAGGAAACTTAGCACAGAAGGTAGTAGAAATAAAACTCCTACTAGCACCAGAATCAAACAATATAGAAGCATAAGTTTGGTTTACGAGAAACATACCTGACACAACAACGGGATCAGCTCTGGCTTCCTCCCGGGTCATGGTGTAAGCTTAGCACCTGCCCTCTGCCCTCCTTCCTCCGGCTCTTCTTCTCTGCCCCAGAGCTCTCTACCCTCGGCTTCTTGCAGTCTCTAGCGATGTGGCCAGGCTGACCACACCTGAAGCATACGTTCATTCCCATTCTACACTCACCAGTATGCTCCCTTCCACATTTGTTACACCTCCTCAGCCCGGATCCAGATGTGACCACACGTCGATCACCCACCTTTGCCACTTTCTTTTTTGGAGCAGTTCTACCACGTCCAAACCGTTTCCCATTCTAGTTCCGACTACCACCATCCTTCTTATCCACCTCAACCACCGCCACCTCGCGCTCATCGTATAATCCTCCAACCAAGTCAACTGCCGACCTAAAAATGCTAGGCCGGGCGGCAATCATATGCCTACGGATATCAGCCGACAGCCCCTGGATGTATCTTTTAATCTTTTGTGACAATGGTGTCACTTGATCGGGCACCAACCACGCCATTTCATTGAATTTAGTGGTGTACTGCTGGTGTCTCATCGTTCCCGCCTCCAGCTGCATGAAGTCTCTTTCTACCTTGTCCAACTCTCTGTGAGGATAGAATTCCTCGATCATTAGCTTCTTCTGTTCATGCCATCTCATTCTTCCAATGTTAGGACCTGGTATTTGAACGAAATACCTAGAGATTAGCGTGTAAACCAGATCAAATAGTGCAGAATCCTATTTGATTGGCGATCCAATCAATGAGAACACACGAAGAATCAATCAAGAATTAAAACCAACGTTAGAAATCAATGGGGATCGATCTAATGTGTTCTATGAACTTGGAGAACGAATTGGGAGGCTTATGGACGGCTAGGGTACTTCTGGAATCGTATTTAATCAAAAGCTTTTATTTTTCACAAATTGGGTTGTATTTATAGGCTGGTATTATTCAATCGTGCGACTGAACCATTAGTATGGTTCAGTCGTGCGATTGAACCATGCGGTTGATTCATCCGCACGACTGACTGTTCAGTTGCGAATGAGCCAATCTTGTGTTACAATCATACGACTGATCCAGTCTCCTGGTTCAGTCGTGCAACTGAGTCATTCGTATGAAGTTATTCATGCTTATGGTCCATTCGCATGGGCTATTCGCATGAGAACTTCATTAAGTTAAGTTTGAATGTATTTAATTAATAAACATTATGTGTAACAATTCTAACAACCACAAACTAATTAACCAATTTAATATCAACTCATTAATGAAATATTAGTCATTCCAAATCACAAACAACCATATCATTTCATTAATCATATCAGATTACATATCAGAATCAGACAAACAAGATCTATTACATTTCATATCATGATCTAGGGACATACATGTATCAATAAACTCCCCCTTGGACCTAGATCTCTCTAATCTCTTGTTTTCTGCATAACCTCCTTGTATTTCTTGTACTTCTCCTCTTTTGTGACTCCCGTGTGAATGTCAAACACGAAGCAGAGTCGTATAACGTTCTGGAACTGGAGGGCTTGTACAATATCTTGCGTATCATAGAACAGTGGCCACTTGTATAGCGTATAGATATCACTTTCCGACAAGTTTGTAAGCCACATCGGGTTGAATACCCTGATAGTATCCGATTGTCCCTCTTTGCTTAAGACTATGACCGCTTCAGCTGTCTCCAATCATAGTACCACCTCTTAAAATGTGGAGTGAAATCCTGTGGCATTTCCCTGAGTGGGATTCTTCACATTGTGCACGGAGGACTCCACTTCAACACTATCTTCGGCTTTCAAGTAATGGCATCAACCTCAGACCTTCTGATATACCTTGTAGGCTGTTGGGGTCTGAAGTTAACCGACCTGGTATGGTACTCCTTCTTTAGGGCAGCCTCAAACCAGCCTGACATCTTCCTCAGGTCAGCATACAAAAGCTTTAGTTTGGCGAGCTGATTGAGCTCAAAACCTGGTAGAGTCTTCAGATCATGTGAGAATCTGACACCTTGTGATGTTTCTTGACTCTATAGAGTTTGGTGTAGGAATCCTTCTTTGGTGTAGTACGTTGGGCTCTAACTTCTTCAAAACATGCTGCCCACTCAGCCTTTCGAATGTCGACATCATCATTTGAGGCTTGGGCTGTGTCTTCTGCTTTCTCTGTTTCTTGCTCCATATAGTTCAACACCTCAATAGTATCGCTAACAAGAGATTCACCCAGATTGGGGACCACATTACCCTCATTGTCAGCGTACTGAGGGTACTCCTCGGCAGTGACATCTTCGATCTCTACATCATCAACATCGTTGAGCTCTTCGTCACTTGTCGAATCGCATGTCGGAGCATCTTTTACTATCTCATCTGGATTTAGCTAGAAAAGCTTTGCGAGTTGCTCATTTGATAGGTCATGAATTATTTCCCCTTCTTCAGGGGTATGATTCACTGACCTCCTGACAATCCATTGCAGATCAAGAATCATTGTTAGCTGAGACTTTACCTGCTGAAGGGGAGCAATATCAAACTCATCTCTTTGGTAATTTTGATATGTTTGATTTAAACATTCCACACATAAATCATTAGTAATTAATCAAACAAAAATGCATTAAAGTAATATAAACATTAAATACATTGTGTTCAATACAGGATTCAAATACAAAAGAAGATAACTACATAAACATCTAGTCTTTACTTGTATCTTGTATCATGGTTTCATCACTTGGAGGAGCAGAGGTAGAAGCTGATTGATCTTGTATGTTCTTTGTCCTTTTCCCTTGACCTGTAGCAGTGGCCCATGCAGGTGCATCCCCTCCTTCTGCTTCTTCATCATCGTCCTTCTCCTCTGTCCTATCTCTTTCTGTATCTTCATACTCCTCAGTATCACTCTCATCATCCTCATCATTATTTTCATCATCATCATCTCTGTCTCCTTCCCTGATCTTCAATGGCTCCTCCTTAGATCCTTTCAGTTTTAACAAGATAATCTTCCTTGCCTTCTCCAGCTCCTCTATTTTCTTGCTTGATGTGACACTTTGAGCTTGGAGTTGGTCCATCTTGGTGCTCTGAGCAGCCAACTGCTGGGCCTGCTCCTCAATTACTCGAGCCTGCTCTGCAATTTGGTGAGATTGTGCAGCAGTCAGGTCAGTAAGCTGGCGAATCTGAGCTGCCTTTTCCTCATCAGCAGCGAGTAAGCGCATCACCATTCTGTTAAGCACTGACAACTGTTCCTCTACCCCGATTGGAGGTAGAGGAGATTTATAAGTGTGTGAGGGATGGGCTAAGGGTATTGATTGGTGTGACGTGGTGGTGGAGGTGGCTGTAGTGAAGATAGGTCTGTATAATGGTAGATATGATGGGAGTAAAGGATATGGTGGTGGAGGAATCTGTGCTGTGGTGGGAGGTATGGTGGGGGCTGTGGTAGATGTGGTGGATGTGGTGGCTGTGGTGGATGTGGTGGCTGTGGTGGATGTGGTGGATGTGGTAGATGTGGTGCCTGTGGTGGCTGTGGTGGATGTGGTGGCTGTGGTGGATGTGGTGGCTGTGGTAGTGAGGAAGGTCACCCGACGCTTCTTCTTCTTCTGGCCATGGGCCTTAGCCATTCTCTTCCTCCTTGTTCCAGTTGAGGTGGAAGCTCCCCCTACAACCCTGCCTGAGGACCCCGGTGCATAGCTTGGGTCAGTATCAGTATCTCCGGAGTCTCTCGGGTGTTCACCAACCACCCTTAACCCATGTTCTGTGGGAACAACTTTCCTTCCCACAGTTCGCGTAAGGGGCTCCTCATCCGATTCATCCTCCTCCTCCGCGCCAAGAACAAAATCCTCATGAAATCCCGCTGACTCGGTTACTTCTCCAGCTGTGACAGACACTGGAGGTACAGAATCAGACACAGTGCCTCTGAGTGGAATAGGCATATCGTCTCTAGCATCCCCACTGTCATCATCATCTGAGTCATGAGTGGGTAGAGCTATCTGTTCCACATCAGAGTCACTATCCTCGTGACGCCACTTTCTCTTTGCGGGCACCACGTAGTCATCCCGGGAAAGATGACCAAACAACCTCCTGACAAGAGGCTTCACTTGCTTTCCCCGGTACACTTTCATCCTTCCCAGGGTAGTGTCATCCATTACCTCCAAGACTACCGCATCCTCCTTTTCCTTTGGCAGGGAGGGAAGCTTCTGATCTATGAGCATCTGCATAAATATCGGGTACATACAGAAGGCTTCCTTCCCTTTCCCCTCGATGTTCTCCACCAGATAGGTGAAGATCATCTTGGAGAAGCTGAACGGATGGTTCAGCACCAACGCAACGTACGCGTTCTGCATCTGGTCAGACAGCTCATCAAAACCACCTTTTCTGGAAGCCATGCACTTGAGCAGCACGTGTGCAAGATATTTAAACTGGGGACAGAGGTTACTCTTGTTGAGTACCCCAGAATTGATGTCCCCAGAGTATTTGGCTCTAAGAAAGCATCCTCTAACTGTGAGGGGGTGTAATCGAGTCGGACAATCAGCGTCATCCCCCAATTGTAGTACGATTCTGAGATCCTCCTCTGAAATAGTAATCGACTCTCCAAATATGGTACTTCTGATGCAATGAGGCTCAGACGATCTATCAACTGTAGCTCCTTCCCAGAAGGCTTGTTGAATGGATCGATATGGAGTGCAAGGAGTAGATATGGCATGTGCAATCCTCGATCTCAGTAGGAATGTGATTATGCCAGAGAAATCAGCAGCATTTCTGGATGTTAAGTCCAGATGAGCCCATATATTGTGCTTTGTGCTCATAATCCATCTACTCGCCATCTGTTACACAAAGATAGTAAACATTAGTACCATTGACTAAGAAAGTCATGAAATCCTTAAGCTTGAAGAAAATCTTACTGTCATTCGATTGACATTGTGCGACTGAGTTCCAGCGTGCGAATGAACAGTGCGAAAGGGGTTCAGTCGTGCGATGAACCGTACGAATGGGGTTTAGTGATGCGATTGAACGGTACGAATGGGGTTCAGTCGTGCGATTGAACCGTACGAATGGGGTTCAGTCGTGCGATTGAACTGTACGAATAGGACTCAGTCGTGCGACTAATCCCTTACGTACCTCTGAGTGTGCGACTGGGCTCCTACGTATATACCCTCATGCGGTTACGCCAGTCGTGCGACTGAACTTCATACGCATGGTTCAGTCATGCGTTTAAGCAGTTTGAGCCCTTCAGTCGTGCGACTGAAGTTCATCACTCTGTCCATTCGCATGAACTACCGACTGTTCAATTCAAAATTACTTTTTTCACTATTTTTGATGTTTAGACATCGTTATCTGGTTCATTTGACTCGCAATACATTCTTAAACCACCTAACAACGTTACTTTCGTTTGTTTGAGTCATTTAGGTAGGTTATTTAGTCACTTTAGTCTCGGTTACTTTGCGAGTTCGAATGTACCGTTTTTTTCATCAAATTTAAAGTTACGGGAGTGCATCTATATCGTAAATTACCTATAGAGTCGATGTCGATGGTCAGTAATCAAGAAACGAGGGGTTTAGCGATCAATTGAAATTTTTGCAGAGTTCGGTTAATTCGTGCGATTCAGGGTGATTTTGAAGCTGGTGAGTCTCTGCGACCGACTCCCCTTCTATTTATATTAACCCTAGATTCAATCGTGCGACTGAGCTCATACGCACCTTTCAGTTGCGAGTGGGACTCAGTCGTGCGATTGGTTCAATCGTCCTTCTTCAGTCGTCCGACTGAATCTCAGTCGTGCGACTGACTCATTCATTCGCCCTTACTCATCCGACTGGGCCAATCGTATGGGCCATTCGGTTGAATAGTCCATATTCATGGTCCATTCGTACAAATAGCTTCCATTCGTATGATTGGGCCATACGGATGGTCCATTGTGTGCGAATAGGTCATATTTATTTTACTTTTAAAATCCCTTTAATTGCAGAAATTTACGTTATGAGCAGTTGATCATCTTAGACATGATCGTTTTGACTTGAAAACCTTTTTATCACCTCAGACGTGACTGATTTAACTTTTAACACTTATGTGGTCATCTCAAACATGACCCTGTTAGTGAGTTGATCCCTTACTGATTTTCCTGATGTAATCCGACAAACAAACAAACTAAAACGACTGACTAAATTAGAAAATTAAACTAAAAATTAAAAAAATAAAAATTGTTTTTGATTTTTGTGAGAGATAAGTTCTGAGATGGAAATCTACTGGATTTGGTTCCGGAATAGACAGCTTTAACTTAGATTGACCATACCTGGACCAAATCCATTTTGGAATCATACAGGCATTTCAAATCAGTTTGGACTTGTTATCAAAATCTTTTGATGCTCAATTCTTGGTATTCATCCAGAGTCATTTGCAACTTTAGGAAATCATTCTGAAGCTCTTAGATTACCACATTGAATCAAACTTTCAAGAATTGTAGTCACAATGATTGTCAATATGTTTGTCCACTTAAATCCATACACAGACTTTTGACCCAAACTGGTGATTGTTTTAGGTTTAATTATTTCAACTAACATTTTTGGATCCCACACTTATACGGTAAGCAACATTCCTCAGGAGCTTTTGAGCGGTCTACGGGTATTATTACAAGGAGAGACTATTCTTAGAGCTTTCAAAGAGAAGCCAGTCCTCAGTTCAGTGCCATCGCACAGCAGAGAGGCGGCAAACAACAATGAATTCTAGAATATCTAGGTTATGCTTATCCTCAGGTCACTGCCATCGCACAACAGAGAGGCACACAACCTATCTCCTTGTTAGAGCAGCTTATTTTATGTTGCACCAAATGCACCAATAACATCAATCATTAGCTTGATAGCATTTTTATTTCATTTTTCGTGCTTTGCTCTATTTATGGTCATCCGCACACATTTGTGGCGTTTACATGCTCATTACCCCTTATTGGAATATAGTTGATTGTGTTAACCAGTGATAAGATGGGAGCCCACAGTCAGTTAAGAACCACTTAGTTTGATCTGAGATCACCAGTCAGGTCTAATCATCTATTGTGTTGAATCTACCGACATATCAATTGTGGTCTAGCACCTCTAGGTCTACTCTCATTGTGTACCTTAAGAGTTACCAGTTTTTTATCATCTTCCCTTTTATATTGCTTAGACAACACAGACTTATACTTTGAATTTTCGCACCTTTTCTAAATTAAAATTTCAGGTCCCTCTTGATTTGTTCCATGTACTATCATATTCCAAAAGGTTTGAATCGGTATCACAGATACGATCTACCTTATATTAGCTTTCCACTCCTTCTACCCCTTTTTTAATTTTTATTTATTTTTTTATTTTTTTTTAATTTTTTTGTTAACTTGCTGACTTATTCTCCCCCTAAAATGCTAAAATCATAACTGGTTTAATTATTTTAGGATTTTAATAACCAGCAAAATAACATGAGTTTAAATTAAACAGACTGAAATAACCAATAAAATAAAAGGAAAAAATTAACTACCTACATCGGACTACACATGATCATCATGAGGAATAACATCACTTTTCTTTTTAACGTCGTTGACCTCTAGCAAATATTGAAAACGTGGTTTATCAAAGGCTTTAGTGTAGAGGTCAGCGCGTTGAAAATCAGTATTAATTTTTACCACATCAATTAAGTTCTTTTCAAAACAGTCTCTTATGAAATGATATTTATATACCGATATGTTTGGTCTTTGGATGTTGGACCGGATTTTTAGTTACTGCAATTGCAGCAGAGTTATCAACACAAATAGGAGTAGAGGAGAACTTTAAACCGTAATCCCGCATTGCTGTTGAATCCAGACGATTTGTGAATAGCAACTTGCAGTAGCAACATATTCGGCTTCACAGGTGGACAATGCAACCAATGTCTGTTTCTTACACTGCCAAGTCACTAGTCTTCTCCCAAAGAATTGACACCCTGCGGATGTAGACTTGTAGTTCATCTTGCAGCCTCCGTAATCCGAGTCACTATACGCCATGAGCTCAAAATCATCATCATGAGGATACCACAACCCAAGTGTGGGTGTACCCTTTATAATGAAAAATCCTTTTGACCCCGATCAGATGATTGACCTTAGGTTTAGCCTGATATCTAGAACATAAACATGTAGCATACATGATATCAGGTCTTGAGGCAGTGAGATACATGAGGGATCCAATCATCCTCGGTACATCGTGGCATCTACAAGATCTCCATTTTCATCGGGTGCTATGTCGTGATTCGTAGCCAGTGGAGTCCGAGCAGCAGATGCATTCTCCATGTCAAAAGACTGAGAATGTATCCTACATACTTGGTCTGATGTAGAAAGATCCCATTTGGTGTTTGATCCACTTGTACCCGAGAAAGAACTTCATCTCCCCCATAGCACTCATCTCAAACTCTTTCTTCATAACTGCTTCAAACGTTTGCATAACTCTTCGTTCTTTGAACCGAAGATTATGTCATCAACATAGATCTGTACGAGCAGTAGGTCGCCATCTTTTTCTTTAATGAACAGCGTGCAGTCAATGACTCCCCTGCGAAAGCCGTGTGTTCACAAGATGAGTAGAGAGTTTCTCATACCAAGCTCTTGGAGCTTGATGAAGCCCGTATAAAGCCTTGTCGAGCTTGAAGACTCTATCTGATGATGCGGATCTTCAAATCCCTCGGGTTGACTTACATAGACTGTTTCTCTGATTTCCCCATGAAAGGAATGCACTCTTCACATCTAATTGATAGACTTTAATCTTCATGTACGATGCATAGGCAAGGAAGATACGAATGGCTTCCATCCTTGCAACAGGTGCAAACACCTCATTGTAGTCAATTCCCTCGATTGGCGAAAACCTTGTACTACCAATCGAGCTTTGTTCCTGATAATGACCCCTTGGTCATCTTTCTTGCATTTTAAACCCCTTTGGTGCCAATGACCTTAGCACCTTTAGGTCTATCAACCAGAGTCCATACACCTAACTTCTTGAACTGAAGAAGTTCTTCTTGCATGCACTCACCCACGCCTCATCATTTAGTGCATCACTGACGTATTTTGGCTCAAACTGTGAGACAAAACACCGATAAGCACCATCATGAATATATCCCTTTTCCATAACTGAGGCGTAATCAACTGCGTATAGCTGATTTCGGGTTTGCACTCCCGATCTGACATCCCCAATGACATTGTTTAGGGGATGATAGACGTTTAGTCGTGATCCTGGAGTGGTAGGAATAGCTACCTCAGAGCCAAGATTATGAACATTTGGTTCTGCATCTGAGGTAGTTGGAGTTTGAGGCTCTGAAGTTGAAGGTGCATCACTGATAGATGCTTGTGGACTTTCAGGAACTGGAACCTGTTCCTCCTGACTGTTCTAGTTATCTTCTTCAGCTTCATCTTCAGAGGAGGAGTCACTGTCGTCGACTACTCCCCCTGACTGAGTAGATGATTCTCCCTGTGAGCTAGATGTTGGTGTATTCAAGATATCATACATCATTCGTGTAGCTAATTCATCATCCGAGGGAGAGAGAGAGATGTTGAAGGACTTGAAGAATCCATCATAGTCGAAAAAGTAGGCGGGTCCTTTGCCAGTAGGTGGTGTGGTATATCGCTGAACGTCAATGTTACACCACACTTCTACTAGACCCGTTGAGTTGTTGTAAACTCGCTTGTTCGGTATGTTGTATCCTAGAAAGATTCCTTCATCTGCCTTCTCGCTGAATTTACCCTCTTGTGTCTTCTTCAGAAGTGTGCACGGCGCACCAAATGGTTCGAGATACTCCAAGTTCGGTTTGCGTCTTTGTAGTAGCTCGTAACATGTCTTTCCGTGGCGCTTGACTATCAGGACTCGATTCAGTGTATAACATGCATTCGCCACTGCCTCATTCTAGAATTGGATAGACAGTTTCGAGTCTGCCAGCATAGTCCGTGCTGTCTCTATCAAGCTTCTGTTCTTTCTCTCAGCAACGCCATTCATCCGAGGTGTGTAGGCAGAAGTGAATTGATGCACAATTCCCTTTTCCTTGCAGTATTTTTTCCTCCACTGGTTCTTGAATTCCGTTCCGTTGTCTGAGCGTACTTGTCTAACTTTCAGCTTGTAGAGAGATTCCAGTGTGGTTACCACCTCCTTGAATGACTCAAATGTTTCTGATTTGAATTTCAGAAACATTACCCAAGTGAACCTTGAGTAGTCATCAGTGACCACAAAACAATACAAGTCGCCTACAATGCTCTTTGTACTGACTGGACCAAATAGATCCATGTGAAGAAGTTCAAGAGGTAGTTCTATTGAATGAACTTTCTTTTCCGTATGAGACTTCTTTGTCTGTTTGCCTTTCTTGCAAGCTACACAAAAGTCAGGAAGCTGGAAGTTCTTGACATTAACTCCTCTCACCAGATCCTTCTGAATCAAGTGATTCATCTTCCTTTGACTAATGTGTCCCATTCTCCTATGCCAGGAGATGGAATCCTTTTCAGTAGCTTTAGATAGAAAACACTGAACCTCATGATCCATTGTAGAAGCTGTTGACAGATCCAAGACATAAAGATCTTTATATCTTGAAGCAGTCATCAAAACTTGGTCCTCTGGGATCACGTAGTCTTTCTTTAGTACGTAACACTTCTTGTTGTCGAAGATGACTTTAAATCCCTTATCACATATTTGGGAAACGAGAGTAAGTTATTTTGTATTTTTTGAACGTAGTGCACTTTATCAAACTTAACTTTCTGATTCCCCACTTCTCCCTGTGCTGTGATATAGCCACCCTTCTTTCCAGCAAACGAAACATGCCCTGCTTTTATTTGCTTGACGTTTGATAAAAGAGCCCTTTTTCCTGTCATGTGCCTGGATGCTCCATTGTCTACTATCCACGTGTTAGTTTCAGCACTGTATCGAACACCCTGCACATACAAAGTAAAGGATTAGTTTAGGTTAGGAACCCAAGCCTTTACTGGCTTGGGTTTCCCAGAGGCATCACACATCATATATTCTACCCATTGACCCTTAGAGGATGAGGGTAGCTCAGGTTTCGTCTTGTCAATATTATCAGACACTGAGGATGTCTTCTCCTTCCATAATCAAGATTTGTGCAATGCCTGTTTGTGATAAACAGTCGACTGACTTACAGGTTGAATTTTAGGTTCACTAGTTCTTCTAGGTGTAGTCAGTGAGATCCTCTTAGAAGACCTAGGCTTTGAAACCTGTAGTTCAATCTTCTTACGAGGTGTCTGATAGAAGTGATAATAGAAAGCAATGTGTCCATATTCACCACAGTTGTAGCACAATCTACTATTAAACTTTCTTTGTGGAAAAGTGTGTGACACTCTAGTAACATTACTCACTCTAGGTTTTGACTCTGGTTCTCTGGTTGTTTTCTCTGGTTTTACAAAGTTAACTGTTTCACTGTTTAACCCTTTTCATTTTGGTTAAGAGATTTTTGGCTTCAAGTATGTGAAGATTAACCTTAGAAGTCCTTTTAGGTTCTGATTTGACTCTGTTTGATCCTGACTTTAAGTTAACCTTTTCAAATTCATTTTCCAGATTAACACTAGACAATTTATCCTTTGCCTTTGAAGTGGCCTCCTTTTGTTTGTTTCAGAGTCCATAGATGAACATAAGGAATCTGGATCACTAACAAGAGGAGTAGACACCACATGCTCTTTGATGGGATTACTATTTATTGGTCTAGTCTTAGTGTTCATCAAAGTCTTAGGTGGTGGTGGAACCACTTTATAACCCAATCCCTCCCCGTTGTTCCTTTCTCCCACTAAGTGTTGGACTATGTGTGAAGAACTAGTCCAACTGTGCAGTTTCTGTTTTAATATATTTACTTCTACTTCTAGAACTGCCTTTTGCTTCTTAGTGTCTTCTAGGGAGTTTAGATAATACCTAATGTCATTAGCTTGGTTAAAGGCAACTACTTTGGTTTCCCTAAGCTGTTTAGTCAAAGGGTCTATCTTTTCTTTATAACTATGCTCATTTTGTTTTAATACCCATTAGCCTCAGTGCACAGTTGCAAATCTTTTACTAAGTTATCATTATGATCTAATAACCTAGCAAAATTTTCATCTATGCTATTCCTAAAAGTATCACAATCAGAACAATCATGATTATCAAACATTTGGTCAGTAGTACTTACCTGAGTTCATTCAGTAGAGTTAGCCATCAATGCAGCATCAGATGTCTCTGGTTCTGGTGATTCTGTCTTTTCTGTCTCTGACGTGGTAGTCCTCCCTTAGGCTGGTAACTGACCTCGGTTGCAGTTGCTTCTTCACTATGTGACATCGCTATCTCAACTGCTAGATCTCCTTCACTAGCGGAATCACTGTCAATATCTTCTACACTTGCAATGTTTGATTCCCCTGGTGAGACAAACCTAAAGCTCTAATCCTGTCCTTCATCATCATGAGCAGTCAAGGCTTTTGGATCCTTGCTTGATGAAGTAGAACTGGTAGCTTGCTTGTCTTGACGAGTGAAGGACGAGAATGGGTTCCGTTACCCGTCTTCTTAGGCTTGACACATTCTCTTTTGAAGTGCCCCTTCTCTCCACAGTTGAAGCAGGTCACTTTGCTCTTGTCAAAGCCAAATGTGGTATCCTTAGTAGCTACCAGTTCTGTCCGGTTTGTTTTACAAACTTCTTTGCCCTCCGGACAGCACTAGCTAAAGCCCACATTATGTCCATCCTCTCAAGCTCCATTTCGTCCACCTGCTCGTAGTCCTCGTCTACAAATGGCAGTTTCCAATCTTCCCAGCAACAAGTTCATCATAATAATGGACCATTGCAACCAAAAGATCCATGTATTCTCGAGCTACTTCCACTGTCACATTTCCGAGATTCTTGGTCTTCAGTTTAGTAGCACTTGCTTCGGATCCAATATAGTGGGAACAAGAAAGTCCCGATGTGTCTGATCCTGAAGGAGATGCATGTGAAGGACCCGATGAGCTAGACATAAATGCAGTCTGGAGAGGTGCTCCAGATGTCTTAGCTTGAGGCGTGGCATTGTATAAAGCTGGATTTTGATTGTATGAAGACTTCTGAGCTCTTTACTTCATCCTAAGTGACTCTTCTCGCAACTTAAGAGTGAAGTCATTAATATCCAGTTTTGCCAGCATTCCATTCTGTCTAAGATTACACACGAATGAAGCCCACTTTTCAGGCAATCCGTCTGCAAAATTAGTAACTTTCTCTTCCATGGTAGTAGCCACCCCATGTGTATGCAGTTCACTCATCAGATGGTAGAATCTATCTATAACATCGTCCAAAATCTTATCTCCCATCGATGAGAAGTTATCGAATTCCTTCTTTAAGTCCTTAGCCTTGATTGCCTTTAACGAAGCATTCCCGTCGTACCTCTTCTCTAGCTCATCCCAAAGTTTCTTGCACTGCTTATTTTCTGAGTACTGGTGGAATATGTCTTTAGGAATAGATTGTGTAATCAATGCATAAACTCTTTTTCTGCATTGTATTTGACTTTCTACATGTCCGTCATTCCTCCTAACGTTAGCTTAACTCCATCAGCTCCCACCGGTGTCCTATATCCAATCTCGATGGCTTCCCACAGATTCGGATCCACTCTGTTGAGGTAGATCTCAAAACGTTGTGTCCAGTGGGGAAACTCATCTAACGTCAGAGCTTTGGTGGTTTATTATGATTACCCACCTCACTCTAAAGCAACAGCAGGTTCTGTATCCTAGAGTCCTTTCTAGTAGTAAAGGCTAACATTTGATCTTCCATTGCTAATAACTTTAAGTCTAATAAAACAATTGTCACCAGGACGACTGAAGGGTGCGAATGGTCTAGTCGTGCGTATGAACTCTACGACTAGTTCAATCGTGCGGCTGAACTAAGTGATTAGCTCAGTCGTGTGAATGAATCTGATGTGTATGAGCAGTACGCCCAAAAGGTTCAATCGTACGAATGGAGATGCGACTATGTCCAATCATGCGTCTGAGCAATGCGAATGAGGTCCAGTCGTGCGAATGGCTCACTCGTGCGACTGAAGCTGCTGTTTTGCGAAAATTTCTAGGATAAACGTGTTTTAGCCGTAAAAATTCGAAATTTCGCAAGGTCTAATCGCCTAAGTCCGTAGAAACCCAACTTTGATGAGCAGGGAACGTCCAAGATCACTTTTGACACAAAAGATTGCGTTTTTAGTGCAAAAACACAAACTTTTTAACAATCTTGATTGATCACACGTAATCAAGAGCCAGAGCTCTGATACCACTTGTTAGGACCTGGTATTTGAACGAAATACCTAGAGATTAGCGTGTAAACCAGATCAAATAGTGCGGAATCCTATTTGATTGGCGATCCAATCAGTGAGAACACACGAAGAATCAATCAAGAATTGAAACCAACGTTAGAAATCGATTGGGAATCGATCTAATGTGTTCTATGAACTTGGAGAATGAATTGGGAGGCTTCTGGATGGCTAGGGTACGTCTGGAATCGTATTCAATCAAAAGCTTTTATTTTTCACAAATTGGGTTGTAGTTATAGGTTGGTATTATTCAATCGTGTGACTGAACCATTAGTATGGTTCAGTCGTGCGATTGAACTATGCGGTTGATTCATCCGCACGACTGAGTGTTCAGTCGTGCGACTGAGCCAATCTTGTGTTACAATCATACGACTGATCCAGTCTCCTGGTTCAGTCGTGCAACTGAGTCATTCGTATGAAGTTATTCGCTTATGGTCCATTCGCATGGGCCATCGCATGAGAACTTCATTAAGTTAAGTTTGAATGTATTTAATTAATAAACATTATGTGTAACAATTCTAACAACCACAAACCTAATTAACCAATTTAATATCAACTCATTAATGAAATATTAGTCATTACAAATCACAAACAACCAATATAATTTCATTAATCATATCAGATTACATATCAGAATCAGACAACAAGATCTATTACTTTCATATCATGATCTAGGGACATACATGTATCAACATCCAATGGCCTGCTACCCTCAGCTTGGACAATGTTGTCCCACCAGCACAAAGCCAAGTCCACAAAGGAGTGGGTAGCGAATTTCACCTTCTGATCGTCATGGCACTCACTGATATCGAGGACAGCCTCCATCTCCCTTACCCACTGGTGAGCAGCTACCGCAGTACCGTTACCATCAAAAGTAGGGGGCTTGCATCTCATAAACACTCCGTAGTTGCAGCCTCGGGTCGCCTCCGGCGCAGGCTCTTCTTCCTCGTCCTCATCATCAGACGGAACCGTCTCAGTCTCGGGCTGTCTTCTTTCGCCCGTAGGTCCACTCCTTTCCCTTCTCTCTCCCTCTCTAATTGCCTTGATCACTTAGGTCACCACAGACGGTAGAACCGTCTACATGAACTGGTGAACCTCTTCCACCACAGCCTCTTTTACTGAGGCTCTCAGATTGGCGCTCTCGTCGCCACCCTCCGGATGAGGGGTCTCTGGTTCTTTATGAACCACTTTTCTACTCTGGGTCTCCCTCTCTTGGTCGTGGACTCCACCACAAGAGGCTTTTGATGATCTACTGCCAGCCATCCTCTATAAGCACACTATAAGATTCAAACACTAACACGGTCATTCAAGGTAATACTCAGTTTATGTCAAGTATGTAAGTCCCTAATTACAGTGGCCAGTTGTGATTAGCCACTTACTTTACTTTTCATACCCCAAGCATCTCCTATCCTGACTTAATCAATATCTAAATCTACTAAGAGCACAAATCAAGTAGCATGCGCATATAATACCGATTAACATTAGGAAAAGACATACCTGATGGCACGTAGCTACTCGGGCAGACATCCCTCCATTTGTCGCATTTTCAGTTTAGGTTTCAAAAGTTTATTTTAACCCAATTCTCTTATACTTTGGCTCTGATACCAACTTGTAAGCCCCATTCCCGGAAACCTCACAGTTGGTCAATCATACTAGTTAAAACATTAAATATTTCAATTAAACAAACTTAAGCAGCGGAAATAATTTATCAAAAGCCATTCATTTCATTTAAACCACTGTTGTTGAGCAATACATCATCGTTTAACTGATTACAAAAGAATTGTTTTACTGCATTACAAAACAACAACAACATAAAATACGAATGGATGTCAGACTTTCCCTGCCGAGTAGCTTCACCCTCGTGCCATCCTCAGCAATAATTACCTGCCAACTGAAAATGTATAAAAGTCAGCGTTGCTAAGTGAGCTCTTGTCTTATAAGTAATGAAATACTTTCTATATGTTGTATACGAAAATACTCTTTTCTATAAAATACAACTCTGTACTGTATATGCGAGCACGCATCAACTATATGAACAAATATTGTTCGTTCTTTTTACTGTATGCCTTGTCTGTTCTGTATACTTTTATCTTTATGTTTCACTTTCTATATCGACCAGTGAGCAATACCCCAACTATATGCGCGATGGAAAACGGGTGATGGGCCATCTATATCCCTCGAAAGGGTCAACTGTATCCCCCGAAAGGGTCAACTGTGTACTATGTACAAGGCCAACCCAATCACCCAGGACACACTGCAAAGGTCCTGCCAATCTCAATTGATTGACCATGTGTGCATAATAGGTAGCTAATCCGCAACACAGTTGAGCTAAGTACAACATGGCCGTGTACCTCCTATAAGCTTCCAAGACTTGATAACATTTTCATTAATTTCCCTCTTCTTTTCTTTATTGCTCTATCACTTTATTATTACGATATACTTTATGTTACAATAATAATGTACCACGTAAAGTCACATACTATAAGTAATAATATAATAATAATAATAATAGCAATAACAATAATAAGGAACAATCATAATTAATCATATCATGCATGAAACATCATCATTAATAAGCCCTTAGTCAACCTCGGTCAAAACCCTAAAGCACAAACTCCCAGAAATTCTGTAAATTTTTTTAAGTGCTTAGGCGCATGGGAACTATTTGGCCGCATGAGCCCTATTCGGGCGTTTCGTCACTATATAGGCGCATCAGCCAACACTTAAACATTTTCCCTTTTGACGCATGAACTATTCAGGCGCATGGGCACCATTTATGCGTATGAACACTTAGGCGCATGGGTTATTTGGACACATGGACACTTAGGCGCATGAGCCACTTGAGCGCATGGGCACTATTGGGGCGCATGGCCCTACACTTAGTCGTCCGGCTAACATTTCTAGGCGCATGGGCCACTGTTCAACATGTTTCTAGTATGTTTTCTACCCAATCATCAAATCCATCTGTTAAAAGCTTAATGTGGCTATTCTGAACATGAACAACCTATGAGCATTCAAGAATCACATACAACATGCACAATACATACGGGCATACATACTCAAACATTGGAAAATCATTTAAATACATTTTCAACACCAAAGATGTTTGAAAACAAGTAAAAACTGGGGTCTAGAACTCACCTGGTGCAACTTGGGTGTTCTTCTTTTTAACCCGCTTGCAAAGAGTTCAAAACACATAGAAACAACATCCAAAAACACACACACCCGAGCAAAAATACAACCCATAAGCACATAAACACATAACCGGGATAAAAGCCGTCATAAACACATAAAAACCACGAATTCTTACCTTGAATTCATTCACTTCTTCTTCTTCTTTCACTAGCCGAGAGTTCTCTCTTGCTCTCTCTCTCTAGAACCGAAGATATGTTGATGTGAAGTGAGGGTGGGCGGCCATGCCCACCTTCACACTGACTTTTCAAAGTTTTTTGTGCTTTTTACACTTTTAGTCCCTCCACTTGGACTTAATTGCCTTTCTTTTTTTTATTCCTTATATCTTGTCTTTTAAAATACCGGGTGTTACATACGTATGATCCAATCGTGCGACTAGTCCATACTTATGGTCCAATCATACGATTGGCTCATACTTATGAGTTTGACCTTATGACCTTTCAAACACTTAGCCGTTTAACTATTGATAAAACGTTACGATCGATGATCATCTCCGACATGATCCTTTTAACATTGCAAAAATTGTTGATCACCTTAGACGTGATCCTTTTAACAAAAATGTTGATCACCTTAGACGTGATCCTTTTAACAAAACTGGGGATCACCTCAGACGTGAACCTTTCAACATAAAAAACTGATTGGTCACCTCAGACATGACCTCTTTTAAGTGAGTGTTTCATAGATTCAATTCCGATGCATAGTCCGACTTTTACCTACTAAATGACTAAAAAATTAATAAATAAAACAACTAGAAATTAAAAACAAAATTGAGGCATATTTTTTTATTTTTGATTTGAGATGGATTTTAAAGCTATTAGAGTAATTCTAATTCATTTTACTTCCTGGAAACCACAACTTCAATTCTAGTTTATCATTTCTGGTACAATTCATTATGGAATCATATAGGTATACGAGAATCATTCAGGACATTTTTAATAAACTATTTTGATTCTAGATCCTTGTTTTCACTGAGAGTCGATAGCAATTTTAGGAAATCATACTAGATGCACACAATGATTTTGACTTTCAAGAACTGCAGCTCACGATGATTGTCAGTATACTTGTCCTCTTAAATCCGTACACAGATTTTGACACACATTGGTGATGATTTAAGGTTTAATTATTTCAACAAGCATTTGTGGATGCCACACTTATTTGGTAATCAACGTTCCTCAGGAGATTTTTGAGTTCTCTACGGGTATATTCCAAGAAGAAACTATTCTGAGAACTTTCAAAGGGATGCTAAGCCTCAGGTCAGTGCCATCGCATAGCAGAGAGGCACAAAGAACAATGAATTCTAGAATATTTAGGTTATGCTTATCCTAAGGTCAGTGCTACCGCATAGTAGAGAGGCACACAACCTATCTTCTTGTTTGAGCATTTATGTTGTTTTTGCACATATCGCACCAACAACATAAGTTATTAGCTTGATTGCATTTTGCATTTTTCATATGCTTTGCACATATTTTATGGCCATCCACACACATTTGTGGTGTTTATTTTGCTCTTAACCCCTTATTGAAAAAAGTTGATTGTGTTATCCTGGGATAAGATGGGAACCCACAACAATTTGAATGACTTAGTTTGAGCTTGAAACCACCAATGAGGTCTACTCATCTATTGTGTTGAATCTACTGACACATCATATATGAACTAGCAGCCTCTAGGTCTACTTTCTCTATGTTACCTTGGTAGCCTACTAGTTTTATTATCATTTTCCTTTTATTTTGCTTAGACTTTTCAAACTTAAACTTTGAATTTTGCATCTTAATCAGTTAAACTCTTTTAAAGTCCTAAACAATCTGTTCCGTGTGTACTATCATTTTCCATAAATGTTGAATTAGTATCATAGTTTTGATTACTTTCCTTTTAGCTAAGCTGTCCTTCTCTCTTGTTTTTGTTTGTAGTTAAATAAAACAAATAATTTAATACTAATCTAACCTATTCTCCCCCTAAAACCCTAAAACCGAAGATATTTTTTTGAGTTCGTGGATTTTATATAAACAGGAAAATAAAATAAGACGAAATAAAATAAAAAATAAAAAAGTGTCAGACTAAACATTTTCTTCCTCAGTGATCACATCACTTTTCTTTTTCACTCCATTAACCTCTAATAGATATAAAAACCTTGGTTTATCAAATGCTTTTGTGTAAAGGTCGGCACGTTAAAAATCTGTATTTATTTTAACCATATCGATTAATTGCTTTTCAAAACAATCACGTATAAAGTGATACTTAATACGATGTGTTTAGTTTTAGGATGTTGGACTGGATTTTTGTTATGGCTATAGCAGCAAAATTATCACATAGATAAGAGTGTTAGAGAATTGCAAACCAAAGTCGCGCATTTGCTATTGAATCCAGATGATTTGTGAATAGCAACTTGCAGCAGCAACGTATTTAGCTTCACATGTTGATAGAGCAACAGAGGTCTGCTTCTTACACTGCCAGGTGACTAACCGTCTACCAAAGAACTGACATCCGACTGATGTTGACTTGTAACTCACTTTGCAACCGCTGTAATCCGAGTCACTATACGCTATAAGCTCAAAGTCATCATCATGAGGATACCACAACCCGAGTGTTGGAGTACCCTTCAGATAACGGAAAATCCATTTAACTTCTATGAGATGGTTGACTTTTAGTTTCGCTTGATATCTAGAGCAGAGACACGTTGCATACATGATATCCCGACGAGACGCTGTGAGATACATAAGGGATCCAATCATTCTTCTATACATTGTAGCATCGACCAGATCACCATTTTCATCGTGTGCTACATCATGGTTTGTGTCAAGTGGAGTTCTAGCAGCTGAAGCATTTTTCATGTCAAACCAACTTAGGATATCCCCTACATATTTAGTTTGATGCAAGAAAATTTCTTTTGGTGTCTGATCCACCTGTAATCCTAGAAGAACTTCATTTCCCCCATTGCACTCATCTCAAATTCTACTTTCATTACAGATTCAAATTCTTTACATAGCTCTTCGTTTTTGGATCTGAAGATTAGTCATCGACATAAATTTGTACTAGCACTAAGTCGCCATCCTCTTCTTTGCTGAACAGAGTGCAATCAATAACTCCTCTACAAAAGCCGTGTTTCACCAAATGAGTTGTGAGTTTCTTATACCATGATATCGGGGCTTGATGGAGCCCGTATAGAGTCTTATCCAGCTTGTAAACTCTATTCCGATGGTAAAGATACTCAAATCCTTCGGGTTGACTAACATACACTGTCTCATGAATTTCCCCATGAAGGAATGCACACTTTACATCTAGTTGATAAACTTTGATCTTCATATAAGATGCATAGGCTAGGAAGATACGGATTGCTTTCACTCTAGCCATAGGTGCAAACACTTCATTGTAATCGATTCCTTTGACTTGTCTAAAACCTCGAACGACAAGTCAAGCCTTGTTTCGAATTATTACCCCTTGGTCATCTTCCTTGCATTTCAAAACCCATTTATTCCCAATGACCTTAGCACCTTTTGATCTATCCACCAATGTCCAAACTCCTAACTTCTTGAATTGTAGGAGTTCTTCTTGCATGGCACTCACCCATGCCTCATCATTTAAGGCTTCACTTACATATTTTAGCTCAAATTAAGACACAAAACATCGATAAGCACCATCATGTAGATAGCCTTTTTCTAGGACTGAGGCATAATCAGCTAAGTATAGCTGATTTCTTGTCTGTACTCCGATTGTACATCCCCTATGACGTTGTCTAGAGGATGATATACATTAAGTCGAGATCCAGGAGTGGTGGGAACGATTACTTCCTGCTCCAGATTTTGAATTCCTAGTTCAGTATCTATAGCCGTTGGAGTGCGAGGTTTCGAAGTGGCAGAGGCATCAACATCTGATGCTTGGTGTACTTTCAATAGCAGAAACCTATTCCTCCTGATCCACCTGATCATTCTCCACCACTTCATCGTCAGAGGAAGAGTCACTTACCTCCGGTGCTCCCCCTGAATGACTAGTACACTCACCTTGTGAACCTGATGTTTTCGAGTCTAGTGACGGTGTGTTTAAGACATCGTACATCATTTTGGTCGATAACTCATCATCGGGAGGGGAGAGAAGGATGTTGAAGGACTTAAAGAATCCATCAGGGGGATGGTGTATGTTAGGATCAGTGATCTATGTTTGATTGATTGAAGAGTATTGCAGCGGAATTCAAACAATGAATTAGTCGATTCACAAGAACAAAACGATATTCAATGAAGAACAAAGACGGTTATAGAGAGAGAGAATATCTGCAAATATATTTCATTCAATATTCGCTTTCGTGGTAACAGAATGTCACGATTATGATTAGGTCGACACCTCTTATATAAGAGATGTGACGTCTGCTGATGTCACTTGATAGTGACATCTAACAGATTTATTACAACTGAACACAACTACTGAAGATGTCAAAACAGCTGACATCTTCTTACAAAAAGTTCTAAGTGTTATCAGTTGTTACAACTACTGAGAAATATAAAACTACTGAAACTACAACGACTGAAGAACAAGCTCTTCAGTCGTTTTACAAAACTACTGAAACTAAAAATATAAAACTACTGATATCACAACTACTGAAGAAGTACTCGTTCAGCAGTTATGACAAACTACTGACGCTTCAGTACTTGATCTTCAGACTTTGACCTTCAGATGTTTCATCAGCTGATGACTTCAGTAGATATCATCAGCTGATGTCTTCAGTCTTTGTCTTCAGACTTTGTACATCAGTTGTTGATCTTCAGCACTTGTAAACTCTTCAGCTGTTGTACTTCAGTACTTTGGTCTTTCAGCTTCAGCACTTGTATTCTTCAGCTGTTCAGCTTCAGTACTTGTGTTCTTCAGCTGTTCAGCTTCAGTACTTGTGTTCTTCAGCTGTTGTACTTCAGCACTTTAGTTCTTCAGCTGTTGAGGTCTTCAGCACTTGTCAAACTGCTGATGAAGCTTTCAGCAGTTGTTGTGATACCATGTGGGACTTTGAGGTTTTCTAATCTTGGCTCATTGGTTCTTTTGGTCCAACAAACTCCCCCGAACCAATGCAGCCAAAACCTCTAAATTATTTATTATCCCACTTATTGTTGGCAAAAGATTGGTCTTTTTCCTTCTTGATCAGTAGAGAAGATGACCCATGTAAGCTCCGGCCTGGGAAGAAATCTCATATATTGTTTGGCAAGGTTGAATGGGAACTCTGTTTTGGGGAACTGGACACAGAGTTGTTATCCCATTCATGAGATTTACTTCCCTATAATGAGTCTGTATGACTCTCGAACATAGGCCTCAAGGAGAACAAGTTGTTCCTCCTTGGAGAGTTCTTCAACTCTCCTTCGAAGAAGAACTCTGGACCATAGTACTCAGATAAGTACTTCATGGTCCTGCCATTTTTCAGCTCCACTGTAGTTACCTCCCTATAGACAAATTCATCAGGATGGGTGCCTTCAAGGAGTAACTGGAGCTCATTCTTCTGGATGTCTTCAAGCTTTTATATAACAACCCTTTTAATCATCTTGTTTTCTAGTAAGGCTTGAGGGGTCATCTTTGCTTGATGAGCTTTCTTGAATTCATCAATGATTTCCCAAGTATGACTACAATGGCCAACATGATGGTAGAATCTATTGTTTTCTAACCTGGCCATTGTATCTGTGAATAGTTCTTTTATGGATTCTAGAACTCACCCTGTGGTCTGGCCATACTCTCACTCTCTCCTTCTGATACTGAAAAGTGTGCCTGAGAGTGTACAACCTCTGAGCATGCCCTTTCATGGCTTGTATAGATGATGACTGAGGAAATTCCTTGTCAACCATCTTCAATAGTTGCTCATCATGATGTTTCTGCTGTTCTTCATCTTCTATCTTGACTCTAACCATCTCCCTTGAGAGTCAGGTGTGATCATGGGTTGACTTCTGGGTTTTGGTAGCTTTAGAACAGCAGAGAGTGCAGACTATCATCTTCATCCTCCTCTTCTTCTTCTTCTTCTTCCATCCTCAGCACCCTTCTCCTCCTTCTCGGTCACTGGATGATGGTTGGGTTGGTAAGGAATTGGTTTTGAAGAATGAGGATGTTTGGACTTTGGCTTAGAGATTGGTTTGGAGATTTGAGGGGTAGGCTGTGTTTAGTGGGTGGAAGGGAAGGTTGATCCAGCATCTTTGTAGTAAGTTTCGCCTTTGTAAGTTTAGCCATTTCCAACCTTTTACCAGCCCCAGCCTCATCAAGGGCTTCAACAATAATCCCCTTGTGGAATTGCTCAGACAGACAGATTCTGGTGGCTATAGCCAGAATACTGTCCCTGGTCCACGCGCGAATCTCCATTAAAGATCTTCCTAAGTATTTTGCAATGAAGCGTATCATGATCTCCAATCTCTCTTTTTCAAGAGCATCATACCCAGCCCATCGGGTTTGAATCTCTTGCACTTCCAACCTTCTGATCTCACTATCCAATGTGGCTGTATCACCCTTGCCTGAAGAGTTGTTCAATTATTTTATCCATGGATCGGCTGTGTGTAGTATCAGCTTCTTTTACCAGCTCTTCCAAGGATTTGTCTTCAGCAGTATGATCATCAGCACTTTTCTTTCGCTTGTAAGTGAGCAGTGGTTGCTTTTCTTTCTCCTCCTCTTGGGCTTGCTTCTCTTCCTTCTCTTCCTCTGTTCTTTTCCTCTTCTTTTCTTTCACTGCAGTACTCTCCCCCTTTTTGGATGCATTGGAGGAAGGGGTTGTACCGCAGAAAGTGTCTTTAGCACAGCAGCATCAATCAAGGGTTGTAAAGTTGAGGAAAGCCTCTCATCAATGGCTTTAGTCACAATATCAGATTATGGGTGTGATGAGAGGGAGGGAATTTTGAAGTACAGCACCTATTTGCTCAGGAGGGTTCTGTTCCTGAGAAATAGGGCCTGAAGCAGAGGCAGGTGGTTGAGTTTGGAGTGGCTCAGTGTTTGGGAAACCTTCAACTGAAGGTGCCATCTGTGGGTTGGTGGAGGCAGATGGTCTTTCTCCTTGTGAGAGTTGGTCAAGTAGGTTTTGCAGCCTACTGACTTTCTCTTCAAGGATTGTGTTCTGGGCAAGAACATCGTAGAAAAAGCCCAGGTCATCATCAGCCGAAGCTGAATCATCTGACCTCCTGCTTGGAGCAGGATTTACATGCACTGGGTGTAGACCAGTTGTTGCATGTGCCCCTTTTGCTTGGTACTGGGGACTTCCAGCCTCAGGACAATGTCCATCATCAGCTGTTGCCTCTAGTGAGGTCTTAGCAATGTTACCAGCCTCATTCTGATCATGTGCTGATTCAGAAGAGGTGGCAGCCTCACTAGATATTCTAACCTCCTTATCTACACCAGGAGATAGAAGTGGTAAACCCCTGTGCTGTGGGTTCTCAATTGCACTGTGTTCCTCCCCCTCAATTGTAGAGGTGTTCCCAGTAGTAAGTTGTTTCTGGGGAGGGGGTGAGGAGTGCAGTTGATCAGCACTTGTGCAACTAGTAAAGTTGGGCTGTGAGGGGCGGTTGTATGGGGTGAAGGGATAGAAGCAGTGTGCACCTGGGGAGTTGGTGCTCTTCAATGGCAATCCCTCAAGTGAGGAAGATCCCAGATGTGTAGGTACCCCTTTTGTGGTTGCTGCAGGCTCCTGTTGAGAGGAATCCTGAGCGGCTATGGCTGGAAGAGTCCTTATATCCACTAGGGGGTTTGGACAGTGGATATCTCCTGCGTTTGTGTTGCAGGGGCATCCTCAGGGGACTCAATTCCCTGAGTAGCCGTTTTGGGTTTCTTTTTGGTGGGTTTGGTGGGGACTTTTGATGTGGAGGTGGTGGCTGTGGGTTCCAGCTGCGTGGGTTTGCGCAGCTTGGCAGCCAATTTGAGTGTCTGGTCAGAGTTGTGCCGGGAGTATACTTCCGGCAGAACAGCCGTAGCAGGACTCCCAAGCCAACAAGTCCCTCAGCATTAAGCTGGTTTGTAATGATGGCCATTATGAACCGTGGATATAGTATCCAACGGTTAACAGTTAGTTTTTGAGCCATATCCTTGAGCTCCGAAAATATTAATTCTGAAAAGTTTAACGGTTGTTGCTCAAGAATAGAATACATTACCTGCTGCCACTTTGTCGACATTTGATCCCAAGACGAAGTCTTAGGAGACAAACATACATTCACCATGTGAAAAAATTAGGCGTTCGGCGTCATGGAAGTGTTTCTTCATGATAGTGGAGGCACTTAGATTGCTTGATATCCATGTTGGGCAAAGGATAGATCTGTGGTGCCCTGGGATATCCAGCAGGAGAAATAGCATCATCCAGATGAAGATTTTGCGGATTATTGCAGGAGTGATGACTACTTCTTGTTGTTAACAACCGACTGGAGTGATGGTGTGTTGTTCTCTCCAGTGGTAATAGTAACGTTCATCCAAAACTGTTGGAGGGATTCGGCATGTAGAATGGGATTCAAAGAATGCCGTTTTGTATTGGACTGAACCATAAGATCGATAGCAGTATCGAACTTAGCCAGACAGGCAATTTAGTAAGGTAGGCAACACAGTTGTGTCGCGGTTTAATTGCATGCCGCCATTGAGAAGAGAGAAGTTTTGGAGAGGAAGTGTTAGGTTTGAAGAAGATGAAGCTTTGAAGGATTAGGTCAGGGATATTTATAGGGTACGGGTAAGAAAACGACTGAAGGATGTGGTGTTAGTCATCAGTAGTTTTAAACGACTGTTGACATGGTATTATCCTTTCAGACGTTGAAATAGCTGAAGTCGTGGTGTTAGGCATCAGAAGTTAGAAAACTACTGAAGACCGTGGTTTTGACTTCAGATGATTGAAACAACTGAGGACTTGGTGTTGTCATCAGTAGTTGTGAAACTACTGAAGACAGTGGTTTGTCATCAGTTGTTGTAAACAACTGAAGACTTGGTATTAGTCATGAGTAGTTATAAAACTACTGAAGACATGGTTTTGCTTCAGTTGTTTAGAATGAAACAGCAGTTTTGAAACAACTGAAGAGAAAGTTCTCTTCAGTAGTTGTCGTCAATTCATAGCCTTTCAGCTGTTTCATGCTGTCCTCAACACTTACTCATCAGACTTTGCATCTGATTTTCAGGTGTTTCATAGGACATCAGTACTTATCTGTTTATATGATTTCAGTAGTTGTAACTACATCAGTAGTTTTAACTACATCAGTAGCTTGGAACAGATAAAGTACTTCAGTACTTGTGAGACATTTAGCCATCAGTAGTTAATAAAAATTACGAAGGGAAAATGACTCATCAGTACTTATATGTGACATGGGTACCAATGATCACCAGTAATTACTACTGAAATCATCAGTAGTTGTCACTTATTTTAGCTGCAGCATACAAGCCTTAACACAAGGTTTTGGAAAGTAGAACTATCCAAGGCTTAGTAAAAATATTTGCAAGCTCATCAGCACTAGGCACAACTTAGGATCAATCAGACCTTCTTTAAACAATCCCGAATAAAATGATGTCTGATCTCTATATGTTTGGTCCTAGAGTGCTGGACTGGATTTTGACAATATACAGAGCTGAAGCACTATCCATTAACAATGGAGTCTTAGTCTCTGTAATGCCATAATCCAGAAGTTGGTTCTGAAGCCAGAGTACCTGAGAGGTGCAACTTGCAGCAGTAATGTACTCGGCCTCAGCAGTTGATGTAGCAACAGATGTTTGTTTCTTACTCTGCCAAGAAATCAAACAGTTGCCTAGGAATTGACAACAACCAGAAGTTGACTTTCTAGTTAACTTGCACCCTGCATAGTCACTATCTGAAAAAGCAACTAATTTGCAAGAGTGTCCAGTGGAATACCATAAACCCAGAGATTGTGTACCTTGCAAATATCTAAAGATTCTCTTGACTGCAATCAAATGAGACTCTTTAGGAGCAGCCTGAAATCTAGCACAAACACATGTAGCAAACATTATCTGGTCTAGAAGCTGTTAGATACATCAAGGACCCAATCATACATCTGTAAGCGTTTCATCAACAGCTTTACCTTTCTGATCAGCATCCAGTTGTGTGGTGTTGCACATGGGAGTAGAACAGGGCTTACAGTTTTGTAAATCAAACTTATTTAAAAGATCTTTTGTATATTTTGACTGATGAATAAAGGTTCCATCAGCCTTTTGTTTGATTTGCAAGCCTAGAAAGAACTGTAATTCTCCCATTGCACTCATTTCAAACCTCTTTTTTCATTAAGGTTGTAAAATCATCACACAACTGAGGATCAGAAGATGCAAAAATAATATCATCAACATAAATCTGAACAAGTAGCTTATGCTGATCCACCTTCTTAATAAACAAAGTTTTATCAATGGAGCCTCTAGTGAAATTATTCTTAAGAAGAAAAGTAGAGAGTGTCTCATACCAGGCTCTAGGAGCTTGTTTTAACCCATAAAGAGCCTATCAAGTTTGTACACCCATTCAGGATGTTATTATCCTCAAAGCCTGGTGGTTGACACACATAAACTTCTTCCTTTATTTTACCATATAAAAATGCACTTTTAACATCCATTTGAAAAACTTTAAGATTGTGGAATGCAGCATAGGCTAAGAACAATCTGATTGCCTCTAGTCTGGCTACAGGGCAAAGGTTTCATCATAATCAATACCTTCTTCTTGTGAAAACCCCTGTACAACCAGTCTAGCCTTGTTCTTAACATAAGCCCATTTTCATCGGTTTTATTCCTAAACACCCATTTAGTGCCTATTGCACACTTACCTGGGGGAAGAGGAACAAGTTCCCACACTTGCTGTTTCTTGAACTGAAGTAGCTCAAGCTGCATAGCTTCAACCCATCCATTGTCTCTCAAAGCAACATGGTAGTTCTTTGGGTCTAGCTGACTGATGAAGAGAGCATAGAAGCAGAAGTTAGACAATTGACTTCTGGTTGAAACACCATCATTGATATCACCAATAATCTGAGTCATGGGGTGATTCTTCAGTTTCTTGATAAACAATGAGATCTGTGCAAGTGTTTGTAGAACCTTCAGCAGCAGCAGATGTTGATGTAGACTCTTGAAACCAAGAATTTGATGGTAACTCATAAGATGCAGAGGAACAGAGATCTCATCAGCATTTGTTGTGGATGGAACTGCTGAAGCTACAGGAACATCAAGTTTAGCAGACACAGGCAGTTGGTCACTAAACTTGAATAGGTGAGTATTGATATTATCATCATCATCATCATACCACCAGGTGGAAGACATGCTGCAGAAGATGATTGAGCCACAGGATCTGCAACAGCTGGAGGTTGATAAGGAACATATTGCAGTATGTCCAAATCAAACAACTCCACAGGGTTTTGTGGAATCTTGTCCAAAGGAGATTCATTAAACTTCACATGTAGAATCTCTTCAACTATCTTTGTTCTGCAGTTGAAGACTCTATATGCCTTGCAAGTAGATGAATAACCAACAAATACCCAGCATCCACCTTAGGATCAATTTTATGGAGTGATCCTTTGTGTTGAGAATAAAACAGGGACATCCAAATGCTTTGAAAAATGAAATCAGAGGAGCAAATGATGGAGAACTTCATATGGAGTCTTCATCAACCTCTGATTTACTAGAACTCTATTCTGCACATAGCAAGCTGTGTTGACAGCTTCAGCCCAAAGGTCAGCGGCAACCAGAGTCAGCCAACATGGACCTTGCAGCTTCAATGAGGGTCCTGTTCTTTCTCTCCCTACTCCATTTTCTTCTGGAGTCCTGGGATGCTAAACTGCCTTTTGATTCCCTTGAGAGATAAGTCATCAAGTTTATGATTCCTGAATTCAGTTCCATTATCACTCCTGATACACTTGACTGGAAGGGAATACTGCTTCTCAATATAGAACACAAAGTTAATACCTTCTGAGCAACCTCATCCTTTGAATGTAGAAAGAAAGTCCATACAAATCTGGAGTAATCACCACATTACCAGACAGTATTTCTTCTTGCCATGCTCATCACTCTCACAGGACCAAATAGATCCGTATGCAGTAATTGCAAGCAGGCAGTGGACTTAGGCTCTTCAATAGGAGGAATGAGACTTGTGCTGTTTTCCTTTTAAACAGCAGTGCAGGTTTCATCACAGTGGAACTCCTTTATTAGTAAGCCTCTGACTAAACTATTGTGGATAACTGATTCATGTTTTTGAAATTAACATGACCCAGCCTTCTGTGCCACAGTTTAGATTCTTGAGAAGAGGCTTTGGAAAATAGGCAAGGATTGCCTTTGAGATCTATTTTCTTGGAAAGATCTAAGGCATACACTCTTCCTGTCCTGTTGGCTCTCAGGAGAGTGTGTTCATCCAACACCTTGTCAATCAAATGCAAAACTTTGGATGACAGAATCCGACAGTTCTGACTGGTGAAAAGAGCAACATGGCCTTTATCACACATTTGACTGACACTCAAGAGATTGTACTTGAGATTTTCCACATGATTAACATCATCAAATTTGATTTCTCCATTGGAGACAAAACCATTACCAATGATGTAACCCCTAGCATCATTGCCAAAAGAACAAATCCCTTCTTTCCTTGAGAGTAGTCATGAAGAAGAGAGCTGTTCCCAGTCATGTGCATAGATCCCCCACTGTCTACATACCAGATGCTACTTTGGCATGTTGGAGAACCCTGAAAAATAAACAATTAGTTAGTTTTGGAGACCCAAACCTTTTTGGTTTTGGGCCTGGTCTCATCAATAGATGGTAACTAACAGGTTTATTTGAAACAACATCCTGAGAGAAAGAAGATGGTGAAGAGAGGAATCCTTTGGCTTGGATCTCCTTTTCTGTGGTTTCAACATAGGAGCATCTAGTTGGTTAACTCTACCCAACAGATGTTGAACCATCATGACCAGCTGTGTCTGATTTTGTGATAAGCTTTCAGCTCATCAGACACATTGCCAGTGGAGTTTGATAAGTTCCTATGTTGCACCTTCTTCTTCTGAGCACTCTCAGTTGTCACCTGTTTAACCCCTTCCTTTTTGGATTTCTTTGAGGACTTAAGGGTTACAGGATTTGATGTTGCTGATACAAATGTGGTCTCAAACTCAGTTTTCATTTTTACCATTTTCTCTTTAATTTCTTATTTTTGTTTGAGTTTTGAACCTCTTTTGTACCAGCAATCATCTGTAAGATGATTGAACAAACCACATACTTCACATGGTTTCTTCTTCATCTTAGGTTGATCATCAACTAAAGAGGGTGAAGCAACTGGAGACTTGCTCTTCAATGCTTTGGAAGCATTGGTTGCTTTCTTGATTGCCTCTTTAGTAGTCTTCAAACTCTTTCTACTGACAGTTTTCTTCTCTTCAGTACTGACAGCAGTTGGAGTTTGAACTTCAGGTGTTAAATTCTGCTCTCTAATCCTTTCAGGACTTTCAGAATTAACTCCTGAGTTGATCAACTCACTGATCATGTGAGTGTCAGCATTTGAACCATCAACATCAGCTGATAGGTTCAGAGAGGGCTTGATGCTGACTTCTACTTCTCATTGTGCTGTATCAGAAAGTAGATCACATGATGAGATGGATTGGTTATCACTCTCACCATTAGATTCTACCTCTGCTCTTGGAGTAAAATCTGTAAGTGGAGCAGTGTGATTGTAACCAATGCCAAACTTCACATTGGAAGCAGATTGCTTACTAAGAAGCATTTCAAAACCTTTGCATGATTGTACCCATCTATCACACTCTACCTGGGTAACTGCAAGGGTTTCTTTGAGATCTTTATACTTCTCTAGAAGTATCTCTTCCCAAGCCTTATCATCAGTTATTTGGCATTTCAATTTGTAAATCTCATCATTTTTATCATCAAGCACAGACTCAAATTCAGCTTTGTTTTTGGAAATAATTTGTTCTAGCTCAATGTTCTTGTTGATTAAAGCTACGTTTGCTTCTCTAATAGATGCAAATGCTGCTGTGCATGTGTCAGAACATAATTTGGCTTTTGCCTCAGAGGATACCTGTGATACCTTTGGTGTAGAGGCATTAGAGGATGAAGTATCAGCAGAATCCAAAGCCATAAGAGCTAGATTTCCAATTGGACTTTCACCACCATGTTGACCAGCACCTGAGAACAGTTGTTCATGACCAGACATGTCATCTGGTAAACTGCTCCAGTCAACAACTCCTGGGGTGAAGAGGCTGTGTTGTTGAGGTTGAGTTTGTTGATGAGATTAGGAAGGCTGTGGTTCAGGCAATGCTTGTGTTGGTGTTGTGCAATTAGAGCTTGAACAGAATTTGGTTGAGGCACATAATAGCAGGGATAAGGATATGACATTTGACCCTGGGGAACAAAGTATGCAGGAGATCTAGGATGTGAATAATGACCAGAACCAGCAGTTGTTGCCCTCTGTTTTGTGGACTAGTACTAGGAAAAGTCACAAAGGGTGCAGAAGAGTTAGATCCAGTTGATCTACACTCTCTTGCAAAGTGTCCTAGCCTTTGGCATTTGTGACACCTCAACTTACTCTTGTCAAAACCAACTTTGGTTTTGCCAGAGAGTCCAGGAATTTCCTGCCAGTTCTCTTGTAGAACTTCTGAGATCTGATATTAATCAGTGCCATCTGGCTCAGAATATCCATCTCTTCTAGATCATCATCAGCTATTCCTTTCAGATCATCCATGATGAAGCATAAATTGTCATTATTACTGCAAGAATGACTCTCAATACCAACAAATGCATGATCAGAACTATTTGAAGAGAAATCTATATGCTCATCATAATTGCTTTCAGATGCAGCATATTCTGACTCATGACCAACCAAGGTAGTATTGCCTGGTACAAAGTCATCAGTGAGCTTTCCTGATGAGGACAGTTTCCTCTTCTACTCTATCCTCTTTCAAATGTAAGCAGTTTCCCATGAAGTTGGGTGAGAGATAGGCCTTATAGATTTGCACTGGAGCGTAGGACAATAGTGTATGTGTCCCATCTCTCAGGCAGTGATTTGAGGAATCTGTTGTTCATCTGGCTATTGGTGTATTCCTGTTTCACCATTTTCAGCTCAGATATTAAGCAGGAAAAGCGCTCAAACTGTTGAGTCAGTGTCTCACCCTTTCTATGAGAGAATGTCTCATATTGTTGGGCAAGGATCTCTCTATTGTTTGCTAAGTCCTCATCAGTGCCACCGAAATGTTGCTTCAGGGCATTCCAGAGATCATGAGCAGTTTCATGATGCATAAGCCCTGAATAGATTCATTAGGCAGTGCCATGGCCAGAATTCCATGGGCTTTAGCATCAATCTCAAATAGTTTTTGATCTTCATCAGAGTATTGTTCCTTCTTATTCAGAACCATTTGATTGGTTTCTGGATTGTTCACCATAGGCTTATGTGGTCCATGTACCACAGATGTCCAACAACCTGAACTATTAACAGACAGGTGATGAAGCATTCTTCGTTGCCATATGTTATACTCGGTCCTAACCAGCATCAGAGGCTTAGTTGAGGAACCGGTATTGTGAGGGTCATTGGAAGGAGTCGTCATCTCGGATTCAATCAAATTCGGTTAAGCTAAAACAGATTTAGAACAAAAACGCAACAACCAATTGAACCAGAAGATCTCAAAATAAATGAACGAAAGCGGCAGAAATTCAATAATCTATAACCAGTTCTTGCAAATGCGCTAATTCAATCAAACACAGATATCAATTAGCAATTTCAATGATCAATTGTTAGATCGATCAATGATTAACCTAGCTCTGATACCACTTGTTAGGATCAGTGATCTATGTTTGATTGATTGAAGAGTATTGCAGCGGAATTCAAACAATGAATTAGTCGATTCACAAGAACAAAACGATATTCAATGAAGAACAAAGACGGTTATAGAGAGAGAGAATATCTGCAAATATATTTCATTCAATATTCGCTTTCGTGGTAACAGAATGTCACGATTATGATTAGGTCGACACCTCTTATATAAGAGATGTGACGTCTGCTGATGTCACTTGATAGTGACATCTAACAGATTTATTACAACTGAAACACAACTACTGAAGATGTCAAAACAGCTGACATCTTCTTACAAAAAGTTCTAAGTGTTATCAGTTGTTACAACTACTGAGAAATATAAAACTACTGAAACTACAACGACTGAAGAACAAGCTCTTCAGTCATTTTACAAAACTACTGAAACTAAAAATATAAAACTATTGATATCACAACTACTGAAGAAGTACTCTTCAGCAGTGTGACAAACTACTGACGCTTCAGTACTTGATCTTCAGACTTGACCTTTAGATGTTTCATCAGCTGATGACTTCAGTAGATATCATCAGCTGATGTCTTCAGTCTTTGTCTTCAGACTTTGTACATCAGTTGTTGATCTTCAGCACTTGTAAACTCTTCAGCTATTGTACTTCAGTACTTTGGTCTTTCAGCTTCAGCACTTGTATTCTTCAGCTGTTCATCTTCAGTACTTGTGTTCTTCAGCTGTTTAGCTTCAGTACCTGTGTTCTTCAGCTGTTGTACTTCAGCACTTTAATTCTTCAGCTGTTGAGGTCTTCAGCACTTGTCAAACTGCTCATGAAGCTTTCAGCAGTTGTTGTGATACCTTGTGGGACTTAGAGGTTTTCTAATCTTGGCTCATTGGTTCTTTTGGTCCAACAGTGTATCACTGAACTTCAACATTGCACCACACTTATACTTGACCCGTTGAGTTATTGTAAACTCTCTTATTGTGTATGTTGTATCCTAGAAAAATTTTCTTCAGCTTTTCACTTAACTTCCTAACTGTGTTTCTTCAGCAGCGTACATGGTGTGCCAAATGGTTCGAGGTACTCTAGATTAGGGTTACGTCATGGAACAACTCATAACACGTTTTACCATGACGTTTAACCACCAAGACTCGATTTAGGGTGTACTGCATTGGCAACTGACTCATTCCAAAATTGGATGGGCAGTTTCGAGTCTGCTAGCATCAGTCGTGCTGTCTCTATCAAGACCTATTCTTCCGTTCAGCAACTCCATTCATTTGTGAAGTGTAGGCAGATGTGAAATGATGTACAATTCCTTTCTCTTTGTAGAATGCCTCCATCCACTGGTTCTTGAATTCTGTGTTGTTGTCTTAGTGAATATGTGGCACTTTCAGCTTGAAGAGAGATTCCAATGTGATCACCAGTTGTTTGATCGATTCAAATGTCTTTGATTTGGATTTCAAAAATATTACCCAAGAGAATCTTCAATAATCATCAGCGACTACATAACAGTACAAATCACCGGCGATGCTCTTAGTGCTCACAGGACCAAACAAATCCATGTGTAAAAGTTCGAGAGGCAATTCAAAGGAATTTAATTTCTTTGCCTTGTGAGATTTCTTGGTCTGTTTTCCTTTCTTACATGCTACACAAAATCCGAAAGTTGAAAATTCTTAACACTAACTCCATTTAGTAAATCATTCTGAATCAGATGATTCATATTTGGTGGATTTATGTGTCCCATTCTCCTATGCCAGGAGATCGAGTCCATCTTAGTTGCCTTTGACAAGAAGCATTGAACTTGATGATATGTTGTGGAGGCCTTTGATAGATCCAAGACATATAAGTCATTATATCTTGAAGTACACATGAAGATTTGGTCCTCCGGGATAATGTAATTCTTCTTCAATACATAGAACTTCTTGTTGTCAAAAACAACCTTGAATCCTTTGTCACATATCATACTGAAAGCAAGTTATTCAGTAATTGTTGAACATAGTTGACCTTATAAAACTTTACTTTCTGGTTTCCCACTTCGCCTTGAGCGGTGATATATCCTCCTTTATTTCCAGCAAATGAGACATGTCCCCCTTTAATTTGTTTGACATTTGAAATGAGAGATAGGTTCCGGTCATGTGCCTAGATGCCCTACTATCAACAATCAAGGTGTTTGTGATAGCACTGTAACGGACACCCTGCACATTCAGAGGATATTATTAGTTTTAGGTTTGGGACCCAAGCTTTAACTAGCTTTGGTGACCGAGAGGAATCACACATCATAAACTCAACCCACTATCTATTTGAGGGTGAAGGCATATCATTCTTCTTAGTGTTCTCAGTATCAGACACTGGACTTGACATTTCTTTCCATAAGCCAAATTTGTGTAAGGCTGTTTGTGATAAATAGACGACTGACTTACAGTTTGAACTTTAGGTTCATTACTTCTTTTTGGTGGAGTAATAGAACTCCTTTTAGAAGAAATTAGTTTAATATCATAAAGTTCAATTTTCTTTCTTGATGTCTGATAATAAGGACAATTAGAAGCGATGTGTCCTCTCTTTCCATAATTATAGCATGATCTACCTTCTACAAGTTGGGAAAACTGTCTTAGTGGGGAAGTGTGTGATACAGTTGTGACTTTAGTCTGGCTGGTTTTAGACATTTCATTATTTGTTTAACGAAATTCATTGTTTGAACGTTTTCACATATTTAGCCTTTTGTTTATTTGGACTGGATGTGGAGCACGTGGATGGTTAACTGGTTTGGTCATTTTGGGTTCAGAACTAGACTTTGAACTGACTATTCATTAACCTTTTCAAAATGTTCATCCAAATTCACAAACCCATCTTACCTTTAGATTTCAAAGTAGCCTCCTTCTGTTTAGTGATAGAATCCACCAGTTTACCCGTGGAATCCGGATCACTAACTAGAGGAGTGGACACCACACGATCCTTAACTGGATGGTTATTTACTGGTCTACATTTAGCATTTAGCAAGATCTCATGTGGTGTGGAACCACTTTGTAACCGAACCCCTCCCTGTTATTTCGTTCTTTCACTAAGTGTTGAACTATGTGAGAAGGACTGGTCCAACTATGCAGTTTTTCTTTTAATGTTGACTTCAATTTTTAAAACTACCTTTTCTTTCTTAGTTTCTTCCAGGGAGTTTAAGTAGAACATTATGTCATTGCCTTGTTTTAAAGCAACAACCTTGGTTTCGCTTAGTTGCTTATTTAAAAGTTCTATTTTCTCTTTGTAATTGTGCTCATTTTGTTTTAAATTTGATTAGCTTCTGTGCACAGTTGTAAGTCATTTACTAAGCTATCATTGTGATCTAATAGAAGCATGACTTTCGAAAAGTTGGTCTTTGGTACTTACCTGTGAAAACTCGTTGAATCAGCCATCAACGCAGAGTTTGACTTTTCGGATGCTAGAGATTCTGAGCATGTCGTTCTGAGATCTTCTTCAATCAGATGATTGACCACATTCGCAGTATCTTCATTATTTGACATCACTAGTTCAACTGCAATTTCACCTTCACTTGCATAGTCATCATCCAACCCTCGACGGGCAATGTTCGATTCACCTGGAGACACAAAATTGAAGGTCCAATCCTGTCCTTCATCACCTTGAGCAGTCAAGGCCTTTGTCCCTTTCCTTGATAAGGTAGCTCCACTTGTGGGTTTGTCTTGACGGTTAAAAGATGAGAATGGATTCCCGTTCCTTGCCTTCTTGGGCTTTACACATTCACGTTTGAAATGCCCTCTTTCTCCATAGTTAAAACATGTAACTTTGGTTTTGTCGAAACCAAAGGTAGTATCTTTTATGGCTATCAAGTTCTGTCAAATCTTCTTTACAAACTTTTTCTCTCTTCTGACAGCACTCGCCAAAGCCCACATAATATCCATTCTTTCTAGTTCATTTTCATCCACCTGCTCGTAGTCTTCATCGGCCAGATAGAAATTACCAATTTTTCCTGCAACAAGACCATCATAATAATGAACAACTACTGCTAGAAGGTCCATATGCTCAGTTGCAACCTTCACAATAATAATTGCGAGATTATCAGTCTTTAACTTAGTAGCATTTGCTTCAGGTGCAATATATTGGGTACTAGATGACCCTGACGTTTCAGATCCTGAAGCTGTGGTGTGTGAAGGGGCGGTTGAACTAGACACAAATGTTGTTTGAAGTGGTGCTCCTAAACTGTTTTAAGTGGGAGAGGAGTTATAAAGTAAAGGATTCTGGTCATAGGATCTTTTCTGTAACCTATACTTCATCCTCAGTTCCTCCTCCCTCAATTTTAGGATGAAGTTGTTTATGTCTAATTTTACCAGAATATTGTTCTGTCTCAAGTTAGACACAAACGAGTCCCACTTCTCTGGCAAACCATCGGTAAAGCTTGACACTTTGTCTTCCATTGATGTTGTCACCCCATGAGTGTGTAGCTCACTCATTAGATGGTAGAACTTGTCTATGACATCATCCAAACTTTCTTTCCCCATCGAAGAGAAGTTATCAAACTCCTTCTTGAGAGCCTTTGCCTTTAGAGCTTTCAACGTTGCATTCCCGTCGTATTGTTTCTCCAAAGCTTCCCATAACTTCTTTGCCTGTTTGTTCTCAGAAAACTAAAGGAATATGTCTTTTGATATTGACTGAGTCAACAGGGCGTACACCTTCTTTTCAGCATTGTACTTCGCCTTCTGGTTATTAGTCATACCACCCAAAGATAATTTAACACAATCAGCACCAACCGGCATACTATAACCTGTCACAATAGATTCCCAAAGGTTGGGATCAACTCCATTAAGATAGATCTTGAATCGCTGCTTCCATTGCGGGTAATCATCTAATGTTATAAGTTTAGATGGTTTATTATGATTCCCAATTTCGTTTTCCAGAAGCAAAAGGTCCTGGATCCGTGAGTCCCTATCGGCAGTAAACGCAGAGAACTAATCTTCCATCTCTTTAAACTTTGAACTTTAGAACTCAACCGATTCACTTGTGTGAATGGACAGATGCGAATGAGACAATCGTGCGATTGGAAAAATGCAGACGGCCAATGCGGTAACTCAGTGATGCGAATGAATTCAATCATGTGATTGGATTCAGTCATAAGTATAAAGTGTGTGATTGGAGACAAGGGAATGGGGCTTTCAGTCGTACAAATGAGTAAGCGACTGAGTTCAATCATGTGAATGAGAGTTGCTATTGAGTTCAGTCATGCGATTCGGCCAATCGTGTGACTGAAGGCCGCTGTTTTTGAAAAATTGAAGGTTTTCGACACTACGACACAAAAACACGAATTTTTCAAGAACCCTAATCTAACGTATGCTGAAAAACATAAACTTTGAGACCTGGAGACACTGAAAACACTATTTTACTCAAAATGTGACTCTTTTGAATGAAAAACATGATTTTTACACCGAAACTAATCGAATCACATGCAAAAGAGCCAAAGCTCTGATAGCACTTGTTAGGACCGTGTACGTAAGGAGTACTAACTGATAATTCGTTGAATCCAGATCAAATACTGCGGAATCCTATTTGATTAGGGAACCAATCAGTGAGAACACAGTTCTGATCAATCTAATGATTAAAGAACATTAAGAATGATTAGAATAGATCAACTGCGAACTATGAAGTTGGAACAGGCTTTCTGGAGTCGCTGGATGAAAGGGTACGAATATGTGTTGAAAGTCTTCAAGTGTTATGTATTTCCATGAATTAGGTGGTACTTATAGGTTAGGGTTTTCAATCGTATGACTAAACCATTAGCATGTTTCAGTCGTGCTACTGAATCATGCGATTGTTTCATACGCACGACTGAAGGTTCAGTCGTGCGACTGAGTCAATCTTATGTCTCAATTGTGCGACTGATCTAGTGTCCTGGTTTAGTCGTGCGACTGGTCCATTAGCATGAACTATTCATGTGTATGGTCCATTCGCATGAGGACTTTATAAGATTAAGTTTGAACACGTTTCTCAATCATTATTGACTAAGAACTATGCACAATAACCTCAACCTATATAGTTAGTTCAATATACTTTATCACACAATAAACAATCAAACATTAAACATTATAGGCATCAATCATATATTGTATTTCATTTAACTCATCCATTACATATGTGGAAGACATGACAGACATTTTACATTAAGCTCCTAAACTACGTACATATGTATCAATAGTTAAGCGCTATTGAGAAAGAAGCAAATAAATAATCTCGATTTGGGTAAGTTAGAGATGAAGAAAGCTTTGGTTAGTGAAATCGGTAAAAAGATTAAAATGGGTAAGTCAAGTGAAGGATCGGTTCATCTCACTAAACACTTGGTTTTTCTCTCAAACTCACTTAAACTACAGTCGGATGAAGAAGAGTCTCTAAGAGTTGATAATAATATAATAATTAAAAATGAACAAAGAAAGATAATTTTCAAGGTACTTGCATATATTGCTTCTCAATTTAAAATATTACAAGACACTTACAAGCATATGACATGAGTTACAATGAGAAAGTATATATAATACTACATATAGCCGGATATACTTTGATACCCGCTGGAATCCTCTAACTAAAGCAAATACTACAAAGCTATAGTTTAAGGTATCTTTGATAATGTCTTATATGAGATATGGTAGTCATGACATGTCCATGACTTACCTTTTGTCACCAAATAAAGTTGGCAACTATGCTACATAATAAAGGTAGACAGTGGAATAAAGTATGGTCAACTACATGGCTTTTGAGAAAGCTCCATGCAGTATATCAGAGGTCTGCAGCGGAGTGTCAGAGACACCATATTTATGTCCACCGGTTCATAGCAGTGTCTTCCGAAGGGTAGTTGGCTTCGGAAGAACAAGTTCTTCCGAAGCCACTTACACTTCAAAAGAGTGCTACTTTCTTCGAGGCTCGAGGACCTCTTCTATTCTTCATACTTTGAAATTTGTCTTCTGATCTTTTCTTCTCAGACTTGATCTTCGGAAGTGTGTACTTTGACTTCAGAAGTACAACTTGTCTTTGGAAGTTTTATCTTACACTTTGTCTTCGGAAGAACTCTATTTCCTTTGGAAGTTCCTTACTTAGCTTCGGAAGCCTTTTATTAAATACACCAACATAGTCTAAGTGATTTGGTTTTGGTTGCACCATCCTTCTTCTTGATCCAAGAAACTCCCCCTAGGTTGATGCTACCAAAACCTCACTTGTTTATACTTCTCAAAACTTTCAACACCAGGGAAAACAAATATTTATCTGTTTTGTTAGTTCTTCCCAGATGTGGTGCTAAGAAGTTTGTACAAATCATTAGTTGACAGGAGATTCAGTCTGTCACATTGAATGTTGTGAACCCTTTGCTAGGACCCTCTAAAAAGAGTTTGTTGATGATAGAGGAAACCACAAGGAAGGAATAGGTAAATAAACCCACATCTCCTAGTGCTGATTGAATCCTAAGTACCAAAGCCAGAAGAATCAGAGCTAAAGCAGCAAGAATAACTGCCAAGAAAATGGTTGAGTCTAAGTTGATGATTAACCCTAAACAAAAGGGTGTATTAATCTCATCTAGATTCTAGGTGGTAGGTAACTCTGATTCAGGAAAGTGGTGTAGTACCAACACTCCTGTCCTACCAATGGATCAGAAGTTAAAAGGAAAGGTTGCTCATGAAGATAAAAAGCACAAGAAACAACAATTTTCAAATTCCTAGAAGACTAACATTGCATGCATAATGTGTGGTCTACAAAACCATATGGCCAAAGATTATTACTACAATCCTGCTAGCACACATTATGCAGATATTGTTAAAAAGGAAGGATTCAGGGAAGCCTTCTCATTTGGACCCTATCAAATGGTCCAAGTGTCGAAAAAGGGAAAGCTGGTTTCCGAAGCAAGGTTGCTTTGAGAAGAATGTCCTTCGTCCGAAGGGAAAATGGCTTCGGAAGCTAAAACTGTTAAAATTGAAAAGAACAAAAGCACTCCCTTGAAACCATCCCAGAAGAAGACTACTTCAGAAGAAATGAAAAGAAAGAAGCTTTGGAAGAATGTCATGCTGCAAAAGCTTAAAAGGCTCATCCTCTTTGATCAACCAAAGGATGGATTGGAAGATCAAGAAAGATGCGGCAGCCCAAACCTCCTCTTCAAGACATTCATTGAACCCCGTGTTTAACATTTGGTTCAATTATGTCACTATCATTGGAAGAACCCAAGACCAACAAGGCTTTGGTATCCAATCAAAACTAATCATCTCATCTTATGTGTAGGGACATCTATATGACAAGAATAATAATATTTGGATTGTGGACAGTGGATGCTCCACGCACATGACAGGGAACAGATCTCTCTTTTAACAATTTCAACATTATGATGGAGGTCCTGTCTAGTTTGGAGGAGAGGCCGGTGGATATATTTCTCGTAAAGGAAGTACATCCAATGGAAAGTTAAAATTTGACAAAGTTCACTTTGTCAAACAACTTGAACACAATGTGTTAAGTGTTTCTCAGTTCTGTGATCAAAAACATCAAATGCTTTTCACAGAACATGAGTGAATTATCCTCAAACAAGGGATGACAATTCCTCTGGAATTGGTGCTTCTTAGATCTTCCAGGAAAGGGGATATGTATAGATATGAACAATGCTTCCCCAATAGGTGAAGTATCATGCTTTCTTTCCAAAGCTGGTGGTGATGAGTCAGCACTATGGCATAAACGAATGTGTCATGTAAATTTTAAGACAATGAATAAATTGGCTAAAAATTACTTCGTAGATGGTTTGCCTAAAAAGGAATTTTAATAGCAAAGATAACTGTGTTGGATGCTTGAAAGAGAAGCAACACAGGGCATCTCATAAATCCAAAGTTCTTAACTCTATCACCACTCCATTATACTTATTGCAAATGGATCTATTTGGTCCCACAAGTATAACGAGCATTGGAGGGAAATCATACTGCCTCGTGATTGTTGATAATTTTATAGATTTCATGGGTATTCTTTTTAAGATCTAAAGATAAAACTGCTAAAACACTAAAATATTTTATTCCTAAAATCAAAAATCAAATTGATCACAAGGTTAAGATAATTAGTAGTGATCAAGGGACTGAGTTTAAGAACTTTGTTCTTGACTCATTCTATAACTTAAAAGAGATTGCCAGACAATATAGTGCTCCTAGAACATCTCAACAAAATGGTGTTGCTGAGAGGAGGAACAGGACACTTATTGAGGCTGCTCGAACTATGTTAGCTGATTCTAAAGTACTTTTAACATTCTGGGTAGAGGCAGTCAGCGCTGCATGCTATGTGCATAACAGAGTTTTTGTAGTTGAGACACATTGAAAACCCCCTTATGGGCTATGGAACAAGAGGCCACCGTTCATGGCTTTCTAAGGTCCTTTGGCAGCAGGTGTACCATACTTAACACAAAGGACAATTTGGTAAAATTTGCTGAAAAGTCAGATGATGCTATCTTTGTTGGATACTCTTCTAGCTTTAAAGCTTACAGAGTATACAACATCAAGAATCAACAATTTGGGGAATCTTCCAACATAGTTGTTAATGAGCACACTCCTTGTGTTTGGGGGAATGGCCCTGATCATATTTTTGATTTTGAATTATTTCCAAACTATTCTAAACCATCTTGTGAGAATGTTTCAGCTGGAACAGATACTCAAGGCAATTCAAAACATACCCAATTGTTTGAGTTACCCAGACCTATTCCAAGTTCTCCAAGAGCTACAATAAATCAAGCTTCCACTATTGGTAGATCTGACAGTATGAATATCTCAAAGGATAGTGGAGCTTCAACCAGTGAATCACCTGTTGCTCCTCAAAGTTCATCAGGTGATCCTACACCATACCAAGCTGATGAAAGTAGTATTCTGAAGGAACATGCAACTATTGATGCTTCTTCACAGCCAACAAATGATGATGTTTCTTATTCATTCAATCAATCCTCATTGAATGAATTTGAAAGAACAGCTGGACAGTTCTAGCTCCTGAGCAAAATATATCCAATCTGGATCTATCTTTAAAATTGGAAGTGATTCCTCATTTACAAATTCACAACACTCATCCGGCTGAGAACATCATAGGGGATGTCTAGAAACCATAATCTATGTCCTGATTCTGAGGGGGAAGATATTCATCAACATCAGTATAGGGAAATTACTGGTTCTCTGATGTATCTCACAACAAGTAGACCTGATATCATGTTTGCCACATGTATTTGTGCAAGATATCAGGCTGCTCGAAAGATGTCTCACCTAGCTATTGCCAACAGAATCCTTAGATATCTCAAAGGAGCACCTAAATTAGGTCTCTGTATCCAAGGAACAACAATTTTAATCTCTATGGATACTCTCATAGTGACTATGGTGGCTGAAACATTGATAAGAAATCAACATCAGGAGGATGTCAATTTCTTGGTGGAAGGATCATCTCATGGCAATGCAAGATACAGTCCTATGTCTTTACATCAACTGCTGAAGCTGAATACATTGATGCTGCAAGTTGTTATGCTCGGTTGTTATGGATTCAAAATTAGATGATAGACTATCCATTTAACTTTTTAAGCACTCCTATCCACATTGACAATAAGAGTGCTATCTCCATTAGTGAAAATCCGATGAAGCACTACAAGACAAATCATATTGATATCAAGTATCATTTCATTAGAGATATTCATGAGAAATATCTAATCAAGCTAATCAAATTTGATTCAAATAAACAATATGCTAACTTTTTCATTAAATATTTTGAAGAACATAGATTTAAGTATCTCATTACAGCCATTGGGATGATAAACATTGATTAGTCTACCTCTTTTGAAAACCTTTTTGAATATTAACATCTTATGTCAATGCAATCTAAGCCTTGTTACAAAAGGTATCTCTCTGAAATTTTCTCTAAGTATAAGTTCTTCTAAAGAGGAATTAACCCTCCGAAGATGTTTTATATATCTTCCGAAGCAAAATTCCTCCAAGGATAATTTTCTTTTCGGAATAGTTTTTGGTCTCGGATGAAGCGATTGATTACATATCAGATCTACTTCTGAAGCTTATAAAACTCTCCATTCAGGAAGAAATCTTTACCCTCGGAAGTAAAATTGCCTTAAGAAGGAAAATTACCTTCAGAAATGTTTTATACTCACAAGAAAGACTTTACCGTGTAACGGAAATCTTTTGGGCCCCACATTGTAAAAAGCAAATATTTTGTTAATGATGTCGGATTATTTAGCTGAACTAAACCTTACCACCCCTGTCAAATCTCCCACTAAAACATCACATCATCTTATCCAAACCACCTCTACTGCCATTTCACCCTCTTTTATATAATTCTGACTATTCACTTTCATCTTCTTATCAAATTTTTACTGCCCTAAAAGCTTCCTTCACTCTCAATTTACCCAAAGTCCAAACTCTTTCACCTTCACCTTTCACAAATGTCACTTAACCCTCAGCACAATGAAGTCGCACTTCTTGATTCCTCAAGAGATGTCGTCTTCTCTAAAGTCATTTCCTTTCTTACCCAATCGTCCTATTACACCACCTTAACTAATATTCCCACTGCGTACTCCAATCACATGGCTGAATTTTGGGAACACGATCAGATTGAAACCCTAAATGGGATTCGTGTAATTCGATCAAGCATTTGTGGCTAAGAGTTGGTCATTACTAAGCAAATCATCAGGGAGCATGTTGAGATTCTTGATGAAGGTACCCTCATAGAGTTTCCCCAAAGCAGATTTGGACAACACTTACATACAATGGGAAATTCCTGCTGCAAAATTCCATACGAACTAGGGTGCCTAGTTCATGGAATGGTGAGAAGCCTCAGATTCAACTATTCAAGATTTGTGCTGACCAATCTCATGAGAAATCTCCAGCCGGAAACATTCTTCATATATCACAGATTACTCCAGCACATTATCAACTATAAGTTGGACCAGAGTCAGCTTGTCTGTGCAGCTGCTCTGATTGTCCTTCAAATGAGGCCACCATCTTCAAGAAATTGAAGAAGGTGTCCACCAACTTCATTAGAAGGTATACTTCTCTACTTCTAGGAATAACTGAGCAAATTGCTCCGGTGACATCCCTGTTCACCCCACAGGTGATGAACCGACACAAGCAACCGCCCCCACACTACCAGCTCTACCTTCTCACCCCAACACCATCACATACCAAAGACGTCCCAAACAAACCTTTGTTCAATCTACTCTCTATTGAACAAGCACCTCCTGTTCAATCCAAAAATACTACAGTGGAACAATGGGCTCCCACTTAGTCTGAGGTCTCACCATCCTTCACATTTGACCTCAATATGGGTCTTGAGTCTCCTTAGTCTCAATCTAGTTGAGAAATAGATTGAGAGGTCTGTTAGGAATGTACCCGTTCAGGTCTCCTTGACCTCTTCCTCCAGCTCATCTAGCTCACAGGATGATGCTACCAAAAGGGGGAAAGTGTTTAGAGACAAACATCTGAGGAACCACTGAGCCAAACCTCAACTTCAAAATATTTGGCTCTCAATACAACTATTAATACTCTTCCTGAGCCTTCCGAAGTTGTACTGCCGATAGACTGAAGGATGCTCAGTGATCTCTATAGGCTCTTCTCCAAGTTCCTATTGAGATCCTCTCTAGATCAGCCAAGCCAAGATACAACTATGATGTACTTTGGAGCTGAAGAGCTTCAGAGGATTAGTGCACCTTCTACCATTGTGGAGGAAGTTAGTCAACCTAAGGTCCAAATGGATCCTGAGATTAATTCAAAGGGGAAATGAGGACTGATGGCCCAGCAACCAAAATAGTTGGGACAAATACTACACTCCCTGAAACTTCCGAAGCTGAAATCAAAGTCTCGGAAGAACAAACTGAATCTTCCGAAGCTGAGATAGAAGCTACGGAAGGACTGTTCTCCTTGTCCGAGGATCTAATCATCACAGATGCAGTTCTAGAGCTGGCATCTGAGGTGAATAGTAAGGACTTTCTCAATCAACCTCTACATCAGACACAGTCACTACCTCTCTTACAATCCGATACCTACGTTCATGAAGGGATCGAGATCTAGTTTGATCAATTAGATTAGGATTTGCAGTGGAATAGCACACGAATTAGACGAAATTCTAGCAAGAATAATATGAATATTCAATCAAACAGTAACGGTTATAGAGAGAGAGTTTTCTACAAAAAGAATGTTTTCATTCATGCACAAGCTTCCCGTACGGGGAAATTAGGTCAACATTCCTTTTATAAGGAATGTGACATCAGCTGACGTCACTTGATAGTGACATCTAACTGATCTATACAAACAACAGAAAGTTAACTAAACTACTGAAGATGTCCACAACAACTGGGGACACCTTCGCTAAAAGTAACATTACAACTACTGAAGTTATAACGTCTGAAGTGTAAGAACTTTAGATGTTTTACATAATATAAAACTACTGATTACAAAATACTGAAATGAAAACCATCACAACTACTAAATAGAACTACTTCAGCTGTTATGACAAGTTTTGAGAACTTGATCTTCAAACTTTGTCTTCAGCAGTTGTCTTCGGACTTTGTCTTCAGACTTTGTCTTCAGCTGTTGTTTTCAGATTTTGTCTTCAGACTTTGTCTTCGAACTTTGTCTTCAGACTTTGTGTTCGGAATTTGTCTTCGGACATTGTCTTCGGACTTTGTCTTCAGCTGTTGTCTTCAGACTTTGTCTTCAGATTTTGTCTTCAGCTGTTGTCTTCAGACTTTGTCTTTAGACTTTGTCTTCAGTAGTTGTCTTCAGACTTTGTCTTTAGACTTTGTCTTCAGTTGTTGTAGATCACTTTAGTTGTTTTGATGTCTGTGGGACTTAAAGGTTTTCTGATCTAGCTCATTGGTTCTTTTGGTCAAACACTTCAAGAACTACCAAAGTCAAGCACTTCCAAAGATGACAAAAGAAAGAAGAAAATGACTACAGAAGAGCTTGAGGAGGAGGAGAGGATTGCAAAGCTTAGAAGAAAAGGTAGACTCGTAACTAGAAAGTTGTTAGCTGCCAGTTCCAAAGCAGCTGCAGTCAACCAGGACGCAGTTAACAACAAGAAGAAGGTAGAGATCATTGACCAGCTGATCAAGCTTGGATGTAAATGAAGACATACTCCTGCTACCATTAGAGGATTTCGTGGAGCTGGAAAAGGCAACCAGGCTATAGGATGAACAAAAGTAGGAAGCAGAAAGGTTCGCCTTAGAGGAAGAAAGAGAAAGAGAAAAGAGGGAAGCTAACATGCAGCTCCAGAGGGAAAGGATAGCTTTCCTAACCTCCACAGTTTCTCTCTTCAAGAGCTATCTCCACACAATGATGATGTGATCCTATCGCTCTTTAACAAAGAGCATGATCAACTGAAGAAAGAGAGAAGAAAGCTGCAAGAGAGAAGTTGAGGGAAAAGAAGAAGAAGCAAGGGTCACTAGAACCAAGAAGATTGGTGAGAAATCCTGGATGATATACTATCTTAGGGCTCACGGCTTCTCTGGCAGGCAAGTGGGACTAATGTCTGATAGAATTCTCCATCGAACTGTCAGTGAGATCAAGGCTGACATTCTTTTGGGCAAAAGGAAAGATTTAGAGAAGGGTACAAGGGATGATCTTCAAACTAACCACTCAACCCAAACCTGAACCAATTCCCTCTCCTTTCCAAATCAAAACTGAACCCTTCACATCCAAACCCACACCATTATCGTTACCCACTTCCTTACCTCAACCACCTAAACTACCCATCCTACAACCCAAAACACTCTCTAGAACCACTGCACCACAACCTTCCAAACCATACCCTCAACATTCCAAACATCTCTCCATAGAACAGTTCAAGGCTATCATGACAAAGCTCACAAGCTGTACAACCTTGAGTGACATTTGTTGTGAGAAGATTCCGTTAAAGTGACCTATGTTGATGGATCTTCATGTTTCCTCATAAGAGATCAATTTCTTAATCTGTCCAGAGGAACACTGGACCATGCTGCTAGACTTCTTGGGATCAACCCTAACTCCTTAACGATGAAGAGAAGAAACTGAGAAGAAAGCTCGTGACTCTAATGGATATAAAGATAGGGGACAAGATTTCTAGTCAGACCCTTGTGCCAAGGAAGAAAATCATCTAGTGGAGGTTTGATGATGCCTCTCACAACTTTGTTGTGGAGAGAGAGAATGGTGAAAGCAACAAGCTGAATGCCTTATCTCTATTACACTCTAGCAGGTTTCACATTCCTAAGTTAGCAGAGAAATCATTCTCCAATCCCTCCAACGCTGAGACTGGTGCTCACATCAGAAGTCATCTTAGTTGCCTTCATCTTGTTGGGCTAACCACAAAAGCAAAGATTGAAGAAGAGTTGAAATGGATAGCGATAGAAGACAAGGAACGATCAACCTCCAAAGGCACTGCCTTTCTACAGGGGTGGAAGATCCTGAATTGGAACCCATAGTTAGATGGGAGTATGACTATAGCTCCCATGAACTAAATCATTTCAGAGGGTCCTAGAAAAGGGTGCACATCATTCAGAGTGACAGACTAGATATCCTATCAACTAATGATTCGTATAAACTTCTCAACACCACATCTATGAAGAACTAAGAAACAGACAAATATCTGCTTTCCCTGGTGCTGAAATTTTTGAGAAGTAGAAACAAGTGAGGTTTTGGTAGCATCATCCTAGGGGGAATTTGTTGGATCAAGAAGAAGGCTGGTGCAACCAAAATCAAATCACTTAGACTATTTTGGTGTATCTAACAAAAGGCTTCCGAAGCAAAGTGTGGAATTTCTGAAGGAAATAGAGTTCTTCAAAAGACAAAGTGTAAGATCAAACTTCCGAAGACAAACTCTACTTCCGAAGTCAACGTACTCACTTTCGAAGATCAAGTCTGAGAAGAAAAGATCAGAAGAAAACTTCAGAAGTATGAAGAAAAGAAGAAGTCATCAGGTCTCGGAAGAAATAGCCTCTTCTGAAGTGTAAGTGGCTTCGGAAGAACTTGTTCTTCCGAAGCCAACTACCCTTCAGAAGACACTGCTATGAACCAGTGGACACAAGTATGGTGTCTCTAACACTCCACTGCAGACCTCTGATATACTGCATGGCACTTTCTCAAAAGCCATGTACTTGACCATACTTTATTTCACTGTATACCTCTATTAGATAGCATAGTTGCCAACTTTAGTTGGTGACAAATGGTAACTCATGGAGATGTCATGACTACAATATCTTAGATAAGACATTATCTAAGATACCTTAAACTATAGCTTTGTAGTATTTGCTTTAGTTAGAGGATTCTAGCTGGTATCAAAGTATATCTGGCTGTAGGTATTATTATATATAGTTTCTCATTGTAACTCATGTCATATGCTTGTAAGAGTCTTGTAACACTTTGAGTTGAGAAGCAATATATGCAAGTACCTTAAAAGTTATCTTTCTGTGTTCATTCTCACTTATTATATTATTATCAACTCTTAGATACTCTGCTTCATCCGAGTGTAGTTTAAGTGAGTTTAAGAGAAAACCAAGTGTTTAGTGACATAAGCCGATCCTACATCAAGATATTTAAACGGGTGAAAGTGGCAGATGGATAAGGTGAAGTGATGGTTTAGGTATGATATGACAAGTGTGATAAGGTTAAATCCATTTAAAATATTCCAACATTATTAAGAAAATCTTTATATTTTACAATTGTGGGACCCAAAGATTTACATTACACAATAAGGTCTTATTCCGAGTATAAGAGATATGCGAAGGTAGCCTTCTTCTAGAAGCCTACTTAACTTCCGAAGGTAATTTCTTACTTCCGAGAGTAAAGTGCTTTCTGAATGAATAATTTCTAAGCTTCAGAAGTAGATCTGATAAGTTATCAATCGCTTCTTCCGAGACTAAAAATTCTTTCGAGAAAAAGATTTCCCTAGGAGAAATTTTCCTTCGGAAGATAATATAAAACATCTTCCTAGGGTTAATTTCTCTTTGGAGAATCTATACTAAGAAGATTTCAAAGATAACCTTTTGTAACAGGGCTTAGATTGATTTGACAAAAGACATTGCACATTTAAAAAGGTTTTCAAAGGAGATAGACTAATCAATGTTTATCATCCCAATAGCTATAACGAGATACTTAAATCTTTGTTCATCAAAAGCTTTGGTGAACAAATCAACATATTGTTTATTTGAATCAACTTTGATTAGCTTAATTATATTTTTCCCATGAATATCTCTTATGAAATGATACCTGATGTCGATATGCTTTGTCTTAGAGTGTTTCACTGGATTTTCAATAATGGAGATAGCACTATTGTTGTCAAAATGGATAGGAGTGGTCATGAAGTTGAATCCATAGTCTAGCATCTTATTCTGAATCCACAATAGCTAAGCACAACAACTTGTAGCAGAAATGTATTCAACTTTAGCAATAGATGTAGAGACACATGATTGCTTCCTGCATTGCCATGAGAAAATCCTTCCACCAAGAAATAGACAACCTCCTGATGTTGATTTCTTGTTGATGTTGTAGCTGCCATCGTCACTAACAGAATAGTCATAGAGATTGAAATTGTCGTTCCTTGGATACCAAGACCTAGTTTAGGTGCTACTTTAAGGTATCTAAGGATTCTTTTGGCAGCAACTAGGTGAGACACCATTGGAGTAGTCTGATATCTCGAACAAATGCATGTTGCAAACATGATATAAGGTCTACTTGCAGTGAGATAAATCAGAGAGCCGATGATTGCCCTATACTGATGCTGATCAGTATCCTCCCCCTTAGAGTCAATACAAAGGTTGTGGTTTCTAGGTATGGACGTCTCGACTGGCTTACAATCTTATAGGTACATGTGTCCCTAGTTTCTGAACTTAATATAATATGTCTTTAATGTCTTACACTTATGTAATGTTTGGGTACTAAATGAAATGTAAATGTTTGGTTGTGATTTATAATGTTTATTATTTCATTAATGAGTTATGTAACACATATTGACTAGATTATATAGGTTTGTGATTGTTTGAATTAATATACATAATGTTATAATAATGAATACATTCAAACTTGGTTAAGTGATGTTCTCATGCGTCCGACTAGACCATGCGCCCCAACAGTGGTCATGCGTTCGAATGGCCATGCGACTGAGTGTTTATACGCCTAAATAGTCCATACGCCTGAACAACTTCATACGACTGACTCAGTCACATGACTGAACACTTAGTCATGCGAATGGATCAACCGCATGGCTCAATCGCACGAATGAAATATGCAAATGGTTCAGTCGCTCGAATGAGTAACCCTAACCTATAAATACCACCTAATTCATGGAAAAACATAAGCATTGAACACACTTCGACTCCAGACGTACCCTAGCCGTGCAGAGACCTCTAAGATCATACTCCAAGTTCATAGATCGCATTAGATCGATTCTTAATGTTAGATTCAATCACATAATTGTTTCTACGTGCGTTCTCACTGATTGGATCACCAATCAAATAGGATTCCCCACTATTTGGTTCGGTATACACATTAATCAGTTAGTACATCGTCCCGTACACGATCCGTAACAAATCTTTCATATCAAATCTTTCTAAGATGTCAGATACATATTTAGATTGATTGATAAAGAAGCTTCCTTCATCTGTTTTACCTGAATTTCAAGGAAGAAATCCATCTTTGCCATGGAACTTATCTTGAATTTCTTCTTCATGATGCTCTCAAAGTCTTTGCACATTTAGTCATTTGAGGAACCAAATATGATGTCATCAACAAAGACTTGGATGAGCAAAATGTCTTTCCAAAACTTCTTTATGTATAATGCCTTATCAATGGTGCCTCTAGTGTAGTCATTCTTCAAGAGAAATTGAGACAAAGTCTAATACCATAGCCTAGGTACTTGGTGCAGCTCATATAGAGCTTTATCCAATGTGCACACATAGTTGGGGTGCTATGGATCCTCAAATCTTGTAGGTTGAAACATATAGACGTCCCTATCTATATCCCCATATAGAAAGGCACACTTGACATCAAGTTGGTAGATAATAAAATTCTTGGGTGCAATATAGTAAGAAAGATCCTCACTGCCTCAAATCTTGCAACTAGTGCAAAGGCGTCAGTGTAATTAATTCCTTCCTGTTGGGTGTATCCTTAAACTACGAGTCTTGCCTTGTTCTTGATTATCAAGCCTCTATCATCTCTCTTGCATCTGAAGAGCCATTTGGTGCCTATTGGTACTTGACCAGATAGTAGCAGACATAGGTTCCAAACTTTTTTTTTGAATTAAAGCAATTCCTCTTATATTGACTCAACCCAGCTACTATCTATTAAGTCTTCTTCTACTTTCTTGGGTTCTATCTAAGACAAAAAGCATCAGTACATGCAGACATTCACATTGTGAGTTTGGCCCTTTGTTCTTACACCTTTAGAGACTTCTCCTATGATGTTCTTAGCTAGATGAGTGTTGTGAATCCCGAGCCCGGGAATCACCTCCAGTTGCAAAGATAGATCCAGGTTAGAAATAGTTTGTTCAGTAGATTGAATACTTAGACTAGCTATAGTTTTAAACACATTTAATGAAAACTGATTGAATGAATGGGAAACATCATCATCATTTCTTGGCTGTGAAGCAGTATTAACAGTTTTTTGTTCCTACAAGATGCTACTTTCATCATCTTGGTGTTGTGCAGTGTCACCAGTTAAGTTTTGAGGCTCACTAGGTGGACCGCTGGTTGAAGCTCCATTATCTCTTGAAATTGTTATACTGTCATTTCTTAAGATAGTAGGAACCTAATCTTCAGCTACTCTTGGAGAACTTGAACGAGGTCTAGGTAACTGAAATAGTTGAGTATCATCAGAATCACTTTGAGTACCTCTTCCAACTAAAACATTCACACAAGATGGTTTAGAATAGTTTGGAAACAATTCTTAGTCAAGAATATGATTAAGGCCTTTCCCCTTAACACAATGAGTGTGCTCATTTACAACATATTAGAGGATTTCTCAAATAATTGATTTTTGATATTATAAACTCTATAAGCAAGAGAGTTAGAGAAATATCCAACAAAGATAGCATCATTCGACTTTTTAGCAAATTTTTCCAATTGTCCTTTGTGTTAAGTATGGTACACATACTACCAAAGGGCCTTAGAAAGCCAATGAACGATGGCCTCTTGTTCCATAGCTCGTAAGGGGTTTTTCCATGTGCCTTAACTACAAGATCCATGTTCTGCACATACCATGCAGTGCTAACTACCTCTGCCTAGAATGTTAGAGGTAGCTTTAAATCAGCTAACAAAGTCTGAGCAACCTCAATCAGTGTCATGTTCCTCCTCTTAGCAACACTGTTTTGTTGAGGAGTTCTGGGAGCACCATATTGTCTGGAAATCCCTTTTGAGTTACAGAATGAGTCAAGAACGTGATTCTTAAACTTAGCCCCTTGATCACTTCTAACTATCTTAACCTTGTGCTCAATTTCCTTTTTAATTATAAGAATAAAAGATTTTATCATTTTAGCAATTTGATCCTTAGTTCTTAAAAAGAAGACCCATGTAAATCTTGTAAAAACATAAACGATCACAAGGTAGTATAATTTCCTTCTAATGCTTATTATACTTGTGGGACCAAATCCATGTGCAATAAGTGTAATGGAGTAGTGATAGAGTTAACAACTTTGGATTTAGGATATGCTTTGTGCTGCTTCCTTATCTGGCATGCAACATAGTTATCTTTGTAGGAAAAATTGCTTTTTAGGCAAAACATGTACCAAGTTATTTTTAATCAATTTATTCATCGTTTTAAAATTGACATGACACATACGTTTATGTCATAGTGTTGACTCATCATCGTCAGCTTTGGAAAGAAAGCATGGTACTTCACCCAGTGGGGAAGCATTGTTCATATCTAGCTTGTACATGTCCCCTTTCCTAGGAGATCTAAGAAGCACCAATTCCTGAGAATGATCATCCCAGGTTTGAGGATAATGCACTTATGTTATGTGAAAAGCATTTTATGGTTTTGATCACAGAACTGAGAACATTTAACAAGTTGTGTTCAAGCTGATTGACAAAGTGTACTTTGTCAACTTTTAGCTTCCCGTTGGATACACTTCCCCTGCCAGAAATGTATCCTCTAGCCTCACCTCCAAATTGAACAGGACCTTCATCAAAATGTTGAAATTGTTGAAGGAGAGATATGTTCCCTCTTCTGTGCCTTGAGCATCCCCTATCTACAATCCACACATTATTATTCTTGTCATATGGATGTCCCTGCACATAAGGAGAAAAAGTTAGTTTTTATTGGAAACCCAAGCCTTGTTGGTCTTGGGTTTTCCGCTAATGAGGATGATATTGAACCAAAATTTATGCATGGGGTTTCATAAGTGTTTGTGAAGAAGAGGCATGGGCTGCTACATCTTCTTTGATCTTCCATTCCATCCCTTGGTTGATAATTGAGGATGAGCTCGATCAAGCTTGAGCAGCATGACATTTGCAATATCTCATTTTTTTTTCCGTCAGTTAAAAGTTAATGTCATTTAATCTTGTAAGGGCCATTATTGTCATTAATATAACTATCAAGTTTGTTTGTGATGGTTATCTTTACTTTGCTTTAATTTTAATGTTATAATAAAGTTTATTAAGATAAATATAATAATAATACTTGTAATACTAATATTAGCAATAACAATAATAGTCATTATAATACTAATATCAATAATAATAACTATAATAATAATAACTATAATAATAGTAACAATAATAACAATTTATAAAAGATATTTAACTTAAGATGGCTAAAGCTTAAAGTTAATTTATGTCCACGGGGTTATATTGCCAGTTTTGAAACTTTAAAAGAAAGTTTTAAACATAAAATGATAAGTTGGAAACCAGAAGGACCATTTGTGCAATTTTTAAAACCTAAATCAAACTTCCCTCCGACCCGTGTTTTTCGAGCTAGTTTCCGGCCAACCATCAAATTCCGTCGCTTCTTGATCCAAAACCATTCCTTAACCTTTCTAGAACATGATTTGAACAGGTATACATAATTTAAACGAGTTAAAACATTAGGTACTAGTCTAATGGATCACATAATCAAAACACCTTAAACTCCATAATCGTTCAAGCATTAAATCCTAGTTATAATCTAATTAAACTAACCTAAACAATCATCTAAGTAATCCTAAATGTTCACAACTTCCAATTTCACCTGAAACAAACACAAACATTGGATTCGATCATCATCTTCATTGCGAGCCTCCAACTAGTCGAACTTCATCATCTAGACATCAAGAACCAAAATTGATAAAGGGCTTTTGATCTCATTCACCGTTAGAAGCTTTCTGTTAAGTAATTTGTTTATTCTCCTTGTTTGCAACCCGAACCATTCACGGCATATCCGTAGTCTGTTCTTCGTCGTGTTCATCTTCAAACCATCTTTATTCGGGTAACTAAATGCATAAACCTACTCGTCATTACATGGTGAACAAAAACCCTATGAATCCAAACATTTACAAAATCAAATTGAACCTCAATTTGGATGAAATTTTTCTAGGGTTTAATTGAATTTTGGGGGTTTCTGTGTACTTGTATTCTTGAGAATTTAAAACCAAGTGATACCATGACCACAACCCTAGTTCACTGGTTAGAGACTTGCATTGACCCGTTAAGGTTCTGGGTTCAAACCCGGACACCTTCATCTATCTTTTTAAGGCTTTTTCAGCGTTAATTATTTACAGAAATTTTTTAATAATATAAAAATTGATTTTGTAAACTTTAAATATTTTTAAAGACAACTAATAATTTTATGTAATTTTTCTAAGTGTAAATAATTAACTATATTTTTAATAAAACATTTTACAAAAAATTGTTCTTGGTTTATTCCTATTGAAATGGATTTTTAATGATAATTAATAAATTATTATTGGTCCAAAAAAACTTTAAATTTTCACCGTTTATATCGCGTTTATTTCATATGTTTGTTCAAATTGTATTTTTAAAGTTTACTAGTTAGTTTAAATGATTTAAATTCATTTTCTCTATATTAAGACATAAATAGTATATTTTCTTTATTACATTATTCAAAATATTTATGAAAAATCTCCAATTACCAAATTGAAATCCCTAGTCCTTGTTAATTCGTTAAACTTATTATTACACTTAAAATCTTGTATATATATATATGTTATTATTTCACACCTTTTTATGGTGAAATATGTTAATCTTATCAAACTTACACTTGTAAATGTTTTATACTTGTAACGCACATGCAATTCATATTTATATTTTGTCATGGTTATTTGTGTTACTATGAGTATTATATGAGATACATTATATGTTGACAATCATTAACTATTGCTAGCCTGGCGACGTCATCGATATATGGGTCTGACAATCCTATTTGGTGCTAAAGATGATGTATTGCTAGCTCCTGATGACATATGACTTGTTCATCATGGGAACCAAGTACATTTAGCTAATCATTATAAACATGTAATCTTAATCTTGCTTAAGGTTTGATTGTAGCTTTATGTGTTCTATAAACTTGAATGACTCATAACCTTTGACATGAATTGCTACTTGTAAACCTTTTGATATATATATATATATGTATATTAAACCTTAGAAACTAACCAACTTTCTTAGTTGACCCTTATTTTTAACTAGTTTCAGGAAATGCCCAAGCTTGAAGTTACTTTTTGAAGTTTTCTCACATCTAGGATTTGGACCTAGATAATTAAATAAATTGTTTTGGATTATTCATCTTATGTTATCTTTGTTTTATTATTTGAGACTCATGGTTGTAATTTGACATTTGAAACTTATGATAATAATATTTTGATTAACTAATAGTGTTATGTGGCTATGAACATTCTTAACCCTCACATCATGACGATTCTGTCGTTAAGGTTGGGGTGTGACAGATTGGTATTAGAGCCCATAACTATAGAGATTTAGGTTATTACAAATGGTGATGTAGACTATAGTTTATGCATGAACCTTATAGAATAATCATTATATTCTTGTAACTATAAATTGTTGAATGCTACATGATGCTATCTCATTAGGGATGCCTTTTATGTGCAATTTGATGCCTTAGATAGGCTGCCTTGTAATGGCTTAAACTTTGTTGCTCGTCTCCCCTAAACTTATTCTTGATTCTTTAATTCTCCCCGACGAATTAAACTTCTTAAACTTATTCTCGACGAAACGTGGGATCGTACGCTTTATATCGTGGGTTAACTCTTTAAACTTTATGTCTAACCTATGAAAATCTCATCAAGGTTTTGATTCCATGAACCTAAGAATTTTTGTGTGACACATAGACACCTGTATTTTGGTTTTCTTGGCAAAAACCCTCCAAGATAAGGTAAGCATTTTGCATAAATCCTACGAGACTAGTTATGCTTACCTGGGGATTTCTAGGATGAGTGATAAACTATGGTCAACATACACAAGTTTCTAAGGCAAATGGATCAATTTACCTTGATGTGCCAATGTTTCGAATGGTAATGCGTTACCAAATGGAACCATTCCATGTGCCTTACAACCCTTGATTCAAACTTGTTTTAATTACTATCCTTTTATATCCAAATTCTCATGGCTAATTCATTTTGTATCCAACATGTCTCGCCATCATGGAAAGTGTGGAAGTTTCAACCCCAAGCTAGCCTCCATGATTGCATGACAAATGGCTGTCGTCATCCCAACCATGGTTGCTGAGCTAAATAGCACTTTCATGACTAACTCTAGCAACAATGGAAATGGTCATGGAGAAAACAACGCGAACCAAGGCCGCAACAATCAAGCCTACACTTTCAAACACTTTAGTTCATGCAAGCTCACTAGCTATAGTGGAAAGGAAGGAGCCATTGGTCTTCTCAAGTGGTTCGAAAGCATGGAGAATACGTTTATTAACTGTGAGTGTCCTGAGGCGCTCAAGGTTTGTTATGCCACTAGTATGCTACAGCAAAGGGCACTTATTTTGTGGAATAACAAGAAAAGGAATCGTGGTGCTCATGTTGTGTTAGAGAAGGAATTATATAACCTTAAGCAAGATGGTTTTAATCACTTGGCCTACTCAACTAGGCATCACGAGTTGAGCATTCTATTGCCCCATATGGTTGACATCGTTCCTCGCAACATTGAGAAGTTCATCAAGGGGGTACCACCTTAAATCCAAGATGCAGTGGTGGATAGTCGACCCACAACTTTGGAGGAAGCCATCACTATCACCACTCAACTTACCGAGAATCATATATGAGCAGGCACCATGTCTGTGAAGGGTGCTAAGAAGGTGGAGAAGAAAGTTCTGAAAGTTGTTAAGGAGACCAAAACTAAACCATATTACAACAACAACAACAAGAAACACAAGTTCACACCGGCTCGCAACATTGCTATGGCTGCACCCAAACAACCTCCAAGACAACTCGTACATATGGTTGCACCTGTGGCTAAGTACCTGTAGCAAGGGCCTATGCTCTTCCTCAAACTATGTGCAACGTTTGTAGGTATCATCATCCAGGGAACGCTCCGTGCTGCATTTGTACTTTGTGCAGTAAATATGGACACTTGGTGGTGGCTTATCACCGTGCACTTGATAATGCTAACATGGTTAGAAATCGTGTTTGGTACAATTGTGGGGAACCTAGTCAGTTCCACCCACAATGCTCTCATCTTGCGGGTAATGTTCCACAAGCCCAAGGACATGCTTTCAACATCAACACAAATCAAGCACAAGTAAACAAAGATTTGGTGAATGGTATGCTAAACCCAACCTCAACTTTGATGATCTAATTCTTTTGATGCATTACTTGTATTGCTAAATACTTTTAAAACTGAATAGGTATGTTCCTTATTAATAATTCTTATGACTACGTACTATTTGATTCAGGAGCCGATAAAAGTTTTGTTTCGTTAGAGTTTGAACCCATTCTTGATAAGCTACCTACAAAACTAGAAAGAAAACTCATCATTGAAGTCATCGATGGAGAACCAATCTCTATTGATATCGTTATTCATGATTGTATCTTGAGTCTCGACGCACATGATTTCTTTATTGATCCTATTCCTATGAAACTTGGAAGTTTCGATGTTATTATTGGTATGGATTGGTTAGCCAAACACCATGCCCTGATCATTTGTTTCGAGAAGTGCATTCGTATTTTGTTACCTATTAGGGATACATTGAAATTATTCTATGAAATATCCTCAAAGGGCTTAAGCTCATGTCTTGCACTCAAGCCTGAAAATGCTTAAGCAGGAACTATATGGCTTCCTTGGCTTACGTGGTCAACACGAAAGTCAAAGGGAAAGATCTTAGGGATGTCCTGATTGTACGAGACTTTCCCAAAATATTTCCCAATAACCTTAGTGGTTTACCTCCCGTGCGTGAAGTCAAGTTTAAAATCGATTTGATTCTCGGAGCGAACCCCGTGGCTAAGTCACCATATCGACTTGCACCATCGGAAATGCAAGAGCTAGCTAGCCAGCTTCAAGAACTATCCGATAAGGGTTTTATTCGTCCTAGCTCTTTTCCTTGGGGTGCACCTGTTCTATTCTTGAAGAAGAAAGATGGATCGTTTTGTATGTGCTTCGATTATCGTGAATTTAACAAGCTTACCATTAAGAGCCGCTACCCTCTCCCTTGTATCGATGATCTTTTTGACCAAATTCAAGGAGCTGCCAATTTCTTAAAGATTGACTTCGTTCTGGTTATCATCAATTACGAGTCCATGAAAATGATATCCCAAAGATTGCGCTCCATACTCAATATGGGCACTATGAGTTTATGGTTATGCCTTTTGGTTTAACAAATGCTCCTGCTGTCTTCATGGATCTCATGAATCGAATATGCAAGCCTTATCTAGACAAGTTTGTGATCGTCTTCATTGATGACATACTTATCTATTCCAAGTCCAATATCGATCATGAACTACACTTGTGACAAGTTCTTGAGCTCTTGAAGAAGGAACAACTATACGTGAAGTTCTCAAAATGTGAATTTTGGCTTGAGGAAGTTCAATTTCTAGGACACGTGAGGAATAGCCAAGGAATTCACGTTGACCCTGCAAAGGTGGAAGCTGGGAAGAATTGGTGTGTTCCTACAACTCCCACCAAAGTTCGTTCTTTCCTTGGTCTTGTTGGCTATTACCGGCGATTCATTGCCAATTTTTCAAGAATCGCGAAACCACTTACTTCGTTGACTCAAAAGAACAAAGCATTCAAGTGGGGGTCCGAACAAGAGGAAGCCTTTGAAGCATTAAACATAGGTTGTGTAATGCTACTATCTTGACCCTACCAGATAGAACGATAATTTCACCATGTATTGTGATACATCTAAACAAGGCCTTGGTTGTGTTCTCATGCAACGAGGAAAGGTCATAGAATATGCATCGAGACAAATGAAGGTCCACGGGGTGAATTATATGACACACGATCTCCAACTTGGTGTTGTGGTTTTTGCCTTAAAGATTTGGAGGCATTACCTTTATGGCACACAATGTATAGTCTACACCGATCACAAAAGCTTTCAAAACGTTTTTAATTAAAAAGATCTCATTATGATACAACTTCGTTGGGTTGAGTTGATTAGTGATTACGACTATGACACTCGCACAGATCTCATTGTTTATCAAGAACTGAAGAATCACCCCATGTCTCAGATTATTGGTGATATCAATGCTGGTGTTTCAACCAGAAGTCAATTGTCTAACTTCTGCTTCTATGCTCTCTTCATCAATCAGCTAGAGCCAAAGAACTACCATGTTGCTTTGAGAGACAATTGATGGGTTGAAGCTATGCAGCTTGAGCTACTTCAGTTCAAGAAACATCAAGTGTGGGAACTTGTTCCTCTTCCCCCAGGTAAGTGTGCAATAGGCACTAAATGGGTGTTTAGGAATAAAACCGATGAAAATGGGCTTATTGTTAAGAACAAGGCTAGACTGGTTGTACAGGGGTTTTCACAAGAAGAAGGTATTGATTATGATGAAACCTTTGTCCCTGTAGCCAGACTAGAGGCAATCAGATTGTTCTTAGCCTATGCTGTATTCCACAATCTTAAAGTTTTTCAAATGGATGTTAAAAGTGCATTTTTATATGGTAAAATAAAGGAAGAAGTTTATGTGTGTCAACCACCAGGCTTTGAGGATAATAAACATCCTGAATGGGTGTACAAACTTGATAAGGCTCTTTATGGGTTGAAACAAGCTCCTAGAGCCTGGTATGAGACACTCTCTACTTTTCTTCTTAAAAATAATTTCACTAGAGGTTCCATTGATAAAACTTTGTTTATTAAGAAGGTGGATCAGCATAAGCTACTTGTTCAGATTTATGTTGATGATATTATTTTTGCATCCTCTGATCCCCAGTTGTGCGATGATTTTACAACATTAATGAAAAAGAGGTTTGAAATGAGTGCAATGCGAGAATTACAGTTCTTTCTAGGCTTGCAAATCAAACAAAAGGCTGATGGAACCTTTATTCATCCGTCAAAATATACAAAAGATCTTTTGAATAAGTTTGATTTACAAAACTGTAAGCCCTGTTCTACTCCCATGTGCAACACCACACAACTGGATGCTGATCAGAAAGGTAAAGCTGTTGATGAAATACTTTACACATGTATGATTGGGTCCTTGATGTACTTAACAGCTTCTAGACCAGACATTATGTTTGCAACTTGTGTTTGTGCTAGATTTTAGGATGCTCCTAAAGAGTCTCATTTGATTGCAGTCAAGAGGATCTTTAGATATTTGCAAGGTACACAATCTCTGGGTTTATGGTATTCCACTGGACACTCTTGCAAATTAGTTGCTTTTTGAGATAGTGACTATGCAGGGTGCAAGTTAACTAGAAAGTCAACTTCTGGTGGTTGTCAATTCCTAGGCAACTGTTTGATTTCTTGGCAGAGTAAGAAACAAACATCTGTTGCTACATCAACTGCTGAGGCCGAGTACATTGCTGCTGCAAGTTGCACCTTTCAAGTACTCTGGCTTCAGAACCAACTTCTGGATTATGGCATTACAGAGACCAAGACTCCATTGTTAATGGATAGTGCTTCAGCTCTGTGTATTGTCAAAAATCCAGTCCAGCACTCTAGGACCAAACATATAGAGATCAGACATCATTTTATTCGGGATTGTTTTGAAAAAGGTCTGATTGATCTTAAGTTTGTGCCTAGTGCTGATGAGCTTGCAGATATTTTTACTAAGCCTTTGGATAGTTCTACTTTCCAAAACCTTGTGTTAAGGCTTGGTATGCTGCAGCTAGAATAAGTGACAACTACTGATGATTTCAGTAGTAATTACTGGTGATCATTGGTACCCATGTCACATATAAGTACTGATGAGTCATTTTCCCTTCAGTAATTTTTATAACTACTGATGGCTAAATGTCTCACAAGTACTAAAGTACTTTATCTGTTCCAAGCTACTGATGTAGTTTAAACTACTGATGTAGTTACAACTACTGAAATCAGTATAAACAGATAAGTACTGATGTCCTATGAAACACCAGAAAATCAGATGCAAAATCTGATGTGTTGAGGACAGCATGAAACAACTGAAAGGCTATGAATTGATGACAACTACTGAAGAGAACTTTCTCTTTAGTTGTTTCAACAACTGCTGTTTCATTCTAAACAACTGAAGCAAAACCATGTCTTCAGTAGTTTTATAACTACTGATGACTAATACCAAGTCTTCAGTTGTTTACAACAACTGATGACAAAACCACTGTCTTCAGTAGTTTCACAACTACTAATGACAAACACCAAGTCCTTAGTTGTTTCAATCATCTGAAGTCAAAACCACGGTCTTCAGTAGTTTTCTAACTCCTGATGCCTAACACCACGACTTTAGCTGTTTCAACGTCTGAAAGGATAATACCATGTCAACAGTCGTTTAAAACTACTGATGACTAACACCACATCCTTCAGTCGTTTTCTTACCCGTACCCTATAAATATCCCTGACCTAATCCTTCAAAGCTTCATCTTCTTCAAACCTAACGTTCTTCTCCAAAACTTCTCTCTTCTCAATGGCCTCCATGCAAATTAAACCGCGACACAACTGTGTTGCCTACCTTACTAAATCGCATGTCTGGGCTAAGTTCGATACTGCTATCGATCTTATGGTTGAGTCCCAATACAAAACGGCATTTCTTCTGAATCCCATACTACATGCCGAATCCCTCCAACAGTTTTGGATGAACGTCACCATTACCACTGGGGAGAACAACACACCATCTCTCCAGTCGGTCGTCAACAACAAAGAACTGGTCATCACTCCTGCAATAGTCCACCAAATTCTCCATCTGGATGATACCATTTCTCCTGCTGGATATCCCAAGGGCACTACAGATCTATCCTTTGCCCAACATGGATATCAGGGCAATCTCAGTGCCTCCACTATCATGAAGAAACACTTCCATGATGCTCAACGCCTAATTTTTCACATGGTGAATGTATGTTTGGCTCCTAAGACTTCGTCTTGGGATCAAATGTCGACAAAGTGGAAGCAGGTACTGTATTCTATTCTTGAGCAACAGCCATTAAATTTTTCAGAAATAATATTTTCGGAGCTCAAGGATATGGCTCAAAAACTAACTGCTAACCGTTGGATACTATATCCACGGTTCATAATGGCCATCATTACAAACCAGCTTCATGCTGAGGGACTTGTTGGCCTGGGAGTCCCTGCTACGGCTGTTCTGCCAGAAGTATACTCCCGGCACAACTCTGACCATACACTCAAATTGGCTGCCAAGCTGCGCAAACCCACGCAGCTGGAACCCACAGCCACCACCTCCAAATCAAAAGTCCCCACCAAACCCACCAAACCCACCAAACCCAAAACGGATACTCAGGGAATTGAGTCCCCTGAGGATGCCCCTGCAACACAAACGCAGGAGATATCCACTGGTCCAAACCCCCTAGTGGATATAAGGACTCTTCCGGCCATAGCCGCTCAGGATTCCTCTCAACAGGAGCCTGCAGCAACCACACAAGGGGTACCTACACATCTGGGATCTTCTCACTTGAGGGGATTGCCATTGAAGAGCACCAACCTCCCCAGGTGCACACTGCTTCTATCCCTTCACCCCATACAACCGCCCCTCACAGCCCAACTTTAATAGTTGCACAAGTGCTGACTCAACTGCACTCCTCACCCCCTCCCTAGAAACCACTTACTACTGGGAACACCTCTACCATTGAGGGGGAGGAACACAATGCAATTGAGAACCCACAGCACAGGGGTTTACCACTTCTATCTCCTAGTGTAGATAAGGAGCTTAGAATATCTAGTGAGGCTGCCACCTCTTCTGAATCAACACATGATCAGAATGAGGCTGGTAACATTGCTAAGACCTCACTAGAGGCAACAGTTGATGATGGACATTGTCCTGAGGCTGGAAGTCCCCAATACCAAGAAAAAGGGGCACATGCAACAACTGGTCTACACCCAGTGCATGTACATCCTGCTCCAAGCAGGAGGTCAGATGATTCAGTTTCGGCTGATGATGACCTGGGCTTTTTCTACGATGTTCTTGCCCAGAACACAATCCTTGAGGAGAAAGTCAGTAGGCTGCAAAACCTACTTGACCAACTCTCACAAGGAGAAAGACCATCTGCCTCCACCAACCCACAGATGGCATCTTCAGTTGAAGGTTCCCCAAACACTGAGCCACTCCAATCTCAGCCACCTGCCTCTGCTTCAGGCACTATTTCTCAGGAACAGAATCCTCCTGAGCAAATAGTTGCTGTACTTCAAAATTCCCTCCCTTTCATCAACCCATAATCACTGACATTGTGACTAAAGCCATTGATGAGAGGCTTTCCTCAACTTTACAACCCTTGATTGATGCTGCTGTGCAAAAGACACTTTTTGCGGTACAAACCCCTACCTCCAATGCATCCAAAAAGGGGGAGAGTACTGCAGTGAAAGAAAAGAATAGGAAAAGAACAGAGGAAGAGAAGGCTCAAAAGCAAGCCCAAGAGGAGGAGAAAGAAAAGCAACCACTGCTCACTTACAAACGAAAGAAAAGTGCTAATGATCAACCTACTGATGAAGACAAATCCTTGGAAGAGCTGGTAAAAGATGCTGATAATACACACAGCCGATCCATGGATAAAATAATTGAACAACTCTTCAGGCAAGGGTTTGATACAACCACTTTGGATAGTGAGATCAGGAGGTTGGAAGTGCAAGAGATTCAAACCCGATGGGCTGGGTATGATGCACTTGAAAAAGAGAGATTGGAGATCATGGTCCGCTTCATTGCAAAATACTTAGGAAGATCTTTAATGGAGATTCGCGCGTGGACCAGAGACAGTATTCTGGCTATAGCCACCAGAATCTGTCTGTCTGAGCAATTCCACAAGGAGATTATTGTTGAAGCCCTTGATGAGGCTGGGGCTGGTAAAAGGTTGGAAATGGCAAAACTTACAAAGGCTAAACTTACTACAAAGATGCTGGATCAACCTTCCCTTCCACCCACTCAAACACTGCCTACCCCTCAAATCTCCAAACCAATCTCTAAGCCAAAATCCAAACATCCTCATTCTTCAAAACCAATTCCTTTACCAACCCAACCATCATCCAGTGATGCACCTAGAAGGAGGAGAAGGGTGCTGAGGATGGAAGAAGAAGAAGAAGAAGAGGATGAAGATGATAGTCTGCCACTCTCTGCTGTTCTAAAGCTACCAAAACCCAGAAGTCAACCCATGATCACACCTGACTCTCAAACGGAAATGGTTAGAGTCAAGATAGAAGATGAGAACAGCAGAAACAGCACGATGAGCAACTACTAAAGATGGTTGAAAAGGAATTTCCTCAGTCATCATCTATACAAGCCATGAAAGGGCATGCTCAGAGGCTGTACACTCTCAGGCACACATTTCAGTATCAGAAGGAGAGAGTGAGAGTATGGCCAGACCCCAAGGTGAGTTCTAGAATCCATAAAAGAACTATTCCACACAGATACAATGGCCAGGTTAGAAAAACAATAGATTCTACCATCATGTTGGCCATTGTAGTGTCACCTTGGGAAATAATTGATGAATTCAAGAAAGCTCATTAAGCAAAGATGACCCCTCAAGCTTTACTAGAAAACAAGATGATCAAAAAGGGTTATTATATAAAAAGCTTGAAGACATCAAGAAGAATGAGCTCCAGTTACTCCTTGAAGGCACCCATCCTGATGAATTTGTCTATAGGGAGGTAACTACAGTGGAGCTGAAAAATGGCAGGATCATGAAGTACTTATCTGAGTACTATGGTCCAGAGTTCTTCTTCGAAGGAGGAGTAGAAGAACTCTCCAAGGAGGAACAAGTTGTTCTCCTTGAGGCCAATGTTCGAGAGTCATACAGACTCATTATGGGAAGTAAATCTCATGAATGGGATAACAACTCTGTGTCCAGTTCCCCAAAACAGAGTTCCCATTCATACCTTGCCAAACAAATATCTGAGATTTCTTCCCAGGCCGGAGCTTACATGGGTCATCTTCTCTACTGATCAAGAAGGAAAAGACCAATCTTTTGCTAACAATAAGTGGGATAATAAATAATTTAGAGGTTTTGGCTGCATTGGTTCAGGGGGAGTTTGTTGGACCAAAAGAACCAATGAGCCAAGATCAGAAAACCTCTATGTCCCACATGGTATCACAACAACTGCTGAAAGCTTCATCAGCAGTTTGACAAGTGCTGAAGACTTCAACAGCTGAAGATCAAGTGCTGAAGACTTCAACAGCTGAAGAACTAAAGTACTGAAGTACAACGGCTGAAGAACACAAGTACTGAAGCTGAACAGCTGAAGAACACAAGTACTAAAGCTGAACAGCTGAAGAACAAAAGTGCTGAAGCTGAAAGACCAAAGTACTGAAGTACAACAGCTGAAGAGTTTACAAGTGCTGAAGATCAACAACTGATGTACAAAGTCTGAAGACAAAGACTGAAGACATCAGCTGATGATATCTACTGAAGTCATCAGCTGATGAAACATCTGAAGGTCAAAGTCTGAAGATCAAGTACTGAAGCGTCAGTAGTTTGTCACAACTGCTGAAGAGTACTTCTTCAGTAGTTGTGATATCAGTAGTTTTATATTTCTAGTTTCAGTAGTTTTGTAAAACGACTGAAGAGCTTGTTCTTCAGTCGTTGTAGTTTCAGTAGTTTTATATTTTTCAGTAGTTATAACAACTGATAACACTTAGAACTTTTTGTAAGAAGATGTCAGCTGTTTTGACATATTCAGTAGTTGTGTTTCAGTTGTAATAAATCTGTTAGATGTCACTATCAAGTGACATCAGCAGACGTCACATCTCTTATATAAGAGGTGTCGACCTAATCATAATTGTGACATTTTGTTACCACGAAAGCGAATATTGAATGAAATATATTTGCAGATATTCTCTCTCTCTATAACCGTCTTGTTCTTCATTGAATATCGTTTTGTTCTTGTGAATCGACTAATTCATTGTTTGAATTCCGCTGCAATACTCGTCAATCAATCAAACATAGATCACTGATCCTAACATATTCAGACAGATATCTTATTGTCTTCCCATTCTTTAACTCAACAGTTGTGATCTCTCTGTATGCGAATTCATCTGGATGAGAGCCTTCTAGCAACAACTGGAGTTCACTCTTTTGAAGATCTTCAAGTCTTTTGTATAACAGCCCCTTCTTGATCATTTTGTTTTCAAGTATAGATTGAGGGGTTGTCTTTGAGTTGTGTGCTCTCTTGAATTCTTCTATAATCTCTCAGGGTAAAACTACCATAGCCAACATAATTGCAGCATTCAAAGTCTTTTTCACTTGGGCATGATATCTACTTGTATGTTCTTCTTGTGAATTCTGGAACTTACCCTGGGGTCTCGTCACATCCTTACTCTTTCTCTTTGATGTTGGAAGGTATGCCTAAGAGTGTACAGCCTCAGAGCTTGTTTCTTCATTTCTTGAATGGATGAGGACTGAGGGAAGTCCTTGTCAACCATTTTGAGAAATTGCTCATCATGCTGCTTCTGCTATTCTGCTTCTTCAATCTTCACTTTCACCATTTGCATTTGCAAGTGAGGTGTGATCATCTGTTGACTTCTGGGCTCAGGTGTTTTAAGTTTGAGAACAACAGAGATTGGCAGACTGTCTTCATTATCATCCTCTTCTTCTTCTTCTTCTACCCTCAACACCCTTCTCGTCCTTCTGGGTGCATCATTGGGTGTTGTTTGAGGTGGTTTTTGAAGTAATGGAATTGGTTTTGTGGGTTGAGTTGTGAGTGGTTTTGGTTGAGGGATAGGGTTGGCAGGTTTTGGAGTTGGTTGTTTATGAGTTGGAGTTAGGGAAGGCTGATCTAGCATTTTTGTGGTAAGTTTGGCTTTGGAGAGCTTGGCCATATCAGTTCTCTTCCCAACAATTGCCTCATTCAATGCTTCTATAATTAACCCCTTATTGAATGCTTCAGAAGAACAGATTCTGGTGGTTATTGCCAGAATACTGTCTCTGGTCCATGATTTGATCTCAATCAATGATCTTCCAAGTATTTTTCAATAAATCTGATCATTATCTCCAACCTTTCCTTATCCATCACACTATAACTAGCCCATCTTTCTCAGTGTCTAAAGTGCTGTATCAAAGCCATGTCTAAAGAGTTGGTCTATTATTCTGTCCATAGATCTGCTGTGAGCTTCATCAGCTTCTTTAGTTAGATCTTCTAAGGATTTCTCTCCAACAGGCTCTTGTGTTTCAACACTTTTCTTCCTTTTATAAGTGATCAGTTGTTTCTCTTTCTCTAGCTCCTTTTCTTTTTCTTGTTGTTTCTCATCGACCACTCTTTTTCTCTTTCTTTCTTTTACTGCCTTAGACTCCCCCTTTTTGGGTGCATTGGGTTTAGGGGTTTAATGGCAGAAAGTGACTTTTGCACAACATCATCAATAAGTGTTTGGAGATTTGAGGAGATCCTCTCATCAATGGCTTTATGTACTATCTCAGTGATGATGGGAGTGATGAGTGGTAAGGAGTTTTGAAAGGTTGCAACCATCTGCTCAGAGGGGTTCTGTCCCTGAGAGGTGGTGCCAAAAGCCTGGCTTAGTTAAGTGTATTGGCTATGTGTTTGGTTAACCTTCAAATGAAGATGCCATCTGTGGGTCAATGGGGATAGATGGACTTTCATCCTGAGACATTTTGGCTAGCAGCTCTTTGAGTCTGCTCACCTCAGTCTTTAGGATTGTGTTATGGGCTAAGGCATCGAAGAAAAAACCCAGGTCATCATCAGTCTTTGCTGAATCATCTGACCTCCTGATTAAATCAGGATGTACATGCCCTGAGTGTAGATCAGTATATGCATGTGCCCCTTGTTCTTGGTTCTGGGGACTTCCTGCCTCAGGACTTTGTCCTTCATTGGCAGTTGCCTCTGGTGAGGTCTTATATATGGTACCAACTTCATCCTGTTCATTTGCTGAATTAGTAGAAGTGGCAGCCTGACCAGATGTTCTAACCTCCTCTTCTACACTCGGAGATTGAACATTATTACCCCTGTGCTGTGCGTGATCAGCAGCATTTTGGTCCTCCCCCTCAATTGTTGAGGTATTCCCAGTGTTAATCGGTTTCTTGGGAGGGGGTGAGGAATGCAGCTGACTCAGCACTTTAGAAAATATAAGTGTTGAGCTTTAAGGGGCGGTTGCATTTGGAGATTGGTCAGAAGCAGATTGCACCCGGGGTGAGAGATGCTCTTCAATGGTAACCTTCTCAACTGAGATAGGTTCCAGTAATGTGGTATCCATAATTGTTGTTGCAACAGGATCATGTTGAGAGGATACATGTGCGGTTTTAGCTGGTTGAGTCTCTGACATAACTGGGGGGTTAGAACGAGTATGTGTTTCCTGTATTGGTGGTACAGGGGCATCCTCAGGGGACTTATCTCCCTGAGTAGCCTTTTTGGGCTTTTGGGGTGTGGGTTTGGTGGGGACTTTGGATCTGGAAGTGGAGGCTGTGGGTTCCCTCTGCTTGGGTTTGAGCAGCCGGGCAGCCCCTTTGAGAGTAGGGTCAGAGTTATGTCTGGAGTTTACCTCAACTAAAACAGCTGGAGTAGGGACTCGAACACCAACAAGGCCGTTAGATTTTAATTGATTTAAAATTATGGCCATCAGAAACCTGGGATATAATAGCCATCTGTTTGTCACAGGTTTCTGAGCCAGATCGTTTAGTTCCATAAACACTATCTCAGAAAAATTTAGATTTTGTCGTTCAAAGATAGAGTACAATACCTGTTGCCATCTTGAGGACATCTTATCCCATGAAGATGTCTTTGGAGCAAGACAGACATTCACCATGTGGAAGATAAGTCTTTCAGCATCATGGAAGTGCTTTTTGAGAATGGTTGTAGCACTTAAGTCTCCTTCATAGCCATTGTTGATGAAAGACATATCAATGGTGCCTTTCGGGTATTCTATAATACAGGTGGCATCATGCAAATTTAGGGTTTTGTGAATGATGTCAGGGGTGATTACCACCTGTTTGTGGTTAACCAACGACTGGAGAGTGATTTGGCTATCACTTTCACCGGTTGTGACAGAGACGTTGGTCCAGAATTGGTGTAAGGAATTGGGGTATATGGTAGGATTCAAAAGAAAAGCGGTTCGGTATTGGGAATCCACCATAAGATCGATGGCATTATCAAATTTGTTCCAGAAGGCCGATTTTGAGAGGTAGGCAACACAGTTGTGTCTAGGTTTGAGTTTCATGGTCGCCATTGTTGAGAGAGAAAAGGATAGAAAAATGCTAATGAAACGTTCGGCTAAAAGTGCATGTATTTATAGGTTAAGAAAAGGCTGAAAAGAAAACGACTGAAAGTGTTGGTGTTTTTAGCAGTTGTATGAAAACAACTGAAGACTTGGTTTTAACTATTAGACATTTGAAAACAACTGAAGTCTTGGTTTTAGTCATTAGTAGTTATGAAACTACTGAAAACCTTGGTTTTGTCTTCAGGTGTAGAAAACAACTGAGAAGTTGGTGTTAGTCATCAGTAGTTGTGAAACTACTAAAAACATGGTTTTGTCATCAGTGTTTAAGGTGAAACAGCAGTTTGTGGAAACGACTGAAGAGAAAATTCTCATCAGTAGTTTTCATCAATTCTTAGCTTTTCAGCTGTTTCATACTGTCCTCAACATTTACTCATCAGACTTTTTAGCTGTTTTCAGTTGTTTCATAGGACATCAGTACTTATCTGTTTTTACTGACATCAGTAGTTATAACTACATCAGTAGTTTGTAAGTGCATCAGTTTCTTTTAACAGAATCAGTACATATTTGTGACATGTTTACTAATGGTCATCGGTACTTGTTACTGAGATCATCAGTAGTTGTCACTTAATCTAGCTGCAGCATACCAAGACTTAACACAAGGTTTTGGAAAGTTCAACTATCCAAAGGCTTAGTGAATATATCTGCAAGCTCATTAGCACTTGGCACAAACTTTGGATCAATCAGACCTTTTTCAAAACAATCCCTAATAAAATGGTGTCTGATCTCTATATGTTTGGTCCTAGAATGCTAGTCTAGATTCTTTAAAATACACAGAGCTGAAGCACTATCCATTAAAAATGGAGTCTTAGTCTCTATAATGCCATAATCCAATGATTGGTTTTGAAGCCAAAGTACCTGAGATGTACAACTTGCAGCAACAATGTACTCTTTCAGCACTGGATGTAGCAACATATGATTGTTTCTTACTCTGCCAAGAAATCAAACAGTTGCCTAGGAATTGACATCCACCAGAAGTTGACTTTCTGGGTAACTTACACCCTGCATAGTCACTATAAAAAAAAGCAACTAATTTACAAGAGTGTTCAGTGGAATACCAAAGACCTAGAGATTGTGTACCTTGCAGATATCTAAAGATCCTCTTGACTGCAATCAAATGAGACTCTTTAGGAGCATCTGAAATCTAGCACAAACACAAGTTGCAAACATAATGTTTGGTCTAGAAGCTGTTAAGTACATCAAGGACCCAATCATACATGTGTAAAGTGTTTCATCAACAGCTTTACCTTTCTGATCTACATCCAGTTGTGTGGTGTTGCACATGGGAGTAGAACAGGCTTACAGTTTTGTAAATCAAACTTATTCAAAAGATTTTTTGTATATGACTTATGAATGAAGGTTCCATCAGCCTTTGGTTTGATTTGCAAGCCTAGAAAGAACTGTAATTCTCCCATTGCACTCATTTCAAACTTTTGTTACCTTAAATTTGTAAAATCATCACACAACTGGGGATCAGAGGATGCAAAAATTATATCATCAACATAAATTTGAACAAGTAGCTTATGCTGATCCACTTTCTTAACAAACAAAGTTTTATCTATGGAACCTCTAGTGAAAATTTTTGAAGAAGAAAATTTGAAAGTGTTTCATACCAGGCTCTAGAGAGCTTGCTTCAATCCATAAAGAGCCTTATCAAGTTTATACACCCAATCAGGATGTTTATTGTCCTCAAAACCTGGTGGTTGACACACATAAACCTCTTCTTTTATTTTTCCATATAAAAAGCACTTTCGACATCCATTTGAAAAACTTTAAGATTGTGGAATGCAGCATAGGCTAAGAACAATCTAATTGCTTCAGTCTGGCTACAGGGGCAAAGGTTTCATCATAATCAATACCTTCTTCTTGTGAAAACCTTGTACAACCAGTCTAGCCTTGTTCTTGACAATAAGCCCATTTTCATCAGTTTTATTCCTAAATACCCACTTAGTGCCTATTGCACACATGCGTGGGGGTAGAGGAACCAGTTCCCACACTTGCTGCTTTTTGAGTTGAAGTAGCTCAAGCTGCATGGCTTCAACCCATCCATTGTATCTTAAAGCAACAGATAGTTCTTTGGCTCTAGCTGACTGATAAAGAGAGCATAGAAGCAGAAGTTGGACAATTGACTTCTGGTTGAGACACCAGCATTGATATCACCAATGATTTGAGACATGGGGTGATTCTTCAGCTATTGGTACACTAAGTGTTTGTAGCAGGTTCAGTAGCAACAGATGTTGATCCAGACTCTTGAAACCAAGTATGAGATGGCAATTCAATGATGTAGAGGAGTCAGAAATCTCATCAGTATTTGTTATGGATGGAGCTGCTGAAGTTACAGGAACATCAAGTTTAGTGGACACAGGCAGTTGATCACTAAACTTGAAAAGGTGAGTACTGATAACATCATCATCTTCAGTACCACCAGGTGGAAGACGTGCTGCAGAAGATGATTTATTCACATGATCTACAACAGCTGGAGGTTGATAAGGAACATATTGCAGTATGTCCAGATCAAACAACTCCACAGGGTTTTGTGGAATTTTATCCTTAGGAGATTCATTGAACTTCACATGCAAGGTTTCTTCAACTATCTTTGTTCTGCAGTTGAAGACTCTGTAAGCCTTGCATGTGGATGAATATCCTACAAAATACCCTGCATCCACCTTAGGATCAAATTTATGGAGTTGATCCTTTGTGTTGAGAATGAAAAAAGGACACCCAAATGCTTTGAAGAATGAATTTAGAGGAGCCAAATGATGTAGAACTTCATATGGAGTCTTCATCAACCTCTGATTTACTAAAACTCTATTCTGCAAATAGCAAGCTGTGTTGACAGCTTCAGCCCAAAAGGTCAATGGCAACCAGAGTCAGCCAACATAGACCTTGCAGCTTCAATTAGGTCCTGTTCTTTCTCTCCACTACTTCATTTTGTTCTGGAGTCCTTGCGATGCTAAACTGCCTCTTGATTCCCTTTGAGAGATAAAAATCATCAAGTGTATGGTTTCTGAATTCTGTTCCATTATCACTTCTTATACACTTGACTGATAGGGAATACTGCTTCTCAACATACAACACAAAGTTGATAATCGTCTAAGCAACCTCATCCTTTGAATGCAAGAAGAAAGTCCATACAAATCTAGAGTAATCAACCACAATTACCAGACAGTATTTCTTCTTTGCCATGCTCATCACTCTCACAGGACCAAATAAATCCATGTGCAGTAACTGCAAGCAGGCAGTGGACTTAGGTTCTTCAATAGGAGGGAATGAGACTTTGTGCTGTTTTCCTTTCAAACAAGCAGTGCAGGTTTCATCACAGTAGAACTCCTTTATTGGTGGACCTCTCACTAAAGTATTGTGGATAAGCTGATTTATGTTTTTGAGATGTACATGACCGAGTGTCACAGTTTAGATTCCTAAGGAGAGGATTTGGAGAACAAGCAAGGATGACCCTTCAAATCAATCTTCTTTGACAAATCCAGGGCATATACTCTTCCAATCCTATTGGCCTTCAGGAGAATATGTTTATCCAATACCTTGTCAATCAGCCTCAGAACTTAGGAAGACAGAATCCTGTAGTTCTGGCTTGTGAAAAGTGCAACATGCCCTTTATCACATATCCGACTGACACTCAGTAGATTATACTTGAGATTCTCCACATGGTTAACATCATCAAATCTGAGTTCTCCATTAGACACATATCCTTTCCTGATGATGTAACCCTTAGCATCATTTCCAATGAAACAAATCCCTTCTTTCCTTGAGAGTAGTCATTAAGAAGAGAACTGCTCCCTGTCATATGCATAGATCCTCCACTGTCTACATACCAGATGCTCCTTTGGCATGCTGAAGAGCCCTGCCATCATCACAAGGAACTAGTTAGATTTTGAGACCCAAACCTTTTTGGTTTTGGGTCTGTTTTCATCAACAGATTTAGCCATAACTTGTTTCTCATGATTAACAGCTGATGAAGGTGGAGATGGTTCTGAAATGGATTCCTTGGATTTGGGCTTGGAATACCTTTTCTGTGGTTTGATCACAGGTGCATCTAGTTGGTTAACTCTCCCCAACAAATGTTGAACCATCATAACAAGTTATGTCTGATTTGTAGCTAAAGCTTTCAGCTCTTGTGACACATCAGTACTTGTTTTTGATGAGTTCCTATGGCCCACCATTTCCTCCTTGAAATTCATAGACTTAGTTTGATTTTTATCATGAGGAACACTGTCAGTTGTTTTATGATAAACCCTATCCTTGTTTTTCGATTTTGGTGAAGCCTTGGGTTTATCAATATAGGATGACTGTGGTACAAACGTGGTCTCAAATTCATTTTTCATTTCATCCATCTGAATTTTAATGAGCTTATCTCTGTTGAGTTGGAACCCTTTTTGTACCAACATTCATCAGAAAGATGATTGAAGTTACCACATATTCACATGGCTTATTCTTCATCTTGGATTGATCAACTGCTGAAGTGGAAACTACTGAAGGTGTGATCTTTAGTACTTTTCTCCTTTCAGTATTTGTGTTAAGTACAGAAGGATCTGTAACAACTGAAGACTTGTTATTCAGCTGTTCTCTATCCGTCCTGAGAGACCGTATGATAGATTCCTCAGCAGTTGTTAATCCTTTTATTTCAGTTGATTTGAAATGCTTTTCAGTTGTTGTGATTTGCCCTTCAGTACTTGAGGTACTTTGAGGGACAACACTTGAAGTACTCAGCTTATGTACTTATCACTAGTTAACCCATCAGGCAATTGATTTGCTGAGGTATCAACACTGATTTCATCTTCTGATCTTGGGTGATCACTTGAGGATGATACACATGATGATGTGGTTTGGAAATTACTTTCACCTTCAGCTTTTACTGTTGATTTTGGAGTAAAATCTGTAGTGGTGCAATGTGATTGTAACCTATTCCAAACTTCACATTCGAAGCTGTTTGCTTGCTGAGAAGCATTTCAAATCCCTTGCTGGATGATACCCAGCGGTCACACTCAACTTGGGTAGCTGCAAGTGTTTCTTTGAGATCTTTGTGGTTCTCAAGAATGACCTCTAGCTTAGCCTTTTCATCATTTACTTGGCATTTAAGCTTATAAATCTCATCGTCTTTTTCTTTAAGGACAGACTCATACTCAGCTTTTCTTTTGGAAAGGGTTTTATCAAGCTTAAGATTTTGATTTATTAAAGATACATTTGCCTCTCTAATAGAGATAAATGCAGCTATGCAAGATTTAGAACATATCTTGGCCTTAGCCTCAGAGGATACCTGGGTTACCTGTGATGAAGATGCATTGGAGCATGAACCCTCAGTAGACTCCAGGGCCATGAGAGCAAGATTCCCAAAAGGATGTTCACCACCATGTTGACCATCACAAGCAAATAATTGCTCATTACCAGAAAGATCATGTGATAAACTGCTCCAGTCAACAGCACCAGGGTTGAAGAAGTTGTGATGAGGTTGTGATTGAGATGGTTGAGATGGTTGAGGCTCAGGTAAGGCTTGAGGTTGTAGTGCAATAGGAACTTGAACTTGATTTGGCTGTGGCATGTAATAGCAGGGATATGGATATGGCATTGGACCCTGAGGGACAAAATATGCAGGAGATATAGGTTGTGAGTGATGACCAGAACTAGCAGGATGTTGCCCTCTATTTTGTGAACTATTGCTTGGAAAAGTTATAAAGGGTGCAGAGGAGTTGGATCCAGTTGATCTACACTCTCTTGCAAAGTGCCCAAGCATGTGGCATTTGTGACACCTCAACATACTCTTGTCAAAACCAACTTTTGTTTTGCCAGAGAGTCCTGGAAATTTCCTGCCAGTTCTTTTGTAGAACTTTTCAGATTTGATATTAATCAAAGCCATTTGGCTTAGAATATCCATCTCTTCTAAGTCATCATCAGCAATATCTTTCAAATCATCCATATTGAAACACAAATTGTCACTATTACAGCCTGACTGACTATCAACACTAACAAATGCATGATCAGAACTGTTTGAAGAGAAATCTATATGCTCATCATAATTGCTTTCTGATGCAACATATTCTGACTCATGACCAACCAAGGCAGTGTTCCCTGGTACAAAGTCATCAGTGAGCTTTCTTGATGATGTCAGTTTCCTTTTCTACTTTATCTCTCTTTCAAATGTAAGCAGTTTCCCATGGAGTTGGGTGAGAGATAGGCTATCCAGATTTGCACTTGAGCGTAAGACAATGGTATATGAGTCCCATCTCTCACGCAGTCATATGAGGAATGTGTTGTTCATCTGGCTATTAGTGTATTCATGTTTGACCATTTTCAGCTCAGAGATCAAACAAGAAAAACGCTCAAACTGTTGAGTCAGTGTCTCACCCTTCCTATGAGAAAATGTCTCATATTGTTGGGCAAGGATTTTTCTGTTGTTTGCTAAGACCTCATCTATTCCACCAAATTGTTCTTTCAATGCATTCCAGAGGTCATGAGCAGTTTCATGATGCATAAGCCCAGAATAGATTTCATTCGGCAGTGCCATGGCCAGAATCCGATGTGCTTTAGCATCAATCTCAAACAGTTTTCGATCCTCATCTGAGTATTGTTCCTTCTTCTTCGGAACCATTTGGTTGGTTTCCGAATTGTTCACCATAGGCTTGTGTGGACCATGTACCACAGATGTCCAAGAACCTGAACTGTTAACAGACAGGTGATGGAGCATTCTTCGTTGCCGTATGTTATACTCAGTCCTTACCAGCATCGGAGGCTTGGTTGAGGAACCAATATTGTGAGGGTCATTAGAATGAGTAGTCATTCTTAGATTCAATCAAATTCAATTAAGTTTTAACTGATTTAGCGCAAAACACAACAAACTCATATGAACCAAGAGAAATCTCAAAGCAAATAACCGAAAGCAGTAGAAATTCAATCTCTATAACCAATTCTTGCAAATATACTAATTCGATCAAACTTAGATACCAAAATAGCGGTTTCAATGATCAATTGTTAGATCGATCCATGATTAACTAGCTCTGATACCATTTGTTAGGATCAGTGATCTAAGTTTGATCATTAGAGTAGATAGCAGCGGAATTCGAACAATGAATTAGACAATTTAGCAAGAACTTAATTGATATTCAATAGAAAAGCACACGATTATAGAGAAAGAGAGAGAGAATTCTGCAAAAGGAATATTTCATACAAAATGCTTTCGTGGTGGCTGAATGTCACACGTTACAATTAGGTCAACATTCCTTATATAAGGAATGTGACGTCTACTGATGTCACTTGATAGTGACATCTAACAGAATTATACAAACAACTAAAACTATGCAAACTACTAAGAATGTTCTCAACAACAGATCACATCTCAGAGAATGCTAAGCACAAGAACATAAAACTACTGAACTAAAACTACTAAAACTATAAACTATTGAAAAGGTAAATTACAAGTACTGAAAAGGAAAACCATCACAACTACTGAAGTTAATAACTTCAGCTGTTGTGACAACTACTGATCACTCTGGTCATCAGTCTTTATCTTCAGACTTTTACTTCAGACGTTGTCTTCACCTGATAGCTTCAGACTTTGTCTTTAGTACATCACTTTCAGACTTTGTCTTCAGTACTTTACTTTCAGACTTTGTCTTAGTAGAAATCTTCAGATCTTGTCTTCAGACTTTGTCTTCAGACCTTGTAATCAGCTGATGTCTTCAGCTGTTGTGATCTTCTTCATCAATTGTAATGTCTGTGGACTTAGATGTTTTTCTGATCAGGCTCCTTGGTTCTTTTGGTCCAACAGTATACTTCTCACCATATAGTTTTTCTATATAAGAGATAATAGATTTAATTTTGATTTCAAAGTTTTTTACTTCTCTCTTCATCATTTCTAATTTCACCTTTTCTTCTTTGATTTTATCAGCCAGATTGTGATTATGCTCACTATACTCTTGCAATTCATTAATGCATTTTTCACTGCAAAGGTTAGATTTTACGTCAGTAGGCATTGGAGATGGTCCATCATTCATGTGAGCCATAAGAGCATGATTTTGAAATTGAGGCTTCACTTCCTCTGCATACACACTCTAGTCACATACTCCATCTTGCTTTATCACAAGAGCACTGGCTGAAGAATGACTGCTTCCATAAGCTTGATTTGTCAGTAGGGGTGGATTCTGATATGATTAGTGTTGATGATACTGCTGCTGTTGGTTGTTGGAGTGAAAGCTTGAGATAGGCTGTGAGGATGATTGGCCTGGAGAGTTCATTTGATAGTAGTTTCTGTTGGGGACATTGCACTCTTTTGAGTAATGGCCAGCCATGCCACAGTTAAAGCATTTCACCTTGGATTTATCATATCTAAGTTTTGTATTCTCATTCAGGCTCAACTTTCTTCCTTTTCTGAAGAATTTCTTACCTCTCATTGCAATCATGGGCATTTGCCATTGTAGATCCATTTCTTCCACATCATCTGGATCCATTTCCTCCGGATCTTCTTGAATGAGAACAGCAGAAGTGAGTCTTCCTCCAAAGTAGGCTTCAAAGCTTGCAACAAATGCATTGTAAGTTGCCTTTTGTTCTTCAGATCTTGAGTCTACAGGATTGGTTTAAGTAACAGTATTGACTTTGGGAGTTTGAGGAGCAGCAGTGAGTCTAAAAGGTTGAGCTGAGGTTGAAGGATGATTGATTGGTGGAGTTGCAATGAACCAGTATTGTTCATTTGATCTCTAGATGAGATAAAATCATCCTCCTTAGTGATGAATGCATTTTCCACAGAGTGAGATTCTTATGGAAATTTGTAAGCCTCAATTACTCTAGGTCCACCAAGATTTCTGCTTCTTTCATCAAGTTCTAAAGCTTCAATTTTAGCTATCATGATGTCTAGAGTAGTACTCTCAAGATCAAGAGTATTTTTCAGCATGGTTACATTTTGGTTCTAGCTTTCAGGGAGACTATGAAGCATCTTTTTGTTTAATTCTTTAATTTTGTAAGTGACTCCCACGATTTCGAAGTCATTTACTAACTGTACAATTCTGTGTAGTTGGTTAGAGATTGATTCTCCCTTGGTGTGGTGAAATGTTTCATACTGATTAACAAGCTTGTCTTTGTTGATTTCAGCCACTTCACTGCTTCCTTCACACATGATTTTAAGTACATCCCACACAGCTTTTGTAGTTCCATACTTCTCCAATCCTTTTAGCACATCCATCTTGAGTGCTTGAGTCAGAAATGAGTAGGCTTTGAGGTCTATCTTGATTTTCTTGTAGTCTTCTTCATCTTTGGTCAGATCTTCAATGGTATTCTAGCAGTTCTGTATATTGCAGCTTGATTTGCAGACAGAGTAACAGGGATGTGTGGCCCCTTGCATATTGATATCGAGAAATCAGGATCTACACCTGTGATGTAATTCCTAAACCTGATTTTGCACTATTTAAACTTAGATTTATGTTTGAGCATTGGAGGTTTAGGTGTATGACCAAGTTCTAAGTAGCTGTTAGAATCCATTTTAACTATGTGTTTAACTAGTATAATATATATTTAGATGATTTTAGGATTGATTAGTCCAACTTAGTCCAAACAGTTCCAATGGAATTTCAGAAACAGATCTGTGATGGTATTTGAGTTTCTTTCTTTTGTGAGTATTTTGGTGAGTATGTGTTGGCAAGAGTAATTTATGTTGTTTACTAAGTAGAGAATATGATATACTCTACTAGTAACTCGATTACTAGATCAATCGAATTCTATTCAGTTCTTTCGCAGATCTGAAAAAGAATCGAGAGCCAAAGCTCTGATACCAATTGACTGGGGTTGAATAAGAGTAATATTCTTACTGTGAATCGAATATGGTAACCAACTCAATGATTGAGTGGCAGAATACAAACAATCAAAGAATATTCAATGCAAGAAAAATACTCATAAATGCTTTTGTATTGCTATATGAAAGTTGATAAATTACAGAGAATAATTACAACAAAAACTATCTGTCTATCAGTCGTCACCTCGTGTACGAGGTATCTATTCTATTTATAGGGAGACAAGATGCCTTTTACAATATGACTAAACTACCCCTGACCTATTACATTAGAACTAGTCTAAGTCTTCATCCTCATCTTTGCTTGTTCATCTGCATTAACAAATGCGGATGAGTTATCTTGATGAACATTTCTTCACTTGATCAACCGTATTAGTATGTTGGTCATCCGCATTGGTTAATGCGGATGAACAAATACTTGTGCGCATTAGTTCGGTCATCCGCACTTGTCAATGCGGATGAGCAAAGTCTTGTCCGCATTTACTTTGTCTTCAGCATTAGTCAATGCGGAAGAGTAAGTACTTGTCCGCATTCATTCTTGGTCTTCCGCATTTGTCAATGCGGAAGAACAAATACTTGTCCGGATTTGTTTTATGCCTTCCGCATTTGACAAATGCGGGAGACAATACTTTATTCTTTTTAGCAAATTCTTCATCCGCATTTCTTCTGGGACTTAAGGGATTTCAGCAGAGCAATCATCAAATCACCCATTGAGTTGGCATGTATGATCCATTCAAGGGTCCTACAGAAGGCATTTTCCGCAAAATGAGATTCTGATGGAAATTTGTTAGCCTCAATCACTCCTGGTCCACCAAGATTTTAGCTTATTTCATCAAGTTCTAAAGCTTCAATTTTGGCTATCATGAAGTCTAAAGTAGTCCTCTCAAGATCAAGAGTATTTTTCAGCGTGGTTACATTCTGTTTCCACCTTTTGAGGGAGATTGTGAAGCATCTTTTTGTTTAATTCTTTAATCTTGTAAGTGACTCCCATGATTTCCAAGTCATTTACTAACTGTACAAATCTGTGCAATTGTTTAGATATTGATTCTCCCTTGGTGTGGTGGAATGTTTCATACTGATTTACCAGCTTGTCCTTGTTGATTTTTGCTACCTCACTGCTTCCTTCACACATGATTTTGAGTGCATCCCACATAGCTTTTGCAGTTCCATACTTCTCTAATCTTTTCAGCACATCCATCTTGAGTGCTTGAGTTAGAATTGAGTAGGCTTTGAGGTCTATCTTGATTTTCTTGTAGTCTTCTTCATCTAAGGTCAGATGTTCAAAGGGTATTCTAGCAGTTCTATATATTGCAGCTTGATCTGCAGATAGAGTAACAGGGATGTGTGGCCCCTTGCATATTGAGATTTAGAATCAGGATCTACACCTGTGATGTAATTCCTGAACCTTATTTTCCACTGTTCAAACTCAGATTTATGTTTAAGCATTGGAGGTTTAGGTGTATGACCAAGTTTTGAGTAGCTGTTAGAATCCATTTTAACTATGTGTTTAACTGGTATAATATAGATTTAAATGATTTTTAGAATTGATTAGTCCAACTAGTCCAAATAGTTCAAACGGATTTCAGAACCAGATCTATGACGGTATTGAGTTTCTTGCTGTTGTGAGTATTTTGGTGAGTATGTGTTGAGAAGAGTATTTTTCTGTTGTTTACTAAGTAGAGAAGATGATATACTCTACTAGCAACTCGATTACCAGATCAATCGAATTCTATTCAGTTCTTACGCAGATCTGAAAGATAATCGAGAGCCAAAGCTCTGATACCAATTGATTGGGGTTTAGTAAGAGTGAGATTCTTCTTGTGAATCGACTATGGTAATCAAGTCAGTGATTGAATGGTGGAAACAAACAATCAAAGAACATTCAATGCAAGAAATTTACTCATAAATTCTTTTGTATTGTATATATGAAAGTTGATAAATTACAGAGAATAATTAAAACAAAAATTCTCTATCTATCAGCCGCCACCGCAAGTACAAGGTTATTTGTTCTATTTATAGGCAGACAAGATGCCTTTTACAAAATGACTAAACTACCCCTGAACTATTACATCAGAACTAGTCTAAGTCTTCATCCGCATCTTTGCTTGTTCATTCGCATTGACAAATGCGGATGAGTTAACTTTATCAGCATTTCTTCACTTGATCATCCGCATTAGTATGTTGGTCATCAGCATTTGTTATGCGGATGAACAAATACTTATGCTCATTTGTTCGGTCATCCGCATTTGTCTAATGTGGATGGGCAAAGTCTTGTCCGCATTAACTTTTAGTCTTCCATATTTGTCAATCCGGAAGAGCAAATACTTATATGTATTTGCATTATGTCATCTGCATTGATAAATGCGGTAGACAACACTTGTTCCTTTTTCTTAGCAGAATTTCATCCGCATTTCTTCTTGGACTTAAGGGATTCCAGCAGAGCAATCATCAAATCACCCATTGAGTTGGCATGTATGATCCTTTCAGCGTGCAATAATACTCCCCCTAAGGATTATACAACCTAGTTTTCTTCAATGTTTGGGAGGTAATTGATGTTATGATGATTCAGTTGGGTCTTCTATTGGTGTAAAAGGTGCTGCTTGTCTTGGATCCAAATTGCCTTGATCACGTTGACAAAATCTTGAGCATCTGACATTTTGTTCTTGCTTAGTACATGAATCTTCATTATGCTCATATCATGAATGGCTTCAAGTGGTAGTTTCTTAGAGAAATTGGTTCCCACATAGACACTGTTGATAGCCCATCCCTATGAATCTAGAAGAACCTCTACATCAACTTCAACTTTGACAATGTTGCGCAACTGTAAAGGTGTATTCTTCTTCTTCCTTTTCTCCCTCTTTGCACTAATTTGATCATAAGCCATCTTCAATATTTTGATAAACATTAGAAAGATATGTAGATCTTTTTGACCCAACTTGTTTGATATCTCTCTAAAGTGCCTTGTGTATATGTATTGAATGTATGATTGATCTAGTAGTCTCACTTCATAGCCACTGAACAATCTAATTTCAGCACCTTTTTTGCCTCCCCGCTTCCTCTCAATCACCAATTCATAGGTCTTCTCATCATAAAAAACATTTGAGATTGGTTTTGAGGAATGTGTATTAGCCACCATTTTTCTTTTCAGTGATTCAGTAGGTTTCACTCTCAGTTCTGGAAACACTACTTCTTTTGCTGGTTTTGACTGTTTCATCTCCAGAGGGTTCTTGAAAGTTTTGTCTTCAATCATACATGTTGCTTTTAATAAATTGAAGTTGTTGGTTCTCTTGAACATTTTAAGTATACCTTCAAATTCATATCCTCTAAACATGGCATTATGGTTGATCAGCTCCAGATTAGCCAGTTCTTTCAGGTCATGAATCTCAAGTGCATTTACTAGAGTAGAGTACTCTGTTAAAACTTGCACTAGACCAGAGATCCTTTTAACCATAAACATATTCCATGAACTATCATACTTCCAAGCAATAATTTTCTGGTCTACTTACCTTTTGGAGTAGATACTTCTCTCATCATATCAGCAGTGGTCAACCCTTCCTGAAGTTTTAGTTGGGAGGGTTCAGAAAACCACTCAGGATATTTATGAATAACAGGTGCAAGATAGTCTTGATCTTTATGACTAAGATTCATGTCATGTGCAGAAACTCTTGATTTTGGCTTCTTATTCAACACTTCTTCTTCTAACTGCTTTATCTTTTCTTTCTTATCATTTATCAACCTAAGTGTTACAGCTTTTAGTGAATTAGTCTTCATGTTTGTGAATTTTCTTTTGGTGAAGCCTTGACTGGTGAGGTAATCCTTCATTTCCTTATCTGACATACTATAAGGATGAGGAAATAGTGGTTCATGAGTTGGCGATGATTTCTTCATTGAAGACAACTTGGGTAGGGGAACCTTTCTTGACAATGGTCTTTCGTACCCAGTTGGTTTCTTCATAGAAGACTCTTTATGCATTGGAGCATCTTTGGTGATTGCTTTTTCATATTTTGTTTCAACATTTGGATCTAGCAGCTTTGTCACTTTATCTTCCTCTTCATTCATTCCTTCATAGGTCATCAGTTTGGGCTTTTGACACCATTTCTTCCACTGATTGTTCTATTTTCACAGGACTGTCCATATGAACATCCTTTTCAGCATCATATCCACCAACTATTTCTCCTTCTTCTAGATTAATGATAACAGATTGTTTCATTAATTGAGCTTCAGCCTGCTCATGTTCTTCAAGAAATTTAGCAATTGCTGCCAGGCTTCTTGGATCATCTTTCTGCTTCTTAACACTTTCTTCTTCAGTCACTGTTCTTTTACCCTTAGCCTTTTCAGCTAGATATTTTCTCTTTCTTGAATATGTTTAAAGTTGTGGACTTGAGTTTCAGCCTTTTCCATCACTTCAGACATTTTCTTAGGCGTGGTTTGTTCTTGATCATTCACTTTTATTTCTTCCATCTCCTTTTCTAGTTCCTTTTCTTTTTGTTTTTCCTTTTAACACATTTCTATTATATTTTCTTTTTGTTCTTCAGTCAATGACATATCAGGGACAATCTGCATGCTCAGCTGTTTCTCCAAGGAACTGGAGATTTGGGGATGAATACAATAGGGTCAGAATCAGTCCTTTGATTGTTCACAAATTCCCAAAAGTCATCATCTACACTGAATTCTTTAGATGTAAAGCTATGTAAAGCACTAAAAAGTTCCTCAAATTCAGCTTTCTTAGTGTGAGCAGCATCTGTTTTTCTAGAGTAAATCACTATCTCTAGACTTTGTTCCTCATGATTTGTTTGACTTGTATCACCTTCTTGTTCTTCATTGTCAGAAACAAACTTGTTCTCATCATTGTCAACCTTTTCTTGTTCTTCATCATCAACCTTTTCTTGTTCATCTTTCTTATCATCCGCCACTTTACTTCTTTGAATCTAAATATCAGTTCATGTTCAGAGATCCTTTTTTTTTGCTATGAATTATTTTTCAAGATTAGAGTTGATTTCAGCTTGTTCTTCTACAATGTTCTCTTATTCTTCCATTGCTATAGTTTGAATGGCAAGAGTGTCAACATGGCCACTAACTTCTTCTCTTGAATGATTGAGTGCAACTTTTAAAGTTTCAATTTCCTTTTCTTTCTCCTTCATTTCAGCTTTATGTTTTTCTTTGAGATCTTTCAGCTCCTGCTCCTTTTCATCAAGCTCTAGAATTCTATCATCAATTATTCTAGCCCTCCTATTCAGTATTCTCTCCATTCTTTCAACCTTTTGCAACAGTTCAGATATCAACTCAACTTTTTCATCAGGCCTATTTACATTTGATTCGACAAAGCTTTCTGAGGGAGTAGTCTCAGAAGTTGCTCTCTTTGTAGGCATTTGAGTACGATGATCCTCCTCATTAGAAGATGATTTGGATGTTTTAGAAGCACTAGTTGATCCCTTAATTTCAGCAGGGTAATCATGGAATAGCAAAGGTTGGTATGGTGATATAGGTGATTGATGAGGTGGTGATATTGGAGAGTGATGATGAGGTGACATTGGTGATGGTTGAGATGTTTTTTGTGGTGTTGGTTGTGGTGATGGTTGTGGTGTTGGTTGTGGTGTTGGTTGTGGTGATGGTTGCGATGATGGTTGTGGTGATGGTTGTGGTACAGCTTGTTCTTGTGCTTGACCTTCTTGATTTATTGGCTGAATCATCCATGGAAGAAGAGGTGAGTGAGCGCCACTGTAAAAGTTTCATGGGTCCCTCTTCTTAATGTATTTGTAAGATCTTGCATCATAGTGAGGAATATCCAGCACTAGTCCCTCATTAGCAATATCAGGGAATAATTCATTGATCAGCATTGAAGAAATCTTGGATACATCAAGAACTTGTATCTTCTCCCTTCTTGAATGTTTGATATCAGGCCATTGAAAACATAGGCAGACATATTGAATGGCCAGTTAGTGCAGGGAGCACAAATTGCTGAGGATGTGATAACTGGAATGTCATTCCATCCTGCTTTCTCTTGGACAGACAGTGTTGAAACATATATTAGAAATCTCCAAGGTAGATCAACCAATTCTTTAACAATTTGTTTTGCTTCATATCCTCCTTCATAACCAATTTCAGCAAAAAATGTGGTTATTTCTTCATCATCTAGCTCAAGAGGTGCATTAGCATCATCACCAAATTGTAAGCATCTTTTAACAGAATCTTCAATGATGCTCGGAGTGAGATCATTGTTGATTCTCCCAGTTAATGTTTCAACACCATCAGCTTTGTTGGGTTTGTTTGTCCATAAAACCAAAGTTTAACCTCTTAAACTTTTAGAAAAATGCAGCGGAAATATATTTAGAAACATGATTATAAAACTGAAATTTCATGTTCTTATGGTGACATATATATGTTTAAAACAAACCCAAAATCAAAGGATCATTATATGGAATAACCAAGCTATGAAACATATGTAAATGTACATAAACTCACAGCTACAATGAGCTGTGAAAAACTACCTTTCAACAACTTAATGTCAACCAAGAAAGGGATGTTGGATGCTCAAAACTCGACCAAGGCTCCAAGGAAAGGTCCCCTCAAGCTTGTATGCCCCAAGCTAACTTGCAAACACCTCTTCTTGCTAGGGAGATGAACACCAAATGACTCCAACACCTCTCCAAAAGCTGCTGGAAGCCGAGAGCTTGAGAGAGAGATGAGAGCTTCTAGTTTTTGATTTGCATGTGTGAAAGAGATGGGATGATTGAGTGTTGGACTAGTCTTTAAGTTTTGTAGTTCACAAGAAAGTAAAACCCTCTCATAGGAGAGGGGGCGGCCGAAATGGGTCTCAAAACCAAAATGTTTTCCCCCCAAAACATAATCAAACAATTTATAGACTAATCCCTTATAACTTGTACAATTAACTTTTAATTGTATAACTTATACACTCTTTTATTATTTAATGTTATCTAACTAACTTAATAACACTAAGTAATATTCTTGAACAAAATATCCTAATAAGTTGTTCTATCTCATATGCAACTTATTTTGAAAACCCATTGTCTAAATTTGGTGTTATTATTTAATTGCATGATCATATCATCAATTGAATAATTGTCGGTGATTGCAAAGCTTGTTATTGGGTATAACCCGACTTGGATCATGACATACTAACCGCATCAATGTTCTATGTGTCTTGGGCATATAGAATCCAACAATCTCCCACTTGCACAAGATTCATAGAAGATTGATGTAAGCAGTAAGTACCGCCTAAAATGGTTTACTACCCTTAATACGCATGACTTATAGCCATTCAATAACATCATCCCATTCAAGTATCTCACTTGAAATGATTTAGGTGAATTAATCATCTATCCTTTTGATGCAGATGTCATGTTAAATCCAAGGACACAAAGTGATCATTCCTTGTTGATTTAACTTATCCAGGCCTTAGACATCTAACTCTTAACGAATAAGAGGAACAAATCCCATATTGACTACATACGTTTCTCACAATCACCTTGTGTCACACCTGAACATAATCTCATGTACTGTCCATTATTTTAGAACAGCGGATAATCAGATCAAGGTATGACACTTGGTGAATATCAAAACCCAATATGTATCTCAGGTCTGAGGATACCAAATGATATTCGCCTTTACTCAAATTTACTTATGATCAATAAAAAAGATTCCATGTAGTAAAGTTTGAGATGCGGGTTAGTCCAATATTTGTATCCCACAAATATCTATGAAGCTTGGTAGCAACCCATTGCTCTATATTCATCCTTATGAATATCAACCAATCCAAGTTCATAATAATCTTACCCTCACACTTGTTCCCACAAGTCTGAATGACTATGGACATTTAGAGTAAATAATTTACTCATGGATTAAACATGCTCAATTGGAATATTAATTGAAACATTATAACCAAATAATTTATTCAAATAATAAAAGGTTCCACATATCCAAATACAAAATTACAGATCAAATCCAAACACTAGAATATCGAAGTCCCATGGCACAAGTATGACCTTCATGCTTTGCCTTTTCAAGGAGCTTCGTGAGAGGATCCGCAATGTTTTGATCTTTGTGAACTTTGCGAATACATATCTTTCCCTTTTCAACTTCATCTCGTATGTAGTTGAATCTCCGCTCAATGTGCCTAGTCTTTTGATGAGCATGAGGTTCCTTGATTTGGGCAATCGCACCCTCGTTATCACAAAAGATCTCTAGGGGGTCCTGAATGGAAGGGACAACCCCTAGATCGGCAATGAATTTCTTCAACCATGCAGCTTCTTGAGCTACCAATGAGGCGGTGACGTATTCTGATTCTGTAGTTGATAGAGCCACCACATCCTATTTGGAGCTCTTCCAAGAGACCGCTCCTCCATTCATATGAAAATATATCCCGATTGTGACCGTGAATCATCACGATCGGTTTGGAAACTCGCATCCATGTAACCTTTTACAACGAGTTCCTCACCACCAGATCCATAGATATGGAACATATCTTTTGTCCTCCTTAGGTACTTAAGTATGTTCTTAACAGCCATCCAATGACTGTTTCCAGGATTTTGCTGGTATCGGCTTGTCATGCTTAAGGCGCATGACACGTCCGGTCGAGTGCATATCATAGCATACATGATGGATCCAATAGCATATGCGTATGGGATTGCCTTCATTTTATCTTGCTCATCCTTTGAGCTAGGACATTGAGTCTTACTCAATATCGTTCCTCTTTGAATAGGTATCGTACCTTTCTTAGAGTTCTCCATCTTGAACCTTTTCAAGATTTTATCAATGTATGCACTTTGAATTAAACCAATCAACCGCCTTGATCTATCCCTATACATCTTTATTCCTAGAATATTGGCAGCTTCACCAAGATCCTTGATGGAAAAACAACTTCCAAGCCAGGTTTTTACACCTTCCAAGGTTGGAATGTCATTAAATAATTAACTATATTTTTAATAAAACATTATATAAAAAGTTGTTCTTGGTTTATTCCTATTGAAATGGATTTTTAATAATAATTAAGAAATTATTGTTGGTCCAAAAGAACCTTCAAAATTTCACCGTTTAAATCGTGTTTATTTCAAATATTTGTTCAAATTGTATGTTTAACCTTCATTAGTTATTATAAATGGTTTAAATTCATTTTCTCTATATTAAGACATAAATAGTATATTTTCTTTATTACATTATTCAAAATACTTACCAAAAATCTCCAAATACCAAACTGAAACCCCTAGTCCTTCTTAATTCGTTAAACTTATTATTAGACTTAAAATCTTGTAAATATATATATGTTTAGGTACCTTGTGAAGGATTACGTTGGAACATCGATTATTAATCATCACATATATACTTATTGGTCAAGTGAGTTTCCTTGCCCTGTTTATTATTATTTCACACCTTTTTGGGGTGAAACATGTTAATCTTAACAATTTACAGTTGTAAACGTTTTATACTTGTAACACACTTGCAATTTGTATTTATATTTTGTCATGATTATTTGTGTTATTGTGAGTATTATATTGCTAGCCTGACGACATCATAGATCATGGGCCTCACAAGCCTATTTGGTGTTAAGTCGATGTATTGCCGGCTCCTGATGACATATGAGTTGTTCATCATGGGAACCAACTACACTTAGCTAATCGTTATAAAACCAAGTACACTTAGCTAATTATTATAAACTTGCAATCTTAATCTTGGTCAAGGTTCACTTGTATGTTCTATAAACTTGCATAACCGATAACCTTTTACATGAATTTGTACTTGTAAACATTTTGATATATTTACGTATATTAATCCTTGGAAACTCACCAACTTTCATAGTTGACCTTTATTTTTAACATGATTCTAGAAATGCCTAAGCTTGAAGTTACCTTTTGAAGTTTACTCACATCTAGTATTTGAACCTAGATAATTGAATAAGTTGTTTTGGATTATTCATCTTATGTTATGTTTGTTTTCTTATTTGAGACTTATGATTGTAATTTCATATTTGAAACTTATGATAATAATATTTTGATTAAATGATAGCGTTATGTGGCTGTGAACAATCTTAACTCTCACATCTCGATGATTCCGATGTTACGGTTAGGGTGTGATAACATTCTTCCAAAGCTTCTTTCCTTTCGGAAGAAGTCTTCACTACCTTTTCATCCAAATCAGTCTTCTTCTGGGATGATTTCAAGGGGACTGTCTTATTCTTTTGAGTCTTGACATCTTTAACTTCTGAATCCATTTTCCCTTCAGAAGAAAGACTTTCTTCCAAAAGCAACCTTGCTTCAGAAACGAGCTTTCCCTTTGTCATCACTTGAACCATATGATAGGGTCCAAATGAGAAATCTTCCCTGACACCTTCTCTTTTAACATTGCAGGACCGGTGAAGGGTATGCAAATACAACACCACAACACAAAGAGGAAATTTGGTTAATAACACTCAACTTAATCAGACAGTTTGTTAACCTCAAGAGATGACACTAAGAACCCAAGTAAGTATGAGATAGAACAAGAAAACAAGATACACAAAGAGATGGTTTTCAAGATTGCAGCATATTGCCTTCTAAAGTTCTTTTACAAGTGTTACAAAGCATAAAATAAAATTACAAGTACTTGAGATACATATATTACATCCTACAACCGGCCATACTTTGAAGGCCAGCTGGATACAATTGACTAGACACAAAAAAAATTCTATTATAGAGTCAAAAGGCAGATTGCCTTTCAACTAGTGACTAGACATGCCATAGCTCACATCCTAATCTACTACAAAAAGGATTAAGTACATGAAGTAGAAAGTTTACGGACTCAAGACCTCAATTTACAGTTACCAAAAGCATGGACCTTTTCACCAACTTATGAAAGTTGGTGACTTTATAGAGTTGCAGCTGAAAGGGGTCCAGCTTTATAGAAAAGTACATCAGATAAAGCGTGTGTTCAAAAGTCTTTGGAAGAAATATGTCTTCAAGTGTTGGCTTCAGAAGACTTTGTCTCTGAACCTTCGGAAGACTTCATCTTTGGCTTCCAAAGGTATTGGTCTTGGTTTCCGTAGATTTCACACATAGAATATTTTTGTTGCTTGTGTGAAACATCTGAAGTATTCTTCTTCAGTACTTATATGCATGCATGTAGGAGAGACTTTGGGTGTTTAGATTGCATCAGCCTCTTCATATAATCTCCACAAACTCTCCCTACGCTGATGCTACCAAAACATCTGAAGACTTCAGATATTGACAGTCCCCATCAAAATAATGACCATCCCTTTCTTCATGAGATGATTAGGATCCCTCGGACTTTCAAAGTGTCTTCTCATGTCAAAGAGATCATGTAGAAGCAGATTGAACATGTCTTGCCATGTGTAGACATCCTCAATGCCATGATCTCTAATGACATGCCACCTTTATGGATTTATGGTGTATGTACAGGATAGGATGGGTCTTCCTGATGCTAGAGGAGCTACTTGATTTAGAGATGATGGAGCATCCTCTGGCTGCACATCCTCAGGATGTTCTGACTGATCCTGAGGTTTAGAAAAGGATGTTTCTTTCTTCTTCTTTTTCTTTGGCTTTAAAGCCATCCTTTTCTTCCTCTTTGTTCTTTTTGAATGAGAAAACTGGCCTATAGCACCTAATTGATCTTCTTTCTGATTCTCGGTTGGGTCTTCCTCTCTCACTGGTTCAGAAGAAGAGGGAGTCTGACCCTACTATGGATCAGAAGATGAAGCTTGCTAAGATTTAGCAGGAGGTTCAGGTTGTGTTGTCTCAGGTTATTCAACCTTAACCTCCACTTCAGGTGGAGTTTGACTTGGAGGGGAGTGTAAGTCAATCAGCTCTCCACTCTTAATCTTCTGCTTAATTACCTTGATATGCTCATCCATAGTGGGTAGAGACATAGGTCCAAGTCTCCTTCTGGAGAATCCATACAACTTCAAGAAGCTCATCATCCTCTGCCTGTCTATAGACTTCTTCATGCTTTTTTGGATGATGGTTCTTGACTTAGCAGCTTCTTCGTTTAGCTTCCTTTTAGTTGTGTTTCTTTCCTTGACTATCTCGAGTTCAAGTTGTTTGAGATACTCAAAGTCAACATAGTCATAGAATAAAGGAAGAAATGCATCTGCCTGATAGAGGCTTGTGGCACTCAGGTAGGTGATCATTTTGATCCTGTCTTCTTCTCTGTCTAACTGAGGTTCTTTTTGAACTACATCCTCATGTGCAGGACTTTCTTGAACTGGGGAGAGAGTAGGCATATGCTTATATAATCTTTTCTTTCTTCTTTCTTCTTTCATTTGAACCAGTAGCTTAGCGTCTTCTGCCTCTTTCTTCTCCTTTGACCTTTTCATGTCAACCAGTTCATTCAATTTCTCTAAGGGCAGAGAAATGACATTGTCAATGTCATAGTTCCTGGTCTGGCCTTCATTGCTTGATGTAGCTTCTAAGCTCTCGCCAGAGAGATATTGAGAAGCACCTTTACCAATAGGTGTCTCAAAAGGGTATGGATCTATGCAGCAGTTGATCATGATGAGATATGGTTCTCAGGTTCTGCCACTGGGCCTTTAGTCAAGGTTTGCCCTATGAAACTACTCTTAGGGTCTGCCTCAACATCCAATTGACTGATGGCATGGCCTGATTGCCTTAGTCTCCTTCTGAAGCTGAACTTTGCAGTGATCCTATCTTGGAATCTTTGATCTAGCATGTCAGCTTGTCTTGATTGGCTTTTGTTGACAAGTAGCATGTTGACTAGATCCAGACCATCATAGAAGTTCAAGGTCTGAAAGTTAAAGACCTCTTGTTGCCCTTGAACTCTAAGAATGATGAGGGCACTTTTGTTGTTGTCATACCTCCACCCAATGGTGTGATTTGAAGTTGGTGGAGATGACTAGCTTGTGTTTCTAGGTTGTCACCTTGAGCAATGAGCTCTAACATTTTTGGGACAAGGGCTGTTTCTACCTCAGAGAAGCTAACAGTGGGACTTCTCAATATTAAAGATGTCGGGCTTCACGTGTCTCAATTTAGGAGTATTACATGTTCCCCTTAACTATGAGCCCGGTTCATATTTAAGAATGTATTGATATATCTAGGAACTTGTAGTACTCTAAGAAGTCCAAGTTTGCAAGCAGATTAGTGTAAACAAATTGAGAGTACATGAACTTGTCTCCCTAAACCATCCCATGAACAATGAAGAAGAGATCTTTAGCAATTTGGTCCCATCAACCATGCTTGTTTGATAAGCTATGGATAACTACAGGGAGCAGGAATTTCCATTGGGATGGGACCTTCCCTTTCTTGAAGGTCTTGACAGAGAAGTCTCCCTCATAGCCCATCTACACAAAAGATTGGTTAACAGCTTCCTTATGGAAGAACACTTCACCTTCTTCATCATCCAGTTGAAGATGAATGTTGATGATGGCCGGAGTGATGAAGACTGTTCTCCCTTGCACTGTGGCAGACAATGCCTTCTTCCATCCATGACGACCTCTTGGCAGGTCTTCCAAAATTCTAGTAGTTGATCCTAGTAAAGAGTTAGATCAATGGTTAGGTAGGTGAAGTAGTTTGACAGAGCTAAGAAAAGACAAACCTCTGAGAAATGTGGATCTTTTTTAGAGTGTAACAGAGCAACCTGGTTGTGTTGCCTGTGTAACTGCATGGAAAAGTTCGGGTCATTTTTGTGATGAAGGTTGGCTATTTTGAGAGAGCATAAGGATGAAGAAAGATGAAAGGAAGAAATTTCAGAGAGAAATTTGGGGTTTTAGGTCTGGAGGAAAGAAGGCGATGATAGAAAGAGGGGGAAACCATTGGGTTTATAGGACAAAGTTAATGAAAGAGGATAAACTTTGAAATCCATAAGTCGGTCCCACCTCTAAAAAAGTAGTTTGCTTTTGCTTAAAAGATAGTTTTCTTGGAAGTCAAAAAGCTTCCGAACGTAAATTATCCTCAGAAGTTTTAATGAAAAAGCTTTAGAAGCTAAAATGACTTCGGAAGAATTTCCTAAGGATTTTGAGAATTTTGCCTTCAGAAGAAAAATTAATACTTGAAAGTTTGTTCAAGGGATCAAAGCTTCCGAGAGTTAATTTGCTTCGGAAGAAAGTTGTCCTTGAAAACGTATAAGTGTCTAAGCTTCGGAAGATATTTCAAAATTTTCTTTCGAAGCTAAAATTTCTTGAACAGTTTTTTGTTTTAAGGCCTAAGTTTCTTCTAAAGGCAAAAACATATCTTCCGAAGCATCAAATTTTCAGAATTAAAGGAAAGTCCTCAAAACGTTTTCGTCCAAAGAAAACAAGAGCTTATGAAGGTGATAAGCTAGATAGCTTAGGACATATGGATTTTAAGAAATAATAAGAATTAGTTTTAAGAAAAACCTACTCAAAGTTATCATCCCAATAGCTGATATTAGATATTTAAATCTTTGTTCATCAAAAGCCTTTGTAAACACATCAGCATATTATTAATATGTGTGAACTTTGACTAGTTTAATTAATCCTTTTTTAAATTATCTCTAATTAAATGATACCTGATGTTGATGTCTTTAGTCCTTGAGTGCTGCACAGGATTCTCTATGATAGAGATAGCACTGTTGTTGTTGATGGATCAGGTATTTGAACGAATACCAGCAGATTAACATGTTAAACCAAACCAAATAGTGCAGAATCCTATTTCATTGGCGATCCAATCAGTGCGAACGCATATAGAAAAATAATGTATTGAATCTTGTTGATACACGTATGTCCCTAGATTATGATATGAATGTAATAGATCTTGTTTGTTTGGAATGATTAATGAAATGATATTGGTTGTTTGTTATATATAATGTTTAATATTTCATTAATGAGTCGATGTTGAAACGGTTCATTAGGTTTGTGGTTGTTTGAATTGTTACCATAATGTTTATGATTAATTCATTCAAACTTAACAATTGAAGTTCTCATGCAAATGGCCCATGCGAATGGACCATACGCATGAATAACTTCATACGAATGACTCAGTCGCACGACTGAACCAGAGACTGGATCAGTCGTATGATTGTACCTAAGATTGGCTCAGTCGCACGACTGAACACTCAGTCATGCATATGAATCAACCGCATGGTTCAATCACACGACTGAACCATACTAATGGTTTAGTCGCACGAATGAACAATACTAACTATAAATACAACCAATTCATGGAAAAACGTAAGCATTCGTTCTATTTCGACTCCAGAAGTACCCTAGCCGTCCAGAAACTTCCAAGTTGATACTCCAAGTTCATAGAACGCTGTAGATTAATTCTTAATTGATTCTTAACGTTTTATTCAATACTTTGATTGATTCTACGTGCGTTCTCACTGACTGGATCGCCAATCAAATAGGATTACGCACTATTTGGTTTGGTTTACACGTTAATTATTCGGTATTTCATTCAATACCAAGTCCTAACAAGTGGTATCAGAGTTTTGGCTCTTGATTACGTGTGATTCAATCAAGATTGATAAAAAGTTTGTGTTTTTACACTAAAAAACGCAATCTTTTGTGTCAAAAGTTGTCTTGGATGTTCCCTGCTCATCAAGATTCGGTTTCTACGGCCTTAGGCCATTAGGGTTTGCGATATTTCAAATTTTTACGGCTAAAACACGTTTAACCTAGAATTTTTCGCAAAACAGCAGCTTCAGTTGCACGAGTGAGCCACTCGCACGACTGGACTTCATTCGCATACACCAGACACATGATTGAACTGAGTCGTATCTCCATTCGTACGACTAACCATCCTTCGCAGTGTTCATACACATCAGCTTCATTCGCACGACTGAACCAATCGCTTAGTTCAGCCGCTATTGAACTAATCGCATAGTTCATTCGCACGGATAGCCCATTCGGATCACCCAGTGCACCAGTATGACAATTTGTTTAGTACACATAAAAGTTAATCGAAATGGAAGATCAGATGTCAGCGTTTAATGTCAGCAAGGACTCAAGGATCCAAACCTACTGTTGCTGGAGAGTGAGTGGGGAATCATAATAACCCCAAAACTCTAACGTTAGATGAGTTTCCCCACTGGAACAACGTTTTGAGATCTACCTCAATGGAGTGGATCCAATTTGTGGGAAGCTATCGAGATTGGTATAGTATGCCGGTGGGAGCAGATGGGGTAAACCTTACTTTGGGAGGGATGACTGATGCTCAAAAAGTTACTATAATGCAGAGAAGAGAGTTTATGCATTGATTACACAGTCTATTCCTAAAGATACTTTCCACCAGTACTCGGAGAATAAGCAGCCCAGAAATTGTGGGATGAGCTGGAAAAGAGATACGAGGGAATGCTTCGCTGAAGGCAATTAAAGCTAAGGAACTGAAGAAAGAATTTGACAACTTCTTATCGATCGGAAACGAGAGTTTGGACGATGTCATTGATAGATTCTACCATCTGATGAGTGAATGCATTCACATGGTATTGCTACTACCATGGAAGAAGAGGTGTCAAATTTCGCAGACGGATTGCCGGAAAAGTGGGCTTCATTTGTGTCAAATCTGAGACAGAATGAGATGCTGGCAGAGTTGGATATCAGTGACTTCGTTCTAAAGCTGCGAGAAGAAGCACTTGGGATGAAGTACAGAGCTCAGAAGTCTTCTCACACTCAGAATCCAGCTTTGTACAATGCCACGCCTCAGCTAAGACGTCTGGAGCACCTCTTCAGATTGCATTTGTGTCTAGCTCATCGGGTCCTTCACAGCTTCTCCTCAAGTTCAGAAACATCAGGGTCTTCTTGTACCCATTACATTGGAACTAAAGCGAATGCTAGTAGACTGAAAACCGAACCTTGGTAATGTGACTGTGGAAGTAGCTCGAGAGCACATGGATCTTTTGGCAGCAGTGGTTCATTCTTATGATGGACTTGTTGCTGGGAAGATCGGAAACTGCCATCTGACAGATGAGGACTACGAGCATGTGGATGAAATGGAGCTGGAGAGAATGGACATTATGTGGGCCTTAGCCAGTGCTGTCCGGAGGGCGAAGAAGTCTGTGAAAAAGACCGGAGAGAACTTGGTTCTAGTAAGGATACCACATTTGGCTTTGACAAGAGTAAAGTGACCTGCTTTAACTATGGAGAAAAAGGGCACTTCAAGAGAGAATGTGTGAAGCCAAAGAAGACTGGGAACGGGAACCCATTCTCGTCCTTCACTCATCAAGACAAGCAAGCTAGTAGTTCTACTTGATCAAGCAAAGATCCAAAAGCCTTGACTGCTCATGATGATGAAGGACAGGAGTGGAGCTTTCGGTTTGTTTGTCTAGGGGAATCTAATATTTCCGGTGTAGAAGATTTAGATGATGATTCCGCGAGTGAGGAAGATATTGCAGTTGAGATAGCGATGTCAAATGTTGAAGAGACAACTGCAACTGAGGTCAGTTTCAAGCCTGAAGAAGAGATTTCAACAGCAAAGAAAGAACCACCAGAACCAGAGACATCTGATGCTGCGTTGATGGCTAACTCTACTGAACCTCCTCAGGTAAGTACAAAGAAGGGAAAATGAAGTAGCTGCATTTAACCAAGCTAATGAATTAGGTACTATCTTAACACCCTAGAAGACACTAAGAAGCAAAAGGCAGTTTTAGAAGTAGAAGTAAACTCTTAATGCAAAAACTGCACAGCTGGACAAGTTCATCACACATTCCAACACTTAGTGAGAGAAAGAAACAACGGGGAGGGTTTTGGTTATAAAGTGGTTCCACCACCACCTGAGACCTTGATGAACACGAAGAGTAGACCAATAAATAACAACCCCATCAAGGATCATGTGGTATCTACCCTTCTTGTTAGTGATCCAGATTCCTCATGTTCATCAATTGAATGTGAAATAAAACAAAAGGCCACTTCAAAGGCAAAGAGTAAAATGCCTTGTGTTAATTTGGAAAAGAATTTGAAAAGGTTAATATAGAGTCCGGGTCAAACAAAGTCAAATTTGAATCTAAAAGGACTACTAATGTTAACTTTCACAAGCTTCATGTCAAAAACCAGTTAACCAAACGGAAAAAGATGTTAAAAATGTTAAAACAATTAATTTGTTAAACAGGAGACAACATCAAAAGAAACAGAGTCAAAACCCAAACTAAGTGATGTTACTAGGGTGTCACACACTCTCCACAAAGAAAGTTTAATCATAAAGTCGGTAGTAGGTCATGCTTTAACTGTGGAGAGTGTGGACACATTGCTTCCTCTTGTCCTCACTATCAGACACCTAGAAAGAAGATTGAACTCCAGAATTCAAAACCTAGTCTTATACGAGGAGTTCTTTAACTCCACCAAGAAGAACTAGCGAACCTAACGTTCAACCCGTCAGCCAGTCGACTGTTTATCACAAACAGGCATTGCACAAATCCGGCATATGGAAAGGGAAGTCATCCTCTATGTCTAGTAATGATGACAAGAAGGAACCTGAGCTACCCTCACCTTCTAAGGGTCAATGGGTTGAATTCATGATGTGGGATGCCTCTGGGAAACCCAAGCAGTAAAGCTTGGGTTCCTAACCTAACTAATGGTTTTACTTTGTATGTGCAGGGTGTTCGCTATAGTGCTGAAACCAACACGTAGATTGTAGACAGCGCGCATCCAGGCACATGACAGGAAACAGGGCTCTTTTATCGAACGTCAAGCAAATAAAAGGAGGGCATGCTTCGTTTGCTGGAAACAAAGGAGGTTATATCACAGCTCAGGGAGATTGGAAATCAGAAAGTTAAGTTTGATAGGGTGAACTATGTTCAGCAACTTCAAAACAACTTATTTTCTATTTCCCAAATCTGTGATAAAGGTTTTAAAGTCATATTCGACAACAAGAAGTGTACGTCCTCAAGGAAAACTACGTGATTCCGGAGGACCAAGTTCTGATGACGGCTTCAAGATATAAAGATCTTTATGTGTCGGATCTCTCAACAGCTTCAACAGCTGACCATGAAGTTCAGTGCTTTCTATCAAAAGCCACTAAGAAGGAATCCATCTCCTGGCATTGGAGAATGGGACGCATCAATCAACGGAAGATGAATCACTTGATCCAGAAGGATCTTGTGAGAGGAGTTAATGTCAAGAATTTCCAACTTCCTGATTTTTGTGTAGCTTGCGAGAAAGGCAAATAGACGAAGAAGTCTCATAAGGAAAGAAAGTTCATTCAATAGAACTTCCTCTTGAACTTCTTCACATGGATCTGTTGGTCCAGTCAGTACAAAGAGCATTGCAGGCGACTTGTACTTTTTTGTGGTTACTGATGACTACACAAGATTCTTTTGGTTAATGTTTCTAAGTCCAAATCAAAACATTTGAGTCATTGAAGGAGTTAGTAACCACACTGGAATCTCTCTACAAGCTAAAGGTGAGACAAGTACGCTCAGACAACGGGACTGAATTCAAGAATCAGTGGATGGAGACTTACTGCAAGGACAAGGGAATTGTGCATCAATTCACTTCTGCATACACGCCTCAGATGAATGGTGTTGCTGAGAGAAAGAACAGAAGCTTGATAGAGACAGCACGACAATGCAGGCAGACTCAAAACTGCCTACCCAATTCTGGAATGAGGCAGTGGCTAATGCATGTTATACATTGAATCGAGTTCTAATAGTCAAGCACCACAAAAAGACATGTTACGAGCTACTACAACGACGTAAACCGAATCTGGAGTATCTTGAACCATTTGGCGCACCGTGTACACTTCTAAAAAAGACTCAAGAAGGTAAATTCAGCGATAAGGCTGATGCAGGAATCTTTCTAGGATACAACATACCGAACAAGAGATTTACAACAACTCAACGGGTCTAGTAGAAGTGTGGTGTAACGTTGATGTTCAGAGATATACCACACCACCTAGCAAAGGACCCGCCTACTTTTTCGACTATGATGGATTCTTTAAGTCCTTCTACATCCCTATCTCTCTTTCTGATGATGAGTTGGCTACTCGAATGATGGATGATATCTTGAATGCACCAACTCTTGATTCAACCTCATCGAGTTCATAGGAAAATCATCTACTCAGTCAGGGGGAGTAGTCGACGACAGTGACTCCTCCTCTGAATATGAGGCTGAAGAAGATGACCAGAACAGTAATGAGCAACAGGTTCTAGTTCCTGAAAGTCCACAAGCATCTAACATGATGCACCTTCGATTCAGAACCTCAAACTCCTTCTACCTCAGATGCAGAACAAACGTTAAATAATCTTGGCTCTGAGGTAGCTGTTCCTACTACTGCAGGATCACGTCTAAACGTCTATCATCCCTTAAACAATGTCATTGGGGTTGAATCAGGAGTACAAACTCGAAATCAGCTGTACTCAGCTGATTATGCCTCTGTTCTGGAAAAGGGATACATTCATGATGGTGCTTATCGGTGTTTTGTCTCGCAGTTTGAGCCAAAATACGTCAGTGATGCACTAAACGATAAGGCATGGGTGAATGCCATGCAGAAGAACTTCTTCAGTTCAAGAAGTTAGGAGTATGGACTCTGGTAGATAGACCTAAAGGTGCTAAGGTCATTGGCACCAAATGGGTCTTGAAATGCAAGAAGGATGACCAAGGGGTCATTATCAGGAACAAGGCTCGACTAGTTTGTAGGGTTTTCGCCAAGTCGAGGGGATTGACTACAATGAAGTGTTTGCACCAGTGGCAAGGATGGAAGCAATCCGTATCTTCCTTGCCTATGCATCGTATATGAAGATTAAAGTCTATCAATTAGATGTGAAGAGTGCATTCCTTCATGGGGAAATTCGAGGCAGTGTATGTCAGTCAACCCGAGGGATTTGAAGATCCTTATCATCGGGACAGAGTTTACAAACTCGACAAGGCCTTATACGGGCTTCATCAAGCTCCTAGGGCCTGGTATGAGAAACTCTCAACTCATCTTGTGAAACACGGCTTTCGTAGGGAGTATTGACTGCACACTGTTCATAAAAGAAAGATGGAGACCTACTGCTTGTACAAATCTATGTCGATGACATAATTTTTGGTTCAAAGAACGAAGATTATGCAAAGAGTTTGAAGAATTATGAAGAAGAGTTTGAGATGAGTGCTATGGGGAGATGAAATTCTTTCTCGGGTTACAGGTGGATCAGACACCAAATGGGATCTTTCTACATCAGACCAAGTATGTGGGAGACATTCTCAGTCGGTTTGACATGGAGAATTCTTCTGCTGTTGGACTCCACTTGCTACAAATCATGATATAGCACCTGACGAAAATGGAGATCTGGTAGATGCCACAATGTACCGAGGAATGATTGGATCCCTCATGTATCTCACTGCCTCAAGACCTGATATCATGTATGCTACATGTTTATGTTCGAGATATCAGGCGAAGCCTAAGGTTAACCATCTGATCGGAGTCAAAAGGATATTTCGTTATCTGAAGGTACACCCACACTTGGTTTGTGGTATCCTCATGATGTTGACTTTGGCGCTCACGGCGTATAGTGACTCGGATTACGGGGTTGCAAGATGAACTACAAGTCTACATCAGCAGGGTGTCAATTCTTTGGGAGGAGATTAGTTACCTGGCAGTGTAAGAAGCAGACTCGGTTGCATTGTCAACCTGTGAACCGAATACGTTGCTGCTGCAAATTGCTGTTCACAAATCATCTGGATTCAACAGCAAATGCGGGATTATAGGTTAAAGTTTTCTTCTACTCCTATCTTTGTTGATAACTCTGCTGCAATTGCAGTAACTAAAAATCCGGTACAACATCCAAAGACCAAACACATCGGTATTAAATACCATTTCATAAGAGATGTTTTGAAAAGAACTTAATTGATGTGGTAAAAATTAATACTGACTTTCAACGCGCTGACCTCTATACAAAAGCCTTTGATAAACCACGTTTTCTATATTTGTTAGAGGTCAACGGCGTTAAAAAGAAAAGTGATGTTATTCTAGATGATGATCATGTGTAGTCCGATGCATTGCAGTTATATTATCTTTTTCACTTTTCTTTATTTATGTTATTCTGTTTAAATTAAATTCATGTTATTTAGCTGTGTTAAAATCCTAAAATAATTAAATCCAGTATGATTTTAGAATTTTAGGGGGAGAGTAGGTCAGCTAGTAATATTAAAAAAAACGAGGGAGAAAGAGTAGATAGCCGATATAAGGTAGATCGTATGTGATACCGATTCAAACCTTTTGGAAAATGATAGTACACAGGAACAAATCAAAAGGGACTTTAAAATTTAATTAGAAAAGATGCAAAATTCAAAGTATAAGTCTGTGTAGTCTAAGCAATATAAAAAGGAAAGATGATAGAAAAACTGGTAACTACTAAGGTAACACAAAGAAAGTAGACCTAGAGGTTGCTAGACCACAAATGATATGTCGGTAGATTCAGCACAATAGATGAGTAGACCTGACTGGTGATTTCAAGATCAAACTAAGTTGTTCAATTGACTATAGGCTGCCATCTTATCACTGGTTAACAAAATCAACAAAATTCCAATAAGGGGTAATGAGCATGTAAACGCCACAAATGCGTGCGGATGACCATAAATAGAGCAAAGCACGAAAAAAAATTGGAAGACAAATGCTATCAAGCTAATGACATATGTTGTTGGTGCATTCTGTGCAAAAGAAAATTTAGCTACTCTAACAAGAAGATAGGTTGTGTGCCTCTCTGCTGTGCGATGGCACTGACCTGAGGATAAGCATAACCTAGATATTCTAGACTTCATTGTTGTTTGCCGCCTCTCTGCTGTGCGATGGCACTGACCTGAGGATTGGCTTCTCTTTGAAAGCTCTAAGAATAGTCTCTTCTTGTAAAAATACCGTAGACCGCTCAAAAAGCTCCTGAGGAATGTTGATTACCATATAAGTGTGGGATCCACAAATTTCAGTTGAAATAATTAAACCTAAACCTATCACCAGTTTGTGTCTAAAGTCTGTGTATGGATTTAAGAGGACAAATATACTGACAATCATTGTGGCTGCAATTCTTGAAAGTTCAAATCAATGTGGGAATCTAATAGTACCAGTGTGATTTCCTAAATTTGCTAAAGACTCTGGATGAAAACCAAGAAGTGAGCATCTAAAGGTTTTGATAACAAGTCCCAAATGATTTGACTTGCCTGTATGATTCCAAAAGTGAATTGTTCCAGGTGTGGTCAAACAAATTGAAGCTGCCTATTCTGGAACCAAATCCAGGAGATGTCTATCTTAGGATTTATCTCTCACAAAAAGTCAAAAACAAGTTCTATTTTTGTATTTAGTTTAAGGTTCTAGTTAGTTAGTCATTTTAGTGTGTTGTTCGTCGGACTACATCATGAAAATCAGTATGGGATTAACTCACCTAAAAGGGTCATGTCTGAGATGGCCACATGTGTTTTCAAAGATTAATAGTGTCACGTCTGAGGTGACTAAATTGTTTAAAAGGATCACGTCTGAGGTGATCAAAAGTTTTTCAAGTTAAAAGGATCATGTCTGAGATGATCAAATGCTTCTAATGTTGATACTATAGTTTGAAAAGGGTTTAAATGTAAAATGGTAAGAAATGCAAAAAATCGCATAAGTATGGTCCATTCGTACGATTGAACCAATTTATCATACGAATGGGAGCCATTCGTACTAATGGACCATCAGTATGGACCATCCAACCGAATGGCCCATACGAGTGACCAAGTCGGATGTTAAGTGCGAACGAATAGTAAGTTGCGACTGAACTCCAGTTGGACGACTGAATGGGGCGACTAAACCAATCGCACGACTGAGGTCCATTCCCCCGAATGAAATGTGCGTATGAGCCCAGTCGTACGATTAAATTTAGGGTTAGTATAAGTAGAGAGAGAGTCGGTCGCAGAGACTCACCACTTTCAAATTTACCCTCAGTCGCACGACTAACGTTACGCTGCCGAAATTTCGTTTGATCACAATAAACCCTCGATTCTCACATACTGACCTTCTGCATTGATTCTACAGGTACTTTGTGGTGCAGAAACACTACCAGATCATCCAATTTGACACTGAATCTGGACAATTGGACTCATTAGAAAACTGTGACTTATGTGGCAAAATAACCTAACCAAACGATGTAAACAAATGAAATTAAAGGTTTTAGATGTTAAACTAATGGATTCCGAGCCTAATGAACCAAAACTCGAAGTCTAAAACTCAAAATTGGTGAAAAATTGAATTTGAATTGAGCGGACAGAACGACATGCGAATGGACAGGTTGATGAATTTCAGTCGCACGACTGAAGAGTGCGAACAGCTTAACCGCACAACTGAACTATGCGTATGAGTTCGGTCGCACGACTGGTGTAACCGCATGAGGATACATACGCATGAGTCCAGTCGCACACTCAGTAGTACGTATGGAGTCATTCGCACGACTGAATCCCAGTCGCACAGCCTCATTTGCATGACAGAAAAGACGTTTGTTCAAGTCCAAGTGTTTCATGACATTCTTAACCAATGGGTACTAATGTTTACTTTCCTTGTGTAACAGATGGCCAGCCGTAGGACTTTGAGTACGAAGCACAATATTTGTGCTCATCTGGATCTCACATCCAGAAATGCTTCAGACTTCTCGGGCATTATAACCTTCCTTAGGAGATCGAGAATTGCACATGCTATATCTGCTCCATGTACACCTTATCGGTCTATTTAGCAGGCCTTCTGGGAAGGTGCGGTTGTTGATCGATCCTTTGAGCCTCACTGTATCAGAGGTACTATCTTTGGAGAGGCTATAGCTATCATAGAGGAGGATCTAAGGATTGTGTTACAGTTGGGGGACGATGTTGATTGTCCTACTAAATTACACCCCTTACTGTCAGAGGATGTTTTCTTCGAGCCAAGTACTCTAGGGACATCAATGCGGGGGTGCTCAACAAGAGCAACCTCTGTCCCCAGTTCAAGTACCTTGCTCATGTATTGCTGAAATGTATAGCATCGAGAAAGGGAGGCTTTGATGAGTTGTCTGACCAGATCCAGAACGCTTATGTTGCGTTGGTGCTGAACCATCCGTTTAGCTTCTCCAGGATGATCTTCACCTACTTAGTGGAGAACATTGAAGGGAAAGGGAAGGAGGGCTTCTGCATGTACCCCTAATTTATACAGATGATCATAGACCATAAGCTCCCCTCCCTGCCAAAGGAGAAGGATGATGCTATAGTGCTTGAGGTGATGGATGATACCACCTTGGGCCGAATGAAGGTATACAGGGGGAAGCATGTAAAACCCCCTGTTAGGAGTTTGTTTTGGCATCTGGCCCGTGAGAACTATGTTGTGCCAGCTAGGAGGAAGTGGCACCACGACGACAGTGATTCTGATGTTGAGCAGATTGCTCTACCCGCCGATGACTCTGATGATGATGACGGTGGGGATGCTGGAGATGACATGCCCATTCCACCGAGGGGTGAAGCTACAGACGTTATACCTCCAGTATCTGCCTCCATGGGACACATAGCTGAGTCAGCCGGGTTTCACCGGGACTTTATACCTGGTGAGGAGGAAGAAGAGTCTGACGAGGAGCCACTGACTAGGACTGTGGGAAGCAAAGTCGTTCCCTCAGAACAAGGATTCCGGACGGTTGGTGAACGCCCCAGTGGATCTGGAGAGACTGTCTCTGACCCGACCTATGCTCCAGAGCAATCCAGTCGTATCCTAGGTGGAGCATCGACCTCGACTGGGTCGACGAAGAAGAGGATGGCTCAGCCCCATGGGATGAAGAAGAAGAAGAGACGGCTCAGCTTTATCACCACCACAGCACCCACTACATCTACCATACCACCCACTAACTCAGCCTCCACCTTAACCACCTCTACAGCCACAACCACCACCACGACCACCTCCACAGCAACCACTACCTTTCCCACACCCCCTACCACTACATATATCCCATCCACCACTATATCATTCACACCTACATCACCACCACTATCATCTAGACCAAACCCAATCTTCACCACTGCCACCACTACTACCACTGGCCACCAAGCCGGGCCACCATCACATGCCACCCACCTATATGGATCATCTCTACCTCCCATCACTTGTTAGCAGCCAATGACGAGAAGACTGTGCAGATTCGTCAGTTGGCAGATCTCACAGCTGAACAGTCCTAGCAGATCTCTCAGCAGGCTCAGCTGATTGAGCAGCAGGCACAACAAATGGCTGCTCAGAGTGAAGAGGTTGCCCAACTCCAAGAGCACAGAGTCATATCAGAAAAGAAGATTGAGGAGTTTGAGGATGCTAAAAAGTCTATCATGCTCAAGCTCAAAAGAACTAAAGATGAGCCTCTGAAGACAAAGGAAGGAGATGGTGATGAGGGTGTAGATGATGATGAGGATGAAGATGAAGAGAGTGATGATGATGAAGGGATGAGGAAGAAAGAACAGAGGCCAGGTAGAAGGATGATGATGATGAAGGAGGGGATGCAGCTGCATCTACCTCTACTCAAGGTCAATAAAGGAGGTGTAAGAAGAATCAAGACCAACAAGCTTCATCCTCTGCTCCACCAAGTGATGACCCAGTGATCCAAGACAAAAGTAATGATTAGATGTCTATGTATTTGATTAGTTTTGTATTTGAATCATGTATTTAAACTTATGTATTTAATGGTTAGATTAAGATTAATGTATTTCTCTTTTGATTATTAACTAATGGTTGATGTGCTACATGTTTAAATCAAAGAAATCCAAACTATCAGAGGGATGAGTTCGACATTGCTCCCCTTTAGCAGATCAAGATTCAGCTAACTATGATTCTTGATCTGCAAGGGATCGTCAGAAGGTCGGTGAGTTATACCCATGAAGAAGGGGAAATAATTCACGATCAATCAAATGAGCAACTAGCTGAGATCTTCAAGTTAACTCCTGATGAGATTGTTAAGGATGCTCCAACGTGCGACTCGACAAGTGACGAAGAGCTAAATGACGTTGATGAAATAGAGTAGAAGATGTCACTGCAGAGCACTACCCTCAGTATGCTGACAATGAGGAAATGTGATCCCCAATCTAGGTGAATCCCTTGTTAATGGTACGTTTGAGGTGTTGGACAAAATGAAGCAGGAGTCAGAGAAGAAAGAGGGATTGGCCCAAGCCTCAAATGGTGATGTTGATATCCAAAAGGCTGAATGGGCTGCATATTTTGAAGAAGTTAGAGCCTAACGTGCTGCACCTAAACAGGACGCCTACACCAAACTCTACAGAGTCAAGCAACATCATAAGGTGTCAGGCAGGATTATAGCATGGGCATATTTTGATGTCCTTAACGTTTATGCCGTTAAGAGGGAGAAGGGCATAGAGTATTTTAGATTTCCACATGATCTAAAGACTACCAGGTTTTGAGTTGAACCAGCTAGCCAAACTAAAGTTGTTGTATGCTGACACGAGAAAGATGTCAGGCTGGTTTGAGGCTGCCCTAAGGAAGGAGTACCACACCAGGTGGGTTAACTTAGACCCCAACAACCTACAAGGTACATCAGAAGGTCTGAAGTTGATGCCATTACTGGAAAGCCAAAGATAGTGTTGAAGTGGAGTCCTCCGCGCATGATGTCAAGAATCCCACTCAGGGAAATGCCACAGGACTTCACTCCACACTTTAAGTGATGGTACTACGATTGGAGGATAGGAGAAGCGGTCATAGTCCTAAACAAAGAGGGCCAAATGGATACCATCAGGGTATTTGACTCAATGTGGCTCACTAACTTATTAGCAAATGATGTCTACACTCTATACAAGTGGCCACTATTCTATGATACGCAGGACATAGTACAAGCCCTCCAGTTCCAAAATGTTATAAGACTCTGTTTTGCATTTGAGATTCATGCAGGATCACAGAAGAGGATAAGTACAAGAAGTATGAGGAGGTAATGAAGAAAACAAGACATTGGAGGGATCTAGGTCCAAGGGGGAGTTTGTTGATACATGCATGTCCCGAGATCATGATATGAATGTAATAGATATTGTTTGTTTGGAATGATTAATGAAATGATATTGGTTGTTTGTTATTTATAATGTTTAATATTTCATTAATGAGTCGATGTTGAATTGGTTAATTAGGTTTGTGGTTGTTTGAATTGTTAAACATAATGTTATATTAATTAATACATTCAAACTTAACAAATGAAATTCTCATGCGAATGGCCCATACGAATGGACCATACGCATGAATAACTTCATACGAATGACTCAGTCGCACGAATAAACCAGCAGACTAGATCAGTCGTATGATTGTACATAAGATTGGCTCAGTCACACAAATGAACACTCAGTCGTGCAGATGAATCAATCGCATGACTGAACCATACTAATGGTTCAGTAGCACGAATGAACAATACTAACCTATAAATACAACCCAATTCGTGGAAAAATGTAAGCATTCATTCTATTTCGACTCCAGAAGTACCCTAGCCGTCCAGAAACCTCCAAGTTGGTACTCCAAGTTCATAGAACGCTGTAGATTATTCTTAATCGATTCTTAACGTTTGATTCAATACTTTATTGATTCTACGTGCGTTCTCACTAATTGGATCGCCAATCAAATAGGATACCGCACTATTTGGTTTGGTTTACACGTTAATCATTCGGTATTTCGTTCAAATACCAGGTCCTAACAAATCTAACGTCAGAATCGATTAAGAATCGACCTACAGCGTTCTATGAACTTGGAGTACGAACTTAGAGGCTTCTGGACGGCTAGGGTACATCTGGAGTCGAAGTGGATTGAATGCTTATGTTTTTCCATGAATTAGGTGGTATTTATAGGTTAGGGTTGCTTATTCGGTCGACTGAATCATTAGCATGGTTCAGTCGTGCATTGAGTCATGTGGTTGGTCCATTCACCCGACTGAGCCAATCTCATGTTACTATCACACGACTGATCCAGTCTCTTGGTTCAGTTGTGTGACTGAGTCATTCCCATGAAGTTGTTCATGCGTATGATCCATTAGCATGGGCCGTTCACATGATAACTTCATATTGTTAAGTTTGAATGTATTAAACATAATAATGTTACTTATATCAAATCAATCAACCACAAACCTATATAATAAAGTCAATATGCGTTAAACAACTCATTAATGAAATATAAACAAGACACATCACAAACAATATTCTGATTTCATTAAGTACCCAATATTACATAAGTGCAAGATATTCAAGACATATTACATTGAGATCAGGATCTAGGTACATATATGTATCAACAAACTCCCCCTTGAACCTAGATCTATCTATTGTCTAACATCTTTCATGATTTCCTCAACTTCTTGTACATAGCTTCTTTGGTGACTCTTGTGTTTATCTCAAAAGCAAACAGAGTCTTATCACTTTCTTGAACTGTAAAGCTTGTACTATATCCTGTGGGTCGTAGAACAGTGGCCAATTGTATAAAGTATAAACATCTTTTGTTGACAAGTTGGTAAGCCATATCGGGTCGAACACCCTTACGGTTTCCATTGTGCCATTTCTGTTCAAGACTCTCACAACCTCTCCCGTTCTCCGATCATAGTACCACCATTTAAAATGTGGTGTGAAGTCCTACGGCATCTCATGTAGTGGGATTTTTGACATTGTACGTGGTGGACTCCACTTCAGCACAACTTTTGGTTTACCAGTTATGGCATCAATTTCAGATCGTCTGATGTACCTCGTCGGTTGTTGAGGTTTGAAGTTGACCCATCTGGTGTGGTACTCCCTCTTTAAAGCATCTTCAAACCAGCCTGACATCTTACGAGGGTCAGCATATGGCAATTTCAACTTTGCTAACTCGTTGAGCTCAAAACCCGGAAGAGTCTTTAGATCATGTGGGAATCTGAAGTACTCAATTCCCTTCTCACGTTTAACAGCATTAGCGTTGAGGTCTTTAAAATGTGCCCATGCTATGATCCTGCCTCCCACCTTTTGATGTTTCTTGACTTTATATAGCTTGGTGTAGGTATCTAATGTTGTAGCAATTCATTGGGCTCTAATTTCTTCAAAGCAAATAGCCTATTCAGCCTTTTTGATGTTGACTTCGTCGTCTGTGGCTTGGGCCTTCTCCTTATCCTTACTTGACTCCTGCTCCATTTTATCTTGAGTTTCAAAAGTGTTACTGACAAGAGTGTCACCCAGATTGGGAATGACATTTCCCATGTTGTTAGTGTAATCTGGATAATGTAGTGAAGTGACATCTTCAATTTCTATCTCATCGACATCCTGAAGCTCATCGTCACTTTCTACCTGCACTATAAGAGCGTCTTTCACAATCTCTTCAGCATTCAGCTTGAACATGTCAGCTATTTGCTCGTCAGTGAGATTGTGAATGAGTTCCCCCTCTTCAGGAGTATACATCACCGATCTCCTGACAATACCCTACATATCAAGAATCAACGTGAGTTGAGTCTTGATCTGTTGGAGGGGAGCAATATCATGTTCATCCCTTTGATAATTTGGATCTGCTTGATTTAAACATGTAACACATCATAGTTAGTACGTAATCAAAACAAAGCCATTAAACATACAAAGACAAACATCCCTAAATATAGACATTAAGTACATTAAATTTGTACATCATTAAAATACACATGATTTAAATAGTAACAGAACATCTAGTCATTACTCTTATCCTGGATCCTCAGTTCTTCTGCTGCCGGTTAGGATGTGGAGGCACTTGGATCTTGAGTTTGTTTGGACCTCCTTTCGCTCGCTGATGTGGCACCCATAGCTGAAGATTCATCTTTATCATCATCACCATCAGCATCTGTATCACCCTCGTGATCGTCAGCATCATCATCATCACTCTCATCATCAGTATCATCATCTCCATCTTCTTCTCCTATCTTTAAGGGCTTGGCTTGGGACCCTTTGAGCTTTAGCTGCAGAGATTTGTTTGCAGCCTCCAGCTCCATAATCTTCTTGGCATGTTGCTCCTAGAGCTGAGACATCTGATGAGCCTGCCCGTTGATCAATTGAGCCTCATGCGAAAGCTATTGAGATTGTGCAGTAATCAGGTCTACCAGCTATTGTATCTGAGTGGTCTTCTCTTCATCTGTAGCTAATAGCTTCAGCACCATACGGTTAAGTGCTGAGAGCTATTCCTCTACCCCACTGGGAGTAAAGGTGATCCTGATGGATAGGGAGCAAAAGATGATGGTGCTGCAGGATGGCTAGTGGTGGTGGTGACAGTAGTGAAGATTGGAGGTGGTATAGATGAAGGTGGTGGTGGTGTAGGTGTGAGTGATGTGGTGGGTGGAATGGTGGTAGTGGTGGAGATTGGAGGTGGTATAGATGAAGGTGGTGGTGGTGTAGGTGTAGTGGTGGTGATGAAGGTGCGTCTTCTATTCTTCTTCTTCATGTCGTGGGGCTGAGCCAACCTCTTTTTCCTCGATCATGTGAAGGAGGATGCTCCCCCTAGAACACGGCTCGGCTGATCGGGAGCATATGTAGGATCAGTAGCCGTCTCTGCCGATATGCCGGGGTGTTCACCAACTGCCCGAAGCCCTTGTTCTGTGGCAACGACTTTACTACCCACAGTCCGAGTCAGAGGCTCCTCATCTAAAGCCTCCTCCTCACCAGGTAAAAAATCCTGGTGGAATCCAGCAGTCTCTGCTACATCTCTAGTGGGGGTAGGTGCTGGAGATGAAAAATCATCAGTTGGGCCCCTTGGTTGAGTGGGCCCTTCATCTCTAGCATCCCCGCTATCATCATCATCAGAGTCGTGCTCTGGAAGCTGTAGCTGCTCATCATCTGAGTTGCTATCTATGTGACGCCACTTACGCCTGCCTGGCACCACATAGTTCTCCTTGGCCAGATGGCCGATAAGTCACTTTACCTGGGGCTTCACCCGCTTACCCCGGTAGACTCTCATATGACCCAGAGTCGTATCATCCATGATCTCCAAAGCCACTGCATCATGGCGCTCCTTTGGAAGCAAGGGCAGTTTCTCATCAAAAATCAGCTGCAAGAACCTGGGGTACATACAGAAACCCTCTTTTCCCTTAGCCTCCAGATTCTCCACAAGGTAAGAGAAGATCATGCTAGAGAAGCTGAAGGGGTAGTTCAGCACTAGTGCCACGTAGGCATTTTGTATCTGGTCTGATAGGTCGTCGAATCCACCCCTTCTGGAAGCTATGCACTTCAAATAACATGTGCCAAGTACTTATACTGGGGGCACAGGTTGCTCTTGTTGAGCACACCTGACTTGATGCCCCCAGCATACTTAATCCTCAGAAAGCAGCCTCTTACTGTCAGCGGGTGTGGCTTAGTGGGGTATCCAGCATCATCTCTGACAGGATCAGCGATCACAAGTTTGATGTATTAGAGTTCAAAGCAGCGGAATAAGAACAGGAATTAGACAAATTGTAGCAAGAGATCGATACTTGTATGCATTAAGAGCACATACGATTATAGTGAGAGAATATATTTCTGATTCATGGAATGTTTATAGATCTGGAATAATTCTAATCAAATCATTCAAATCATTCATGCTATTACAATAGGTTGTTACTCCTTATATAGAGTGCAACAACCACTGCTGTTATCACGGAAAGTGACAACTGGCAGATCTATTACAAAAATAACTAATCTTAACAAACTACTGAAATGTTCACAACTACTAAGAACATATCAGAGTGTTAAGTACAGATTATAAAACTACTGATTAGAAACTACTGAAATTACAACGACTGAAGAACAAGCTCTTCAGTCGTTTTACAAAATGACTGAAACTAGAAATATAAAACTACTGATATCACAACTACTGAAGAGTACTCTTCAGCAGTTGTGACAAACTACTGAGGCTTCAGTACTTGATCTTCAGACTTTGACCTTCAGATGTTTCATCAGCTGATGACTTCAGTAGATATCATCAGCTGATGTCTTCAGTCTTTGTCTTCAGACTTTGTTCATCAGTTGTTGATCTTCAGCACTTGTAACTCTTCAGCTGTTGTACTTCAGTACTTTGGTCTTTCAGCTTCAGCACTTGTGTTCTTCAGCTGTTCAGCTTTAGTACTTGCGTTCTTCAGCTGTTCAGCTTCAGTACTTGTGTTCTTCAGCTGTTGTACTTCAGCACTTTAGTTCTTCAGCTGTTGAAGTCTTCAGCACTTGATCTTCAGCACTTGATCTTCAGCTGTTGAAGTCTTCAGCACTTGTCAAACTGCTGATGAAGCTTTTAGCAGTTGTTGTGATACCATGTGGGACTTAGAGGTTTTCTGATCTTGGCTCATTGGTTCTTTTGGTCCAACAAACTCCCCCTGAACCAATACAGCCAAAACCTCTAAATTATTTATTATCCCACTTATTATTGGCAAAATGTTGGTGTTTTTCCTTCTTGATTAGTAGAGAAGATGACCCATGTAAGCTCCGGCCTGGGAAGAAATCTCAGATATTTGTTTGGCAGGGTATGAATGGGAACTTTGTTTGGGGAACTGGACACAGAGTTGTTATCCCATTCATGAGATTTACTTCCCCATAATGAGTCTGTATGACTCTCGAACATAGGCCTCAAGGAGAACAACTTGTTCCTCCTGAGAGTTCTTCTACTCCGCCTTCGAAGAAGAGCTCTGGACCATAGTACTCTGATAAGTACTTCATGGTCCTGCCATTTTTCAGCTCCACCGTAGTTACCTCCCTATATACAAATTCATCAGGATGGTTGCCTTCAAGGAGTAACTGGAGCTCATTCTTCTGGATGTCTTCAAGCTTTTTATATAACAACCCCTTCTTAATCATCTTGTTTTCTAGTAAAGCTCGAGGGTCATCTTTGCTTGGTGAGCTTTCTTGGATTCATCAATGATTTCCCAAGGTGAGACTACAATGGCCAACATGATGGTAGAATCTATTGTTTTTCTGACCTGGCCATTGTATCTGTGTGGAATAGTTCTTTTATGGATTCTAGAACTCACCCTGGGGTCTGGCCATACTCTCACTCTCTCCTTCTGATAGTGAAAAGTGTGCCTGAGAGTGTACAGCCTTTGAGCATGCCCTTTCATGGCTTGAATAGATGATGACTGAGGAAATTCCTTGTCAACCATCTTCAACAGTTGCTCATCGTGTTGTTTCTGCTGTTCTTCATCTTCTATCTTGACTCTGACCATTTCCCTTTGAGAGTCAGGTGTGATCATGGGTTGACTTCGGGGTTTTGGTAGCTTTAGAACAACAGAGAGTGGCAGGCTATCATCTTCATCCTCCTCTTCTTCTTCTTCTTCCATCCTCAACACCCTTCTCCTCCTTCTAGGTGCATCACTGGATGATGGTTGGTTGGTGAAGGAATTGGTTTTGAAGAATGAGGATGTTTGGATTTTGGCTTAGAGATTGGTTTGGAGATTTGAGGGGTAGGCTCTGTTTGAGTGGGTGGAAGGGAAGGTTGATCCAGCATCTTTGTAGTAAGTTTCGCCTTTGTGAGTTTAGCCATCTCCAACCTTTTACCAGCCCCAGCCTCATCAAGGGCTTCCACAATAATCCCTTTGTTGAATTGCTCAGACAGACAGATTCTGGTGGCTATAGCCAGAATGCTGTCCCTGGTCCATGCGCGAATCTCCATTAACGATCTTCCTAAGTATTTTGCAATGAAGCGGATCATTATTCCAATCTCTCTTTTTCAAGAGCATCATACCCAGCCCATCGGGTTTGTATCTCTTGCACTTCCAACCTTCTGATCTCACTATCCAGTGTGGCTGTATCAAACCCTTTCCTGAAGAGTTGTTCAATTATTTTATCCATGGATCGGCTGTGTGTAGTATCAGCTTCTTTTACCAGCTCCTCCAAGGATTTGTCTTCAGCAATATGATCATCAGCACTTTTCTTTCGCTTGTAAGTGAGCAGTGGTTGCTTTTCTTTCTCCTCCTCTTGGGCGTGCTTCTCTTCCTTCTTTTCCTCTGTTCTTTTCCTCTTCTTTTCTTTCACTGCAGTACTCTCCCCCTTTTTGGATGCATTGGAGGAAGGGCTTTGTACCGCAGAAAGTGTCTTTTGCACATCACATCAATCAAGGTTTGTAAAGTTGAGTAAAGCCTCTCATCAATGGCTTTAGTCACAATATCAGTGATTATGGGTGTGATGAGAGGGAGGGAATTTTGAAGTACAGCACCTATTTGCTCAGGAGGGTTCTGTTCCTGAGAGATAGGGCCTGAAGCAGAGGCAGGTGGTTGAGTTTGGAGTGGCTCAGTGTTTGGGGAACCTTCAACAGAAGGTGCCATCTGTGGGTTGGTGGAGGCAGATGGTCTTTCTCCTTGTGAAAGTTGGTCAAGTAGGTTGTGAAGCCTACTGACTTTCTCTTCAAGGATTGTGTTCTGGGCAAGAACATCGTAGAAAAAGCCCAGGTCATCATCAGCCGAAGCTGAATCATCTGACCTCCTGCTTAGAGCAGGATTTACATGCACTGGGTGTAGACCAGTTGTTGCATGTGCCCCTTGTGCTTGGTACTGGGGACTTCCAGCCTCAAGACAATGTCCATCATCAGCTGTTGCCTCTAGTGAGGTCTTAGCAATGTTACCAGCCTCATTCTGATCATGTGCTGATTCAGAAGAGGTGGCAGCCTCACTAGATATTCTAAGCTCCTTATCTACACCAGGAGATAGAAATGGTAAACCCCCGTGCTGTGGGTTCTCAAGTGCACTGTGTTCCTCCCCCTCAATTGTAGAGGTGTTCCCAGTAGTAAGTGGTTTCTGGGGAGGGGGTGAGGAGTGCAGTTGAGTCAGCACTTGTGCAACTATTAAAGTTGGGCTGTGAGGGGCGGTTGTATGGAGTGAAGGGATAGAAGCAGTGTGCACCTGGGGAGGTTGGTGCTTTTCAATGGCAATCTCCTCAAGTGAGGAAGATCCTAGATATGTAGGTACCCCTTGTGTGGTTGCTGCAGGCTCCTGTTGAGAGGAAGCCTGAGCGGCTATGGCTAGAAGAGTCATTGTATCCACTAGGGGGTTTGGACTAGTGGATATATCCTGCGTTTGTGGTGCAGGGGCATCCTCAGGGGACTCAATTCCCTGAGTAGCCGTTTTGGGTTTCTTTTTGGTGGGTTTGGTGGGGACTTTTGATTTGGAGGTGGTGGCTGTGGGTTCCAGCTGCGTGGGTTTCGCAGCTTGGCAGCCATTTTGAGTGTCTGGTCAGAGTTGTGCCGGGAGTATACTTCCGGCAGAACAGCCGTAGCAGGAACTCCCAAGCCAACAAGTCCCTCAGCATTAAGCTGGTTTAAATGATGGCCATTATGAACCGTGGATATAGTATCCAACGGTTGGCAATTAGTTTTTGAGCCATATCCTTGAGCTCCAAAAATATTATTTCTGAAAAGTTTAACGGTTGTTGCTCAAGAATAGAATACATTACCTGCTGCCATTTTGTCGACATTTGATCCCAAGACGACGTCTTAGGAGCCAAACGTACATTCACCATGTGAAAAATTAGGCGTTCAGCGTCATGAAAGTGTTTCTTCATGATAGTGGAGGCACTGAGATTGCCTTGATATCCATGTTGGGCAAAGGATAGATCTGTGGTGCCCTTCGGATATCCAGCAGGAGAGATAGCATCATCCAGATGAAGAATTTGGCGGATAACTGCAGGAGTGATGACTACTTCTTTGTTGTTGACGACCGACTGAAGAGATGGTGTGTTGTTCTCCCCAGTGGTAATAGTAACGTTCATCCAAAATTGTTGAAGGGATTCGGCATGTAGTATGGGATTCAGAAGAAATGCCGTTTTGTATTGGGACTGAACCATAAGATCGATAGCAGTATCGAACTTAGCCCAGATAGGCGATTTAGTAAGGTAGGCAACACAATTGTGTCGCGGTTTAATTTGCATGGACGCCATTGAGAAGAGAGAAGTTTTTGGAGAGGAACGTTAGGTTTGAAGAAGATGAAGCATTGAAGGCTTAGGTCAGGGATATTTATAGGGTACGGGTAAGAAAACGACTGAAGGATGTGGTGTTAGTCATCAGTAGTTTTAAACGACCGTTGACATGGTATTATCCTTTCAGACGTTGAAACAGCTGAAGTCGTGGTGTTAGGCATCAGAAGTTAGAAAACTACTGAAGACCGTGGTTTTGACTTCAGATGATTGAAACAACTGAGGACTTGGTGTTTGTCATCAGTAGTTATGAAACTACTGAAGACAGTGGTTTTGTCATCAGCTGTTGTAAACAACTGAAGACTTGGTATTAGTCATCAGTAGTTATAGAACTACTGAAGAAATGGTATTGCTTCAGTTGTTTAGAATGAAACAATAGTTGTACAAACGACTGAAGAGAAATTTCTCATCAGCTGTTTTCGTCAATTCTTAGCTTTTCAGCTGTTTCATACTGTCCTCAACACATTCATCAGCCTTTTTGGCTGATTTCAGTTGTTTCATAGGACATCAGTACTATCTGTTTTTACTGATTTCAGTAGTTGTAACTGCATCAGTAGTTGTAAGTACATCAGTAGTTTAGAACAGATGAAGTACTTCAGTACTTGTGAGACATTTAGCCTTCAGTAGTTATAAAAACTGCTGAGGGTAAAAGAACTCATCAGTACTTATATGTGACATGGTTACCATGATCATCAGTACTTATTACTAAGATCATCAGTAGTTGTCACTTATTCTAGCTGCAGCATACCAAGCCTTAACCAGGTTTTGGAAAGTTGAACTATCCAAAGGCTTAGTAAAAATGTCTGCAAGCTCATCAGCATAGGCACAAACTTAGGATCAATCAGACCTTTTTCAAAACAATCCCTTATAAAATGATGTCTGATCTCTATATGTTTGGTCCTAGAGTGTTGGACTGGATTTTTGACAATACACAGAGCTGAAGCACTATCCATTAACAATGGAGTCTTAGTCTCTGTAATGCCATAATCCAGAAGTTGGTTCTGAAGCCAGAGTACCTGAGAGGTGCAACTTGCAGCAGCAGTGTACTCTGCTTCAGCAGTTGATGTAGCAACTGAGGTCTGTTTCTTGCTCTGCCAAGAAATCAAGCAGTTTCCTAGGAATTGACATCCACCAGAAGTTGATTTCCTGGTCAACTTACACCCTGCATAGTCAGTGTCAGAAAAGCAACTAATTTACCAGAATGTCCAGTAGAATACCATAAACCTAGAGATGGAGTGCCTTGCAAATATCTAAAGATCCTCTTGACTGCAATCAGATGAGACTCTTTAGGTGCAGCCTGAAATCTAGCACAAACACATGTAGCAAACATAATATCTGGTCTAGAAGCTGTTAAATACATCAAGGACCCAATCATACATGTGTAAAGTGTTTCATCAACCACTTTACCTTTCTGATCTGTATCCAGTTGTGTGGTGCTGCACATGGGGGTAGAACAAGGCTTACAGTTTTGTAAATCAAACTTTTGCAAAAGATCTTTTGTGTATTTGGACTGATGAATGAAAATTCCATCAGCCTTTTGTTTGATTTGCAACCCCAGAAATAACTGTAACTCCCCATGGCACTCATTTCAAACTTCTGTTGCATCAACTTTGTAAAGGCATCACACAACTTTGGATCGGAGGATGCAAAAATGATATCATCTACATAAATTTGAACAAGTAGATTATGCTGCCCAGCTTTCTTTATGAATAAAGTCTTATCTATGGAGCCTCTAGTGAAATTATTTTCCAGAAGAAAGTTTGATAATGTCTCATACCAGGCTCTAGGAGCTTGTTTTAACCCATAAAGAGCCTTATCAAGCTTATACACCCAATTAGGATGTTTATTGTCCTCAAAGCCTGGAAGTTGACATACATAACCTCTTCTTTAATTTTTCCATACAAAAATGCACTTTTGACATCCATTTGAAAAACTTTAAGGTTTTGATAAGCAGCATAAGCTAAAAACAATCAAATTGCTTCCAGTCTGGCTTCAGGGGCAAATGTTTCATCATAATCAATACCTTCTTCTTGTGCAAACCCCTGAACAACCAGTCTGGCCTTGTTCTTAACAATAAGCCCATTTTCATCAGTTTTGTTCCTAAACACCCATTTAGTGCCTATTGCACACTTACCTGGAGGTAGAGGAACCAGTTCCCACACTTGCTATTTCTTGAACTGAAGAAGCTCAAGCTGCATGGCATCAACCCATCCATTGTCCTTTAAAGCAATGTGATAATTCTTTGGCTCTTGCTGACTGATGAAGAGAGCATAGAAGCAAAAATTTGACAATTGACTTCTTGTTGATACTCCAGCAGTGATATCACCAATGATTTGAGACATAGGGTGATTCTTCAGATCTTGATACACAATGAGATCTATGCAAGTGTTTGTAGCAGGCTCAGCAGTAACAGATGGTGATGGTGAATCATTTCCTTGAAACCAATCAGTGGATGGTAATTCAAAGGAAGTTGAATTCGAAGAGATCTCATTAGCATTTGTTGTGGATGGTGCTACTGGAGCTACAGGAACATCAGGTCTAGCTGAATCAGGCAGTTGATCACTAAACCTGAAGAGGTGAGTACTGCAATCATCATCATCATCAGCACCAGCAGTACCACCAGGTGGTGAACTGTTGACAGGAGCAACAGCAGGAGTTTGATAAGGAACATATTGCAGTATGTCCAAATCAAATAACTCCATAGGGCTTTGTGGAATCTTGTCCTTTGAAGATTCATTGAACTTAACATGTAGAGTTTCTTCAACCATCTTTGTTCTACAGTTGAAAACTCTGTATGCCTTGCAAGTAGATGAATAACCAACAAAATACCCTGCATCCACCTTAGGATCAAATTTATGGAGTTGATCCTTTGTGTTGAGAATAAAACAGGGACACCCAAATGCTTTGAAAAATGAAATCAGTGGAGCCAAATAGATTTCATTGGGCAGTGCCATGGCCAGAATTCCATGGGCTTTTGCATCAATTTCAAGCAACTTCTTATCCTCATCTGAGTATTGCTCCCTCCTCTTCAAAACCATTTGATTGATTTCCGGTTTATTCACCATAGGCTTGTGTGGACCATGTACCACTGATGTCCAACAACCTGCGTTGTTAACAGACAGGTGATGGAGCATTCGTCGTTGCCATATGTTATACTCATTCCTAACCAGCATTGGTGGCTTGGTTGAGGAACCAGTATTGTGAGGATCATTGAGGGAGTAGTCATTTTCAGTTCAAAAACAATTTAATTCAAGCTTTTAAAAGTTTTACACAGACCACAACAACTCAATGAAAACCAAGAAAAGATCTTAGGATGAATGACCAGAAATACAGAAAATTCAATCTCTATAACCGTTTCTTGCAAAAACAAAAGCTAATTCAATCAAACTTAGATCTTGAATAGCAGTTTCAATGATCAATTATTAGATCGATCAATGATTAACCGCTCTGATACCATTTGACAGGATCAGCGATCACAAGTTTGATGTATTAGAGTTCAAAGCAACGGAATAAGAACAGGAATTAGACAAATTGTAGCAAGAGATCGATACTTGTATGCATTAAGAGCACATACGATTATAGTGAGAGAATATATTTCTGATTCATGGAATGTTTATAGATATGGAATAATTCTAATCAAATCATTCAAATCATTCATGCTATTACAATAGGTTGTTACTCCTTATATAGAGTGCAACACCACTGCTGTTATCACGAAAGTGACAACTGGCAGATCTATTACAAAAATAACTAAATCTTAACAAACTACTGAGATGTTCACAACAACTGAGAACATATCAGAGTGTTAAGTATAGATTATAAAACTACTGATTAGAAACTACTGAAACTACAACGACTGAAGAACAAGCTCTTCAGTCGTTTTACAAAACTACTGAAACTAGAAATATAAAACTACTGATATCACAACTACTGAAGAAGTACTCTTCAACAGTTGTGACAAACTACTGAGGCTTCAGTACTTGATCTTTAGACTTTGACCTTCAGATGTTTCATCAGCTGATGACTTCAGTAGATATCATCAGCTCATGTCTTCAGTCTTTGTCTTCAGGCTTTGTTCATCAGTTGTTGATCTTCAGCACTTGTAAACTCTTCAGCTGTTGTACTTCAGTACTTTGGTCTTTCAGCTTCAGCACTTGTGTTCTTTAGCTGTTCAGCTTCAGTACTTGCGTTCTTCAGCTGTTCAGCTTCAGTACTTGTGTTCTTCAGCTGTTGTACTTCAGCACTTTAGTTCTTCAGCTGTTGAAGTCTTCAGCACTTGATCTTCAGCTGTTGAAGTCTTCAGCACTTGTCAAACTGCTGATGAAGCTTTCAGCAGTTGTTGTGATACCATGTGGGACTTAGAGTTTTTCTGATCTTGGCTTATTGGTTCTTTTGGTCCAACAATCTCCCAACCCAAGTACACGCTGAATGTCTTCAGTTGTAATCTCTATGTCCATACCAAAGATGGAGCTCCGAATGCTGTATGGCTCTCGTGATCTTTCCACTGATGCATTCTCCCAGAAGGCCTAGTGTATAGATCTATAGAGGGCGCATGGTGTAGAGATGGCTTTGTGTATCCTCGATCTCTTGAGAAAAGCGATGATCTCAGCGAACTCAACACCATTCCGAGTTGTGTGGTTTAAATGAGCACAAATGTTGTGCTTGGGATTGATAAACCATCTATCAGCCATCGATCTGTAACACAAGATACATAAACGTTAGATAATCACATAACACAAATCAGTTCTAAGTTACTTGATAGAATTCATTCTGATTCATTCATGCGAATGAATCATGCGATTGTGTTCAGTTGGTTGTACTGTCATGCGACTGGACTCATACGGGGGAATGAACAGGCGACTGAGTTCAATCGGTTGACTGATCTTGTGATTGGTTCAGTCGGCCGACTGGGCTCATTCGTGTGATTCATTCGGCCGATTGAGCTATTCAGCCAGCTCAATCATGCGATTGGAGTTCATCTTGACGACCAATCGCATGACCTACTGTTTGGTCTACTGAGTTTCGAATCTTGACCAATTCGTGAAACTAAATGATGTGCATTGGTTCATTAGACTCGCGATCTGTTAACTAATGACCTAGTAACATTAATTTTAACATTTTACTTGGTTAAGGTAGGTCATTATCCTATTTAGTGGTTCGGCTCTTGTTTTATTCGAACATCACAAATTAGGTCACCATTTCGCCTGATTTCTGTGAGATTTCATCGTATTATACCTGTATACAAGCCCACACACGTCAGAAGATCAACGGGAAGAATAATCGTGGTCTAAAGAAATTTGGACAGGGTAATATAAGAGGGTGATTGGGGGTAATGAGTTTAATGCGATCGATTGTCGCCCTATTTATACTGAGTATGAGTTCAATCGGCCGACTGGACTCATTCCTCAGTTCATTCGGGTGAATGGAACTTAGTCGGGTGATTGGCTCCTTCGATCACTGTCAATCGACCGACAGAAGCTCAGTCAGTCGACTGTCTTATTCCACACTCTCATTCAGTCGAATGGGCCATTCTGATAAGCCATTTGATTGAATGGTTCATACTCATGTTCATTTGGTTGTTTAATGCATGAGTATGGTCCATTCGTATGATTGGTCCAGACTCATTGATGTGACTTTATGACTGTTCCACATTTTACACCTCACTTAACTTATGAATAGACATATGTGCATTTGATCATCTCAGACATGATCATTTTACCTTGACATACCTTTGATCAACTCAAACGTGATCCTTTTAAAATAGTTTGTCACCTCAAACGTGACCTATTTCTATTTGAAAGCACTTGTTGTCACATCAAACGTGACCCATTTTTATTTGAAAACAAGCGTTCCCACCTCAGACGTGACCCTTTAGATGATAAGGTTCCTTATCAACTTCCATGACATAGTTCGATACTAACATACTGGATTTGACAAGTTTTGTACAGACATAAAAGAAATAAAACGAAAATATTAAAATTAAGACATGGTTTTGTGTTTTGTGAGGGTTAACTCCTAAGATGTTGTTCTAAGGATTACTTTTTCTGAGAGAACAACTTCAATCATTTAAACCATACATAGCCAATTCAATTTTGGAATCATACAGGGTACTCAAATCATTCAGGACAAGTTATTTAAACACAACCTTTGATGCTCTATTCTTGTTTTTCATCTGGAGTCAGTTAGCAAATCTAAAAAATCATGCTAGTACTCTTAGGTCCCTACGCTGATTTGAACTTTCAAGAATTATAGCCACAGTGATTGTCAGTATACTTGTCCTCTTAAATCCATACACAGACTTTCAACACAGTTTGGTGATAGTTTTAACGTTTGTTTATTTTAACAAGCATTTGTGGATCCCACACTTATATGGTAATCAGCATTCCTTGGAGATTTTTGAGTGGTCTCAGGGTAGTATTTAAGAAGAGACTACTCTTAGAACTTTCAAAGAGAAGCCAATCCTCAGGTCAGTGCCACCGCACAGCAGAGAGGTGGCAAACAACAATGACTTCTAGAATATATAGATTATGCTTATCCTTAGGTCAGTGCCACCGCACAGCAGAGTGGCACATAACCTATCTTCTTGTTTGAGCAATTTTAATTCTTTTTGCACAGATCTCACTACAACATAGGTCATTAGCTTGATTGTATTTGCATTTTTCATGTGCTTTTGCTCATGCTTTGGTCTTACCCACACATTTGTGGCGTTTATTTTGCTCGTCACCCCTTATTGGAATCTTGTTGATTGTGTTAACCAGGGATAAGGTGTTACCATAGCCAGTCAAACATTTTAGTTTAATCTTGAGATCACCAAAAAAGTCTAGTCATCTATTGTGTTGAACCTACCGACATATCATCTGCGGTCTAGCAACCTCTAGGTCTACTTTCTTTGTGTTACCTTAGTAGTATCTAGCTTAGCTATCATATTTCCTTTTATATTGCTCAGACTACATAGACTTATACTTGAGCTTTGCATCTTTTTCAATTTTGATTTGTTAAAGTCCCAAATGATTTGTACCTGTGTATATCATATTCCAAAAATTGAATCGGTATCACACATACGATCTTATTTAATATAAGCTTGCCTCTCCTTTTCCTCGTTTTTTAATATTACTGCCTAAACCTATTCTCCCCTTAAAATTATAAAACCGTCACGGATTTGCATTTTAGGATTTTAATAGGCAAGAAAAGAGACCAATTGTAATCAAACTAATTAAATTAAATAAAGACAAGAGAATAAAATAAAAAAAATTAAAATTTAAAAAAATATAAGAGACTAGACACGATACATCAGACTATACATGGTCATCTTCAGGAATGACCTCACTTTTATTTTTAACTCTGTTGACCTCTAACAGATATAAAAATGTGGTTTGTCAAATGCCTTTGTATAGAGGTCAGCACGTTGAAAATCTGTGTTTATTTTTACCACATCGATTAAGTTCTTTTCAAAGCAATCACGTAGAAAGTGATATTTAATTCTGATGTGTTTTGTCTTAGGATGTTGGACTGGGTTTTTAGTGACTGCAATCGCAGCAGAGTTATCAACAAAGACAGGAGTAGAAGAGAAATTCAAACCGTAATCCCGCATTTGCTATTGAATCCATATGATTTGAGAACAGCAGCTTGCAGCAGCAACGTATTCGGCTTCACAAGTTGACAATGCAACCGAGGTCTGCTTCTTACACTGCCAGGTTACTAATCTTCTCCCAAAGAACTGACACCCTGCCGATGTAGACTTGTAGTTCATCTTGCAGCTGCCGTAATCCGAGTCGTTATATGCTGTAAGCTCAAAGTCATCATCATGAGGATACCCCAACCCAAGAGTGGGTGTGCCTTTCAGATAATGAAAAATTCTTTTGACCCTAATTTGATGGTTCACCTTAGGCTTGCCTGATATCGTGAGCATAAACATGTAGCATACATGATATCAGGTCGTGACGCAGTGATATACATGAGAGATCCAATCATCCTCGGTACATAGTGGCATCTACCAGATCACCATTCTCATCGGGTGCTACATCATGGTTTGTAGCCAGTGGAGTGCCAGCTGTAGAAGCATTATCCATGTCAAACCGACTGAGAATATCCCCTACATACTTGGTCTGATGTAAGAAAATTCCATTTGGTGTCTCATCCACCTGTAACATGAGACAGAACTTCATATCTCCCATTGCACTCATCTCAAACTTCACCTTCATTACTACTTCGAACTCTTTGCATAATTCTTCATTCTTTGAACCGAATATTATGTCATCGACATAGATTTGTACCAACAGTAAATCTCCATCCTTTTCTTTGATAAACAATGTACAGTCAATGACTCCCCTGCGAAAACCATGTTTCACAAGATGAGTCTAGTGTTTCTTATACCAGGCCCTCGGAGCTTGATGAAGCCCATATAGTGCCTTATCAAGTTTGTAAACTCTATCCCGATGATAAGGATTCTCAAATCCCTCGGGTTGACTGACATAGACTGTCTCTCGAATCTCACCATGAAGAAACGCACTCTTCACATCTAATTGATAACTTTGATTTTCATATAAGATGCGTAGGCAAGGAAGATGCGAATTGCTTCCATCCTAGCCACTGGTGCAAACACTTCATTGTAGTCGATACCCTCAACTTGTCGAAAACCCTGAACAACAAGCCGAGCCTTGTTTCTCATGATCACTCCCTGATCATCCTTCTTGCATTTCAAGACCCATTTCGTTCCAATGACTTTAGCACCTTTAGGTCTATCCACTAGTGTCCATACACCTAACTTCTTAAACTGAAGAAGTTCTTCCTGCATGGCACTCAGCCAAGCCTCATCATTCAGTGCTTCACTAACATACTTTGGCTCAAACTGAGACACAAAGAAGCGGTAGGTCCGTCGTGAAGGTATCCCTTTTCCATCACAGAGACATAATCAGCTGAGTACAGCTGATTTCTAGTCTGAACCCCTGATCTCACATCTCCTATAATATTATCCAAGGGATGATATACGTTTAGACGTGAGCCAGAAGTTGTTGGAACAACCACCTCAGAGTCAAGATTATGAACATTTGGTTCTGGATCTGAGGCAATAGGAGTCTGAGGTTCCGAAGGTTCAGAAGCATCACTAGCAGATGCTTGTGGACTTGTGGTAGTCAGAACCTATACATCCTGGTTGATCTGATCATTTTCTACATTTTCTTCATCAGAGGAAGAGTCACTCACATCAAATGCTCCCCCTGAGTTGGCAGGTGATCGACTTGTTGAATCTTGAGACGGTGTGTTCAAGACATCGTACATCATATTGTTTGCCAACTCGTCTTCTGAAGAAGAAAGAGATATGTTGAAGGACTTGAAGAATCCATCATAGTCGAAGAAGTAAGCCGGCCCTTTCCAGCAGGCGGTGTGATGTATCTCTGAACATCAATATTACACCACACCTCTACCTGAGCCGTTGAGTTGTTATAAACGCTCTTATTCGGTATGTTGTATCCTAGAAAAATCCCTTCATCAACCTTTTCACTAAATTTTCCCTCCTGAGTCCTCTTTAGCAGGGTGCACGGAGCGCCAAACGGTTCGAGATACTCTAAGTTAGGTTTACGTCATTGTAATAACTCGTAGCACGTTTTTCCATGGCGTTTTACTACCAGAACTCGATTAAAGGTATAACACGCATTTGCCACTGGTTCATTCCAAAAATTGAATAGCAGTTTTGAGTCTGCCAGCATAGTCTGTGCTGTCTCTATCAAGTTGGTTAAAAACACTCAACTTCATTAGACAGTGAAACTAGTTAACCTCAAGAGATGACACTAAGAACACAAGTAAGTATGAGACAAAACAAGAGAACAAGATACACAAGGAGATGGCTTTCTTATTGTAGTATATTGCCTTCTCAAGTTCTTTTACAAGTGTTACAAAGCAAAAAAGAAAATTACAAGTACTTGGATACATATACTACATCCTACAGCCAGCCATACTTTGAAGGCCATCTGGATACAATTGACTAGACATAAAACAAAATCAATTGTAGAATTAAAAGGCAAATTGCGTTTTGACTAGTGACTATGACATGCCATTGCTCACATCCTAATCTATTACAAAAATGATGAAGTACATGAAGTAGAAAGTTTACAAACTTAAAACGTCAATGTATAGTTATCAAAAGCATGGACCTTTTCACCAACTTATGAAAGTGGGTGACTTTACAGACTTGCAGCGGAAAGGGGTCCAGCTTTATGGAAAAGTAAATCAAATAAAGCTTGTGTTCAAAAGTCTTTGGAAGAAATCTGTCTTCAAGTGTTGGCTTTGGAAGACTTTGTCTCTAAAGCTTCGGAAGACTTCATCTTTGGCTTCGGAAGATATTGGTCTTGGCTTTGGAAGATTTCACACTTAGAATATTTCTATTGCTTGTGTGAAACTTCCAAAGCATTTTTCTTCAGTACTTATGTGCATGCATGTAGGAGAGACTTTAGGTGTTTGGGTTACATCAGCCTCTTCATATAATCTCTATAAACATTGTTTGCATAATGTGTGCTAGCAGCATTGTAGTAACAATCTTTGGCCATGTGGTTACACATTATGAAAGCAATGTTAGTCTTCTGGGACTTGAAGGTTGTTGTTTCTTGTTCTTCTTGTCTTTATCAATAGTTCTTCTTCCCTTTGACTTCTGATCCTTTTGTTGGGTAGGTGTGCCGGTACTACACACTTTTCCAGGATTAGAAGTTCCCATCACCTAGAATCCAACTTAGATGAACACACCCTTTTGTTTTGGGTCTATCTTTAGCTTAGATTCAGCCACTTTCTTGGCAATTTTTCTGGCTACCTTATCCGAGCTTCTTCTGCCTTTGGTTGTTAGGGGTGGTCATCACTTGTAAGAGGTGTTTTATTTACCTGGTTCTTCCTTGTGATGGTCTCCAAAGTTGGATCACTCTTTGACTCATGGGAATGTGGGTCAGCAGATGGAACCTCTTTCTCTTTAGTTACACACCTTGGTTGTCTAATAGACTCATAATAGTGTGTAGGAGCAATTTCATTGATTCGTAACCCACCTTTGATAACAATGTTTTGAGTGAGAGGATGATGCAAGAATGGCTTGGAAGTTTTACTCTGAGATAGCATGCTTCCTGGCTTAAGCCATAGCTCTGATAAACTAGGCTTGTGCCTTAGTTAATTTGGATATTAAATCCTTGATTTGAGTCTTGTAGTTTGTATTTTCAGGTTTTACCAAGGACACCATTTTCTCTAAGTCATCAATTTTCTTTTTATAGTCAGATTCAGCCCTTTTAAAATCAGATTTTAAGATATTGAAAGACTTAATCTCATATTAAAATTTTGTATTGTAGTCCTAATATAGCTTAACCTTATCAATACAAGCTGGAGTACAGAGATGTTCATATACCTTGGCATCATATGTTCCAGCCATCAGTGCTTGAGCAAGAGTCACATCTATACCATGAAGCTCCAGTCAACTTCTTGAATTACAACTATTGTTTTAGTTGACTTCCCAATGGCTTTAGGTGTAGAGGGATGTGAGGACGTGTGTGAGGTTCCCAAGTTTTACTTGGGAGCCTTACATTCTCTTGCAAAGTAACCAAGTTGGTTACAGTTCTAACATTTGGCCTTTGTATCAACAAACCCAAACTTGCTGCTAGTTAGATTTTGAAGGAACTGCCTTCTAGTTCTTCCGAAGAACTTCTTTGCTCACTAAGTTAGCAAAGCCATTTGTTGGACTATGTCCAAATACTCCACATCATCTGGACTACAACACTCTAGATCATCAAAGCAATACTGATGATCACTAGAGTACCCACTTCCTGAGACAAAGGCACAGTTATCCTGAAAAGAACCTTGTCGAGCCTGTTGAGACCTTGGAGTCTTAAGAAATGTATTGTAGGGTCCTGAAGAATAGGAAGGCTGCTAAGAATATGTTAGGTATTGTTGAGGTTGGGGGGTCCTAAGCCTTCAGAAACCATTAAAGCATTGCCAACAAGAATGCTTGAAGGTTTGCTCATTTGATGGCCTTTCTTGTTGTGTATCTCTACATAGTATCCATCAATGATACCATATAGTTCAGTCATGGTGAGGGAGTTCAAGTTTTCTGTCCTTTTGATAGAGACACGGTAGAACGTCCACTCATTAGGAGGGCACTCAAGAACTTTTGAGTGAGATCTCTTAATTCACAGGAAATTCCCACAAATAGAAGGGAAGAGATAAGATCAATGTACTTGAAGCATTGCTAGCTGAGGGTCTCTCCCGCAATGTAAGTGAAGTTCTTGAACTGCTGCTTTAGTGAATCTTTCAATGAGTCATTACAGCTAGAGTACATTTGATATAATACATCAAACAGTTCTTCAGCTGACCTGTAGTTTTCAAATCCCACCATGATTGAGTTGGGTATAGCAGTCATGGATTACTATCAATGTCCAATTTTTTCCGGTCTTCATCGAGTTGTCTTCAACGACTTTTTCTATCATGACACCATTTCCACTGGTGAAGCAACCTTTGGTTTGTAAGGACCATCTACAATAGATTACCACATTTTCCCATCTTCATACCTCATAAAGCCTTCTATACATCTGCTCCATGATCTAACATTTTCAGGGGTGATGATAGGTGATTTAGTCATCGTCCCTATCTCAATTTCAGACTTTTGGTTGAGGGCCATTTTTATTGTGTGTGAAAGGAGGAGTGAAAAACAGGTTGATTTGGATGGTAAGATCTCAAATCAGAGCCTAAAAAACTCTGATACCAATTGCAGGATCAGTGTTTATCACTAGCACTTTGTTTTTCTCTCAAACTCACTTAACCACACATGGTTTTAGATAAATAGAATCTCTTCTAAGGGTTATAATAATATACTAAGTAAAAAAAACATAAGAAAATAATTTTCAAGGTACTTGTATATATTACTTCTCAACTCAAAGTATTACAAGACTTTTACAAGCCGTTCCAAGAGTTACAATGAGAACTATATATACTATCACTACAGCTAGATATGCTTTGATACTAGCTGGAAACCTATAACTAACGCAAATACTACAAAGCTAAAATTATGTATCTTAGTAATGTCTAATCTAAGATTTGGTAGTCATGACATGTCCATGACTTACCTTTTGTCACCAACTGAAATTGGTAATTGTACTAACTGATAAAGGTGAACAGTGGAATAAAGTATGGTCAACTCATGAGCTTTTGAGAAAACATCATGCATATATCAGAGGTCTGGAGGGGAGTGTCAGAAGGACCATACTTACGTCCACTGGTTCATAGCAGTGTCTTCCGACAGTTAATTGGCTTCGGAAGAACAAGTTCTTTGGGGCCATTATACATCGAAGAGGATTACTTCTTTTGAGACTTGGGATCTTCTGCTTCGGAATTATTGTCTTGATATATATATATATATATATTATATATATATATATATATATATATATATATATATATATATTGTGAATCCAAGGATCACAATCAGTCATTATTAGTGTTAATCTGGAGTCAAGTCAATGTTTGCGGAATCAACATTAACTTTGTTTAATTGTATATAACAAATTCAATATCAACAAGAATGATAAAGATTTAAGACGAACACAATTAATAATCAAACAAATATATTTAATTCAAATGTATTTTGTAAGGCCCCATTTACGGGCATCTCACAGTTGGTCATTCATTGCACTGAAAACATTATAAAACGTACATATATTTTGCAGCGGAATTTATAACTTTATTAATAACTAAAACCATGTCATTTCTTTTATTTACAACATTAGTTTTCATCCAAAATACAAAGACATGTCAAAATACGGATGTCAGCCTCAAAATGCTCCCAGTAGCTTATGCATCCATGCCTGCAACTCCTCAGCATCAACAAATACTTGCCAACTATCATGCATACAAAAGTCAGCGACGTTGAGTGAGTTCTAGTTTTTATAATAAACTACTTTACTTTCATCAAAACAATTCTTTACTTTACTTCAAAACTATACTATACTTTACAATCGTTTGTGATCATACATCATACGTACATACAAATAATATCATTATTATCTTCATCATTACGTTCGTTAACTTCCGTTCATTCAACGTATTACGTTATTTTTCACTGCTCTCTCAAGATCCGGTCAGACTTTACCCCTTCATGGCACTCAGCCACGATTACTGAGGTCGAATGACAATGGTCTATATCGTACATTACTACGATAATTCATTAACGTTCATTTCATACGTTCGTTCTTTCATACATTCTCTTTCGTTCATTCATTCATCTCTTTGCTCATTACTCTTTATTACTCGAATCTTGTCTCGTGCAATATCCTCGACTCATGCTCGCAAGCTGATGTTGTGCCGGGGCCTGGTCACAAACCCCCGACTCATGTCCGAAGACTGACACAGCACTGGGATAAGCAACAAAGATCCCATTCGAGTCAATCACATGGATTGAACTCTATTCGAGTCTGTTGCAACCCAAAGTCGCTCACCTCATTATCTCGTCTCATGCAATACCCCCGACTCATGCACGAAGACTGATACTGTGTTAGGGCCTATAAACAAACCCACGACTCATGTCCGAAGACTGACACAGTACCGGAGTATGCGATCGTTTCTCTTTCGTCTCATCTCAGTTTCACGCACTACTCCAAACTCATGTCCGAAGACCGATACTGTGCCGAGGTCTGAACATAAACCCCTGACTCATGTCCGAAGACTGACACAGTACCGGAGTATGCGATCCTCTTTTCATTCATCTAGATCTGTCTCATACAATACCCCTGACTCATGTCCGAAGACTGGTACTGTGCCGGGGCCTGCAACCAAACCCCAACTCATGTCTGAAGACTGACACAGTAACGGAGTACGCGACAAGGACCTCTTCGAGTATGTTGCGACATAGAGTCGCTCACCTCATACATATGCTTACAAGCCTTTCATTCGTTCATTCATCATTCATGCATGAATCTTCATTACGTTCCTCTTTCATTATCTTCCATTTTACGTTACATAATACTTTCATTACATTCATTAACGTTCAATGCAAAGCCAAGGAAGTATACATACATAATAAGGAACATACATATAATCATAAACATACGACATCACTATACAGGCAACATCATACATACATACACACATCAGACATAAGCCATCACATCATAACCAGGCCTATCTCCCATAATACCCCTTAAAAACCACTTAGAAAACCTTAAATCCGAATTGGCGCATGGGACCTTCTGGCGCATGAGCATAAAAATTCTAAGTGTAAAACAGTCTTGGCGCATGGGCACTATTTCGGTGCTTCTGCCCTGTTCAGGCTTTGCCACTATGCAGGCGCATGGCAACTGTCAGGCGCATCACCAACACTTAGCCGTTTCAACACTTAGGCGCACGAGCACTTTAGGCGCATGGCCAACACTTAGACCCATGGCCAACATGCTAGGCGCATGGGCCACTGTTTAGGCGCATGGCCCACTCTTGGGCGCCTGGCCAACACTTAGACGCATGGCCAATCATGTTGGTGCATGGGCACTGTTTAGGCACATGGCCAACACTTAGGCGTCTGGCCACTCAGGCTGGGCGCATGGGCCACTGTTTGGGCGCATGAGCCACCTCTAGACGCATGGACAATGTTCATGTTCATCAGAACATTTAGAAATTTTTTCTATGCTACCAACATCACCCGATTATCATTCTAATGATACACAAGCACAAATCTAACATACTAAGGCATCTAAACATGCTACACATCCACTAACCCATAATCAACACTCAACATACATACATAATACATCATTTCGAAAAAATAAGGCTGCAGACCCATGGTTACTTTCAAAATGTTTACTTAGTATGCATAATAGCCAAAACAAGTTGTAAATCAGTAAAATAGGGGTTCTAGAAACTCACCTTGAGCAGCCTTTGAGCAACACACTTCCAGTTGGAGACCCACCTTCGATTCAGCTCTTGAATCCCGAAAAGAAACACTAAACACCAAGAACTTCGGTCAAGAACTCGAACCTAGCTGAAACTGAGCTCATATAAGAGAAGACTTACCTTTGCAGCTGTTTCTTCTTCTTTCTCTCTCTAGAACTGGGGCTTTCTCTCTCTTCCTTCTTCCATTCATCCGAATAAAGGAGATGAAGAAGAAATGGGTGACCATTCCCCTTTAAACCTTAAAGTAAAAAGGTTTTGTACTTTCTACACTTTTCCCCCTCTACTTGTGCTCATTATCTATTCTTTCAATTTACTTTTCTTTTCCTTTCATTTAAATAGAAATTCAGGGTGTTACATATTTCATTAAAACATTTTAATGATTATAGATGAATAACAATGAATGAAATAAAATTGGTTTGAATGTATTGATGTTGATGTGATGGCTGCTAGGGTTTGTGTTTGTGTGATTTCATGTTTGGTTGTTTGTGATCGGGTGTCTTCTTACGTCCTCTTGATATGAAACCTAGAATCCATATTTATAGGCACATGTGTTTCTCTTAAGGAAACACCAGATCTCTTAGGATTTGTGTCACACCCTCAAAATCCACGTGCGGAGTTTTACCGCGAGGAGTGCAAACAAACCAGGATCACAGTCAATAGTTACTCAGAACGACTCTATTTGCCATAATTAAAATAAAATCAACCAAAGTAGAAATTTTAGTCCGTGCGGAAGCGTTTTGTAAAACAACCCAAACAAAAAAAATGTATACTATGGCAAAAAATGCGCCAACCTAAAAGAGTAAACATTAACCATTAAAACAATAAATATGTCTTAAAGACCGAGTCTTAGAATGCAAGTGAAACCATGTAGTGCTCCTAATGGCCAAGCAAGCTATTGACCTGAGAATAGCATACTAAAATGTCAACACAATGGTTGGTGAGTTCAAGAATGATATTCAAACATAAGCAGTTTAGTAACAGAGATATAAAAGGAGTGCATTGTAACAGATAGCTAGTCCATTAACAATAAATATTCAGTCATAGTGATTTCGCAATTGAAGCTGACTGTGTTACGTTGTTGCTACCTGTCATGACTTAACAGTCGTGACAATGTTCAATAGGACAAATTGCACCCGGTTGACCTCGAGTCACATAGGTGGGGCTCGTCAGACCCAGTAGTACTACCCAAATTTCCCCGCTATTCAATATTAACAATTCGGAAGTGTGAGGACTTTTCCATGATATCAACACTATATTAAAATTATACACAACTTGAATATATAAAGCCTTTGTAGTTTACCAGTATGCCATCTCCCCCAAAAGAGATTAAGTAAAGAGTGGGGCATGAACTCACCTGATATGCGTAACAGATACTTAAAGTTTTACTTCGCATACAGAGTGGACAGACACCTTCAGAGGTTACCTAGATCATATAAGTACATGAGTACGTGTAAATAGAGAACAAGTGAAACCCTAAGTGAACTACAACCAAGGACTCAAGGTTTCAGAAAACAGACACGTTCGACCCAGTTGACCGTTTCACCCCTGGTGACTTATGTTGTTGAAACCAATCAAGCAATCACACACACTATCATACATGGTTAACATTCAAATGGATCATATGTATGCCACATTATCCAGGTGTATCACTTAGATCATCATACAACCAAGTATCATACAAGTCATGCAAATCTTTAACATTAACATGTCCACTAGTTATAACATAACTAACATGCCACACAAAGATCAAATCACGCACCACATGCCATGTGAAGCTACTCACGACTTCACATCCTAAACCCTGCCAATCCTACTAAGTAGGGGCCTTAGATTCGCACGTGTGTATGATGATCACATTAACATTCATTACCATGTTCCTTGCATTCAACATACACCACAACATCATTTCCAGTCCCAAACATGATGTCTTAACTACTAACCAATATCAACATCATACATGATCATCAAAGTCCAAACATCACTCATGACTATCCAAGCACCCCATACAACTAATTTAACATGTTCTATCACATTAGAATTCATCCATGACCATACTAACATGCTCTTAACATCCCAAACATGTTCAAACTATCATCCTTCAAACTTTGTGCAAATAAAGTTTACATTTTAGGAAAGTACATTCCAACATCTATCGAACACTCAACGTATTCATGAGTTCATCACAATTATACCATTTCAAGCTAATAACAACATCTAGCCATGGTCAACAATGCCTAATCATCATAATCTAACAATCATCATGAACAAAAGTTTCCACTTTGGCAAGATATGAACAACAACATTCATTCTAAGATTTCTAGCATTCATATCAACAATCTAGCATCTAATCATCATCATGAACACATGAAAACATCATCCATCACTAGATCATCATGTCATGAAAATAAGTTACTATTATTAGTAATATGAACATCAACTTCAATTCATCAATTTTTTGCAAGATCAATGTATCCTAACATTCATACAATCTACTAATCATCATACTTTCATCAAACAATCATTAGTCATACATAATCTCATCAATTTCGAATTAGGGTTTGCCTAGAATCAAAGTTCATAATCAGTTTATTAAAACGTATCATCCATGCATAATCGACGTTAAACAACATGTATACTATCTATCTAACATACTAACATCATCAAACAACATCAAATTCGACCCCATGAGCACCCATTAACGAATTAGGTTCGGCCACCAACAAAAACCACACAAAAACTTGTAAAATCTAACCTTTAAACGTGTGTTAACTTGCAATTGATGATTCCTACATGTTGTAATCCTTGAAGTCCACAAAAACCGAAGCACAATGATTGTTTCTTGATCAAAATCGCAAAGAGAGGGAGTGGGGGAAGTGTTTGCGGCTGATTTGGGGTTTGAGGGGATTAGGGTTTGTTAATTTTGTTAAGTTTTAGTTTTAGGTAATTACACTTAACCCCCTTTATTTTATATTTTATAAAAACTATTCTTTTAAAAACTTTTTGAAAGGTTTTAACTTAATAATACCAACGTTGTTAATCAACAATATAATATTTACATTATTTCCACAAGTCACAAAATAGGCAATTTAAATATACGCGTTTCCATGTTACGTAATAAAATTCACCGTTAACATTTAAATTGTGTAAACACATAAGCATAACACAATAATCCTAATCATTAGATTATCAATAATGTAACTTATTAATTATTATTAGTCACCATTTAAATGACAACTAATGTGTGTGTACGACACGTGCATGCAGTCTTAATGAACACGGAGTTTGATAACGGAAATTTACCGATGTCCATTGTCCCCATGTTGAAGGAATTACGTCCCAAAAATTGCGTTCATGGTGAGAGTGTTTCATCACTGGTCTACTGCATTGGCACACAGAAATCAAATCGAGGGAGTTTGGGATGAGTTGTCACATCATCCCCATGTTGAAAGAAATTTCGTCCCGAAATTTAAATCAATACCGTGCTGCTGGCATCGTCCTTTCGAATAGTTGAGGGTACTTAGCTTCATTTGATCTTCTCATTCCCATGTGAATTCCGGTCCAGTGTCTTGAATTCGAACGGATTTTGACTATGGGTATCTTGCTTTGCTTAAGTGTTTTCACTCAATGTCCATCACCTCGACTGGTTCTTCAATCAAAGCAATTGTTCATCCACTTGAACTTCTTCTAGTGGTACGACCATTGTTTCATCATTATGCACTTCTTTAGGTTGACATGTGAAATACATGAGGAATTCCACTTAGCGAATCAGGTAGGGCTAGAAGATAGGGCACTGGACCTATTCTTTCCACTATTTCAATGGTCCAACGTACCCCGGATTTAGCTTCCCTCGCTTACCAACCGAAACTACGCTTTCCATGGTAGACTTTCATCAAAACCTTGTCACCAACCTGAAACTCTAAAGTTTTTGTCTCTTATCAGCATAACTCTTTTGTCTGTCTCGCGCTACAGCCATACAGTTTCGTATCTGCACAATCTTCTCGGTTGTCTCATGAATTAACTCGGACCTTTTAGCTGGCTAGACTAGTTCTGCCCGCAAACTGGTGACCTACATTTTCTCCCATATAGCGCCTCGAAAGGTGCTGCCTGTATGCTAGTATGAAAACTGTTGTTACAAAAACTCCACCAATGGCAGGTGAATTTCCCAGTTATTCCCGAAGTCAATCACACAAGCACGTAACATATCCTCCAACGTCTAATGGTAGTCACTCTGACCATCCATCTGTGGGTGATATGTAGTACTCATATCCGCTCGTGTACCCAAGATTTCTGCATGATTGCCAGAAATATGACGTGAAATGAGCGTCACGGCGGAAATAATTGAGATCGGTACACTGTGTCTCGAAACGATCTTTTTAAGGTGCAAGTCGAGTTAATTTCTCCCATCTATCCATTTCCCTAATTGCAAGAAAGTGAGCACCTTTGTCAATCGATCCACAATAACCATATTGTGTCACAACCAGTATTAGTCTGCGTAACTTAGTAGAAAATCCATGGAGATCTGTTCCCATTTCCACATTGGTATCTCAGGTTGTTGTAACAGTCCGGATGGTTTTTGGTATTCACTTTTACTTTCGAGCAGGTCAAACACTTGCTCACATACGTAGCTACATCCGCTTTCATGATAGGCCATCAGTAGTGGGCCTTTAGGTCACGATACATCTTGTCGAATCAGGAAGTATAGAATACTTAGATTTGTGTGCCTCGCTCATAACTAAATCTTTTAGATTTCCATAGACAGGCACCCAAAGTTTATCCATGAAATACCAATTCCATGCCTCTTTCCCCACCAGTTGTTTATCCATTCCCCTAAACGACCTTAGAACCAATTTTCTGAGTTTAAGGCTTCTATTTGTGCCTCCTTAACTTGTTCAGGCAGTTGGGTACTGATAGTAAGCTGTAAAGCTTGAACTCGTCTGGGTTTAGCTGTTTCCTTCCTGCTAAAGCATCGGAAACTACGTTCCCCTTTCCTGGATGGTACTTAATAGCGCAATCATAGTTTAGTAGTTCCACCCAACGTCGTTGCCTCATATTCAACTCCTTATTTTGCCGAAGATATGTTGAAGACTCTTGTGATCGGTATAGATCTTTAAGGAAAAATTCATTGCACCCAATTCTAAGTAGTTCCACCCAACGTTGTTTAGTAGTGCATTTGGTTACCGTACAAGTAGTTGTTCCAGATCTTGAAGAGAGAAAAATTCATTGCCACCCAATTTAAGTCATGAGTGGTATAGTTCTTCTCATGAACCTTTAGTTGTCTCGAGGCGTAGGCTAACACCTTTTCTCGTTGCATCAAGACACAACCTAATCCTTGAATGGATGCATCACAATACACCATGAAGTCATCCGTTCCCTCTGGTAGTGCTAATATCGGGGAACTATAGAGTTTTTGTTTTAACAATTGAAAAGCTGATTCTTGGCTCTCACTCCATTTGTCTGTCATTCCTTTGTGACTCAAGGCCATGAGAAGTTGTGCGATCTTAGAAAATCCTTCTATGAATCGTCGATAATATCCTGCTAATACTAGAAATTGTCTTATCTCGTTCGGCGTTTTGGGTGTAGTCCAATTCTTTATCGCCTCAATTTTGGCAAAAATAAAATGTATCACTTTCTTATTAAAAATGTGACCTAGAAATTGCACTTTCTTATCAAAAGTCACACTTGAGAATTTGGCATACAGCTGCTCATTTTTCAATAGTTCTAAGATCCTTCGTAAGTGCTCTTCATGATCCTCCTTGGTCCTAGAATATATCAGTATATCATTGATAAACACAACGACGAACTGATCAAGATAGGGTTTGCACACACGGTTCATGAGGTCATGAAACACAGTAGGTGCTTTGTCAAACCAAAAGGCATGACAAGAGAACTCATAATAACCATAACAAGTACGAAACGCAGTCTTGGGAATGTCTTCTTCTCGAACTCTAAGTTGATGATAACCAGATCTCAAGTCAATTTTCGAATAATAGCTCGATCCTTGAAGTAATCGAGCAATCTTCGATACGAGTAAAGGGTATCGGTTCTGACTATTACTTTGATTAACTCTATCTATCGATGCAAATCCAGAATGTGCCATCATTCTTTTTAACAAACAGAATAGGAGATCCCCAAGGTGATGTGCTAGGTCGAATAAAGCCCTTATCTAAAAGCTAGTTTATGATGACAACTCTTGTAGTTCGTTCGGTGCTAATCGATAAGGTGCCCTAGCAATCGGGGCTGCGCCGGAGTTAACTCAATCTAGAATTCCACTTGGCGGTGAGGTGGTAATCCAAGAAGATCCTCTGGAAACACCTTTGGAAAGTCGCGCACTATGGAAATATCATCCATTCTCATTTCTTCCGCTTGCTTATGGGTTACGAGTGCTAGAATAGACACACGACCCTTTCGTAATAAACTTTTGGGCTTTCATGTATGGATGATGCCTACCACAGCACCACTCCTATCACCTCTGATGGTGGTAAGGATTTTGTCACCAACTGGGATTCGTATGATCTTTCATGACATATGACTTCCACTTTCTTGCTAGAGAGCCAATCCATGCCTATCACAACATCAAAACTCCCCAACTAACAGGCATAAGATCTATAATGAAAGTATGACTAGCAAGTTCCTATCTTACAGTCTTTAAGATATGCGTTAAATGGATCTGTTTACCGTCGGCTAATTCCATATGTATTTAGATTCTAAAGCTGAGGTATATCACTTAAAAGACTACAAAACCTTAAGGACAAGAAACTCCTATCGGCTCTAAGTATCGAATATGTTGGACCAAAAGAACCAATGAGCCAAGATCAGAAAACCTCTAAGTCCCACATGGTATCACAACAACTGCTGAAAGCTCATCAGTAGTTTGACAAAGTGCTGAAGATTTCAACAGCGGGAGATCAAGTACTGAAGACCTCAACAGCTGAAGAACTAAAGTACTGAAGTACAACAGCTGAAGAACACAATGTGCTGAAGCTGAAAGACCAAAGTACTGAAGTACAACAGCTGAAGAGTTTACAAGTACTGAAGATCAACAACTGATGTACAAGTCTGAAGACAAAGACTGAAGACATCAGCTGATGGTATCTACTGAAGTCATCAGCTGATGAAACACCTGAAGGTCAAAGTCTGAAGATCAAGTACTGAAGCATCAGTAGTTTGTCACAACTGCTGAAGAGTACTTCTTTAGTAGTTGTGATATCATTAGTTTTATATTTTATGTTTAGTAGTTTTGTAAAACGACTGAAGAGCTTGTTCTTCAGTCGTTGTAGTTTCAGTAGTTTTATATTTTGTACTTAACACTGATATGTTCTCAGTAGTTGTGAACATTTCAGTAGTTGTTAAGAGTTAGTTATTTTGTATTAGATCTGCCAGTTGTCACTTTCCGTGATAACAGCAGTGATTGTTGCACTCTATATAAGGAGTGACAACCTATTGTAATAGATGAATGAATGAATGGAATGTAATGAATGATTTGATTGGAAATATTCTACATCTATAAACAATCCTTGAAATCAGAAAATATATATCTCTCCCTATAACCGTATGCGCTCTAATGAATACAAGTGTCGATTGCTTGCTACAATTTGTCTAATTCTTGTTCATATTCCGCTGCTTTGAATCCTAAGACATCAAACGTGTGATCGCTGATCCTGTCAAATGGTATCAGAGCCAGTTAATCATTGATCGATCTAATAATTGATCATTGAACTGCTATTCAAGATCTAAGTTTGATTGAATTAGCTTTTGTCATTGCAAGAAACGGTTATAGAGATTGAATTGTCTGTATTTCTGACGTTCATTCTGAGATCTTCTCTTGGTTTCATTGAGTTTGTTGTGGTCTGTTTAAAACTTTTAAAAGCTTGAACTAAATTGTTTTTGAACTGAAAATGACTACTCCCTCCAATGATCCTCACAATACTGGTTCCTCAACCAAGCCACCGATGCTGGTTAGGAATGAGTATAACATATGGCAAAGACGTATGCTCCATCACTGTCTGTTAACAGCGCAGGGTGTTGGACATCAGTGGTACATGGTCCACAAGCCTATGGTGAATAACCGGAAACCAATCAAATGGTTCCGAAGAGGAGGGAGCAATACTCAGATGAGGATAAGAGGTTGCTTGAAATTGATGCAAAAGCCCATGGAATCTGGCCATGGCACTGCCAAATGAAATATATTCTGGGCTAATGCATCATGAAACTGCCCATGACCTCTGGAATGCCTTGAAAGAACAATTTGGAGGAACAGATGAGGTCTTGGCAAATAATAGAGAAATTCTTGCCCAACAATATGAGACATTCTCTCATTGAAAGGGTGAGACACTGACTCAACAATATGAGCGGTTCTCTTGTTTGATCTCTGAACTAAAAATGGTCAAACTTGAGTACAAAAATTCAGATGAATAACAGATTTCTCAGATCACTGCCTGAGAGATGGGACACATATACTATTGTCCTACGCTCCAGTGCAAGTTTGACAAACTATCTTCACCCCAACTCCATGGGAAACTGCTCACTTTTGAGAGAGAGATAGAACAGAAGAGAAAGTTGTCTTCATCTGGAAAGCTCACTGAAGACTTTGTACAGGCAACACTGCCTTGGTGGGTCATGAGTCAGAATATGCTTCATCTGAATGCTAGTATGATGAGCATATTAATTTCTCTTCAAGCACTTCTGATTCTGCATTGTGAGTGTTGATGGTCAATTTACTGGGTGTAATAATGACAATCTATGCTTCATTATGGATGATCTCAAGGGGATTGCGATGATGACTTAGAAGAGATGGATATTTTGAGCCAAATGGCCTGATAATATCAGATCTCAGAAGTTCTATAAAAGAACTGGAAGAAAATTCCAGGACTCTCTGGCAAAACCAAAGTTGGTTTTGACAAGAGCAAATTGAGGTGTCACAAATGCCAAAGGCTTGGACACTTTGCAAGAGAGTGTAGATCAACTGGATCTAACTCCACTGCACCCTCTGTGACTTTTCCTGGCAATAGTCAACAACACAGAGGGCAACATCCTGTCACCTCTAGTCATCATCCTCAACAACAATCTCCAGCATATTTTGTTCCTCAGGGTCAAATGCCATATCCTTACCCTTGTTATTACATGCCACAGTCAAATCAAGTTCAAGTTCCTATGGCACCACAACCTCATGCACTACCTGAACCTTAGCCTTCTCAATCTCATCAACAAACTCAACCTCAACAACACAGCTTCTTCACCCCAGGAGTTGTTGACTGGAGCAGTTTTACCAGATGACATGTGGTCATGATCAACTGTTCTCAGGTGCTGGTCAACATGGTGGTGACAGTCCTTTTGGGAATCTAGCTCTTATGGCTTTGGAGTCTGCTGATACTTCATGTTCTAATGCCTCTACATCTCAGGTATCACAGGTATCCTCTGAGGCAAAAGCAAATTATGTTCTGAACCATGCATAGCAGCATTTGCCTCCATTAGAGAAGCAAATGTAGCTCTAATAATAAGAACATTGAGCTAGAACAAACAATTTCAAAAATAAAGCTGAGTTTGAGTCTGTGCTTAAAGATAAAGATGATGAGATTTATAAACTGAATTGCCAAATAATGATGATAGGCTAGAGAAGAAGTACTTCTAGAGAAGTACAAAGATCTCAAAGAAACCCTTGCAGTTACCCAGGTAGAGTGTGATAGATGGGTACAATCATGCAATGTTTTGAATGCTTCTTAGTAAGCAATCTGCTTCAAATGTGAAGTTTGGAATGGTTACAATCACACTGCTCCACCTACAGATTTTACCCCAAGAGCAGAGGTAGAATCTGATGGTGAGAGTGATAACCAATCCATCACATCATGTGATCTACCTTCTGATACAGCACAATCAGAAGTAGCAGTCAGCATCAAGCCCTCTTTGAACCTATCAGCTGATGTTGATGGTTCAAATGCTGACATTCACATGATTAATGATTTGATCAACTCAGGAGTTAATTCTGAAAGTCCTAAAAGGACTAGAGAGCAGGATTTAACACCTGAAGTTCAAACTTCAACTGCTGTCAGTACTGAAGAGAAGAAAACTGGCAGTAGAAAGAGTTTGAAGACTACTAAAGAGGCTGTCAAGAAAGCAAACAATGCTTCCAAAGCATTGAAGAACAAGTCTTCTGTTGCTTCACCCTCTTTAGTTGATGATCAACCTAAGATGAAGAAGAAACCATGTGAAGTATGTGGTTGTTCAATCATCTTACAGATGATTGTTGGTACAAAAGAGGTTCCAAACTCAAACTAAAAGAAGAAATTAATGAGAAAATGGAAAAATGAAAACTGAGTTTGACACCACATTTGTATCAGCAACACCAAATCCTGTAACCCTTAAGTCCTCAAAGAAATCCAAAAAGGAAGTGGTTAAACAGGTGACAGCTGAGGGTGCTCAGAAGAAGAAGGTGCAACATAGGAACTTATCAAACTCCACTAGCAATGTGTCTGATGAGCTGAAAGCTTTATCACAAAATCAGACACAGCT